>CP111160.1:1200000-1776453 GCA_026367775.1 Exserohilum rostratum
CGCCACAATGCTCCAGCACCCTCTTCCCTGATAACAGTGTACATGGCGTGAGCGGCATTGCGGTACTTTGGGATATCGAGCGGGTCTGCCATGGAGTGGTGTTGCGCTTGGAGACGAATCTTGACCACTTCCATTGGAGTGACGACGAGGACAGCTTCTGTGATTCCAGCAGCGAGACCAGCTTTGTAAAGTCAGTATTTGACCATGCTTCCAGCCCACCCATGAGCGCCATGATGGGACCAAAACTTACCCATGAATGTAGATTTCGACGCAACATTGCCGTCTTTGTCCGCTAATAATTGCTTGTACCACTCGTAACTGGTGAATCGAATGGCCATTTTTGGTACAATTCCAGTGAGCACAGCACCCAAACCCTTGTACAGACCCAATGCTGTTTCTCTCTTCACAATCTCGGCACCAGTTGTAATGAAGCCACGGGGCTTCGCCTGCAGCAATGTATCAGTATCCGTTTTGAATCGTGCGCTGAGGTTTGCGCCAATGCGAAGTAAGACTTACTCCTGGCGCGCGAGCTCGCCTCGACAGTTGCATTCGAACTTTGATGGTATCTAGGAATGTGTAAGTCTCTCGAATCGACTTAGTTTAAGTATGGTAGAACTTACCCAGGGGATGGCACACAAGTGCCTCCATCATACCAGCACCACCACCAGCTGAGCGAACAAGTCAGCCTTTGTTCATAGAGGTCGCATACCACCAAGTTCATAACTCCAAAGCTTACCGATCAAATTGGTGGCCGCCGACGCGGGCTTCTTGCCCCCAGGCCCTTGGACCGACTTCGCAGACATGTTGTACGACGTCGATGTTTACTTGAACCCAAAGGTATTTGTTGTCGCGCAAGGTCCACTCCAGAAACTATTCAAGGCGAGTCACAGCCTCGCAACGAACAAAGAGCAAGCCTCGCCGAACCCAAAAGTTTGGAACGTTAATGCGCAGCGCGTGCGGTAAGCCTCGGCTCCAAAAGTGTGTATGTACGTAGTAGTAGTCAAAGGAAGCAACAACCAGTATCCAGAAGGCCAAAGAAAAGAGCAGCGGAACGGGTATCAGGAAGACGAAGAAAAGACGTAAGCGGAGTCAGAAGAGGGAACCCCATCAGTCATATTTCCATTTCCATGGCTGATCGAAGAAAAAACAGCTACCCGCGGGTGTGAGGACAACTACCCATTCGCTCGGTGGACAGCCTCGGCCCTTGCGTGAGCCCAAGCCAAACACGTCTGACTATTAGACTGGCACGCGTTGCATGACCTAGCTGGCCAGCTGCTAACACACATTGGGGCTTGGCATACCCCGGATTTCCCCTTGGGTGGACGAGCGGAAGTTACGATATGCTGATGTCGTTCGGCCGGGGATCGGCTGGCAAGGGAGCCATATTGCCGAGCATCGAGGTCCCTCCTTCCCCAGCTTTCTCCGTGGCAATTGACGCTGATATTACGCATTTGCCTGGGAGGAGAACGGTGCAGAATTTCATGAAAAAAAATTAAGAGTTCTGGTTCGTTGCGTGGTTTGGGGCTGGCGCGCTTTCACGAGCTCGCACACATGGTCAGGCGCATGGTGGGTGAGGGGTGGTCGATCCGCATGTGAAAGCATGGAGGTATGACGTTTGAGGGGCAGCGGGATGGTTCCGATGCAGCCCTGCATTTTCCGAACAACACGGCTGGTGCACGTGCGCGAAGATACCTCGGAACAACATGAGCACTCTTACTGCCGCTTTCGCAGGCTTGGGCATGGATGGTTGCGGAAAGCATGCATGTGAGACGGAAAAGCAACAGCACAAAGATGGAAAAGGGTATATTCTTGCTACAGAACCATAAACACCCCGCCCAACAACATCCCTAAAGAAACCTGACCTCGTTGAACAAGCTGGCCCTGACTTGCATCAAGGCCACAAGCTCCAGCACGAAGTTTTGAAGAATCACTACGTTTGTAACAATGTGTAGCAGGCTTGCCTCCCGAATGTCATCTTCCTCAGTCTCCTCACCATCCTTTGCATTGTCAGAGGGCTCTTTTGGTGGTGGCTGAAACTTGGACAACATGACTTCGACTTCTCTTGTACCAGCCGCCCGTCGGAAGCGAATGCGTCTCCTCCCAAACTGATTCATCCTGATCTGCGCTATACTGGCATCGACATCAGACATTAGCGATGGCTGTGGAGTGCCAACTTGTTGCACTGAGAGGGGAGACGCCGCTCGGCCAGGAGAATCGACTAGAGTCTGCCCACCATATCTTGATGGAACAGGTGACGAGGCGGGCGTGTTTCTTGATCCTGAAAGTGCTTCCTTCCTTCCTCTAGGAGACTGGGCTCGTGACGGCGCCTGGGGTGGGTCTAGCACATGCTTTGGTATCTGCGGTGTCCAAGCTCCTACGGGTGGTTCCGAGGGAGCCCTGACAGGCTTGGATTGAGGCGTTGACATTTTTGACTCTTCGACGATTTCTTGGTGGACACGGAAAGCATTTTTGCGGTTAGCGATTTGTTCATCCCAATCTTTGATGTCACTCCGGAGAGCATTGACTTGCGCCTGAAGCTGCTGCAGACATGCAAGCAGCTGGGGCGTAGCCGAAGGGTCCCAACTTGGGAATCGCTCAGCCAGATACATGGCCCGCAGATTGTCGTTGGAAAACGATTCCGGTCCGGAAATGTCATGTTCAAAGTGGTAGTCAGCAGGATCCACAGACAGCCAGCCTTCCAGACGTAGCTGAGAGCACGTGCCCAGCGTGATAATTGCCTCGGTAAGTGCCAGGTTGGTCTCAACATCGTTGGTGAGGAATGTTACCAGCAGGTCAAGAAGGCTCTGGAAGAGTGGATCTTCGGGGACTAACTGATGCGGATCGACCTCTCTAGCCGAGGCCTCAGGTGAATCAAAGTAGCCTTGGTTCTTCCCAGACGCAGATGGTATACCGATCGTCTTCAGTGAGCATGGATGAGACTCCAACAGACTCAACACGTCCTTGAGATAGCTGTCGTAGGCTTCGTCGACACCTTCAAGACCAGCGAGGTCAACGGCAAGGCCAAGGTAGAGCTCAAGTTCCTTGTTCAACGACCCAACCGTCCTGTGATGGTCCTTGTGGTGAAGGTTCAAGACCTTCACAAGAGATCCTAGGGCATATCCATGAGTCTTGCTGAGTACGACTGTTGTCAGTTTCAATGCCGCGATGACTGTCTGGGGGTTTCGTGAGGCTGTGCTGCCCAGTACTAGATCAACAAGGTTGAACAGCGATGGATTGAACCTGTCTTCATCCTTGTCTGCAGCGCTGAGAAGCATGAGGGACTGGCGTCGTTTGACAGCAGCTGGCGAGCGAGGAGTTGTCGTGGCGCCATAATCCAGCAGTGCTAGCAGATACTGGAGCATCATATGCACCAGCTCTGGGTGGTCGAGAGCGTCCAGGATATGACGGAGGTATGTAAGCACAGCAACCGAAGAGCCGCCATCGGCGTCGGACGATTCCAGCAACGAAGGATACCTGCATGAGATCAGCACAGTGCATACCGAACGGAAATAATGGATACAAACAAGAGCTGCTGCAGGAACAGGGCCTGGAAGTGGTCGATCAACGTGACACGGACGTCTACGGATCTGCAATGCTCCAATACATCCTGCCAAAATGCAAGGTATGACAGGAATGTAAGGAGATGGCCCTGAAAGTCGACGCTGAAGAAGTTTTCTGCCTGGGGGTTAGGCTGCATCTCGGTATAGTCGGAAAGAGACAATATCAGAGGCAGCTCATGCGGGGGATGCAGAATTGACAGCTTTCTAGACGACGTTAGTTTTCTAGCAAAGCAGCTGGCAGCTGGTCATCGTACCTGCTCATCTGACTGTATAGTGCTCCCAGTCCGGTTGCCATGAGCGTAGGGAGGTCGCTGTTGACAATCCACTGCTCCAGGTCCATAGACCTCGAAGCAGACTCGAAAATGTACAACAGGCCAGTACGCGCAAAGTCTCCGATACGACCCTCATGATGGACATGGTCGATGAGCTGGTAGCACAAAGGAAAGTCCTCCTTTTGCGTGACGCCCGCGAAATCCGTCTTCTGATTGGGCAGACGCCCCTCGCGATCCGTCGATGCCGTCGTGAACCACACATGCAGGATCTCTGGCTGGAGCCGGATCTTTGCCGCGATACCAAACAGCAGCTCGACAATGTCAGCTTCAATGTCCTCGCCGATGCCTATGCTGCCTGATCCGATTGTGCGGTCGATGAAGTTCATGAGGGACGCGGCAAAGACATCATTCTCGAGAAAGTCCTCTTCTTCACTATCGATGAGGGCGTTGTAGAATGCGACGGCGTCCCTGACGGTGCCCTCATCGTGTGCCGTAGCTGCTATCTTGGAGACGGCCGTGTATATCTGCTGGGCAGCCGCAAACTGCAGGCACATGTGGGGGGCCGGTGATCGGGACTCATCGTTCAGTATCGCGGTGAGGGCCTGGAAGCCACGGCGGATATTGCCCAGGGCCTCGCGGTCGTTTGCGAGGTTGGTGGACTTTTGCCATGCTTGCTGCTGCCGTGTGAGGTGGTGCGCATCGCTATCCGAGGGATTCTCCTTACCAGTACTTGGTTGTATCGCTGTCGGAAGCGTGCCAGCCGCTGTTGGGGGTTATTTGGCGCGACCTGCTTCTTCTTCTGGGACGAGCCGCCGAGTAGCCTTACCCACTGCACTCCGTCAGCTTCGACATGATAACCCGTTTGCTGATCATACGCACGAAGTCCATTTGGTCTTTTACTCACCCCGCATTTGGGCCGTGTACGTGGGGTGCAAGGGTAGGCTGGAGTGATGTCGACGCGGAGCGCGCCGTGGTGGTGGTGCGAGCTCGAAACCAATAGCGTTCCATCCTTCTCCGCAGGGGAGGCACCCTCGCTCTCTTCTTCACTTCTACCCGTCAAATCGGGCTGTAACTATTCACGTATGCACTACTCTATTTACCCCCATGTGCTGCACAGCTCCAGAGCTACTTCATCTTCTTACGGGTGGATATGGCCCACTCGTGGCAAGCCAGGCGCCAAGAGCAAAAGGACCGTCAGTGCGTAGATCGTCTTGAGCGAACGTGCGAGGGTAGCGAAAAAGACCAGTGTATTGGATTAAACTTTATACTACTACAGAACAAGCAAAGCAGACTGGTATAGAGCAGTACACTGAAACACACGCAGAAATACCCAAACCGAGTTACTTGAGTCAGATGGCAGCCTCCTCTTTGGTCAATTTAGCTTCCTTCACACGAGACCCATTTACAGTCGGCATGCCACTCATACCTATCATATAATCTTTTCCTTTGAGCAAGCCAACGAAGAAACTCGGTATCCTCCAGCCATAGAGTGCACCCACACCGCCGCCACTTCCAATCGGGACCGCCATGGACTCTTTCATGTTGGGCTTGAATTCCCGATCCTTTCCTTTGGGCTTCTCGTCGGGCAGCATGCTGTTGTAGGACAGCAAATCACGCTTCATGTTGACGCCGAGAACAGGCAGGCCATCCGTGATATCGAAGAAGTTGTTGCGCGAATAGGACGCCACATCGCCAAGAGCATAGACTCGGGGGCCGGCGCTATCGACACGAAGGGTGGAGCTGTTGGTAGCGACATAGCCGTTCTCATCCAGAATCTCCCTTGGAAGCCAGTTAGAGTTTGGCTTGACGCCATATGCGGGCACGTAGAGATCGGCATCCAACTTGTCGCTGTTATTGAGGGTCAGCACCGTCCGGCCGTCTTCTGTGGGCGAGGTCTCCGTCACGCGTGTGCTGTAGACTACTTTTACGCCGAGGGCCTCGAGTTTTTGTGCTGCTGCTTCTTGGATGGCAGGACGCAGGCCAGGGAGAAGTCTGTCACCAGACGCGATCAGGGTAATCTCTACTTTTGGCTCGACCTTGCTGAACCACCCCGGTTTACCATTACGCTGCTCCGCAACCTCACCAGCAAATTCCACAGCAGTAGGGCCACCTCCAGCGATAACGATTCGTTGTGCTGTAGCCACCTTCTCATTGGTAAATTTGACCGAATCCAACGTTTCCTGCGCATCCGTGTTCATTGAAAAGGCGGGGTAGATCGTACTGGTTCCGGTCGTAAGAACCAACGCGTGATAAGTCAGGCCCTGATCCTCGGAGTCGTTTTTGCTACGGTAAAGGACCTTTCGCTCCGATTTGTCGAGGCCAGTTGCAGAAGCCTCGATGAATGTGAAATCTTCCGGAGAGTACTGCTTAAATCCCTGGTGAATATCCAGCTGGACCTTCTCGAGCGCCATCCGATCCGTAGAAGCCGCTACACGAGGCGAAGCAACCCTAAAGTACCAGTATGAAATGGGCGAAATGATATAGACATGGTATTTGCCGTCGTTTTTTGCTTTGAGATCAGGTAATATGTACTTGAGGACGTAGTGAGCCGCTTGAAGCCCGGCACCGGAAGCGCCAAGCACGACGATATTGCGTTGATCCGACATGGTTGTTGTGTTGAAAACAACGAACAGATGGGTATATTGAGAAGAAAAGGCGTGGTACGCAGACTATTGAATGTGTTGCAAACGATGAATACTGAGACCTACCTCCTACATATATTGTTTATCTTCAAACACTACCTACTTCGGACCGATCACTTAGACACGGACCAACATCCCTGTGCTGCTGGTCCGTGATTACATGCCTAGACATGTTCGGCCAAATAATGGAGGAGAAGACTGTAGGCGTGTTGGCAGCAACTGTATCGCCAGTGTAGACGGAGGTTTGCAATAGACATGCCGACGGACGGATCTGAGATGGCCCGTGGTTACCGAATGTTGGTAAGCACACCGCCAAGATATCGCCAGCTTTGATTGGCTCAGTATGCCAGGCACAGTATCTTGTGGGATGCCTGATGAGTATTTACCTGTTATCCGTTTTAAAAATGCTAATTATAATCGGTATTGATTAGAATGTCAGTCCGAGGCTATCTGGACTGATGACTAATATAGATTCATCACGGCCTCTTTACTAGACTGACCTTATTAATTAGGTACCTGGATTTCCAGGTATTACGAGTTCAAGTGTCCTAAGAATGCCCTAGTATGACTAACTAGTCCAGAAATTAAAACTGACAGAGTAGTCAACGAGACCTCGATATGCCCACTCATGATCTGATCCCTCGCTTTGAATCCAATTCAGACTCGCCGTCAGAGCCGCTCCATTCGGGGTTGCCGCTCTCGTCGTCCTCGTCGTCCCCGCTGTCTCCACTATCTTCGCTGTCATCACTGTCCTCGTCGTCTTCATCTTCGCTGTCTTCTTCAACCAGCCCATTTCCTCCATGCACATCATTCATATGCTGATGCGCAGAATAGCTACGCGAGAAAATCTTGAAACACGCCCAGCAAATATGCCCATGGCAACCACTGCACTCGACATGATTGCATCCGTCAACTTTCTCAATCAGTGTCGCGCACCTTGGACACTCCTTTGTACCAGCAGTGGCCTTGTAAGCATTCAATAGCTCCTCCCTTGATTTTTCGCTTTGGAGATATCTTTTATACTGTGCACAGGTCCGATCCACGTGTGGCTCCACATGACACGAGGTGCATGTTTGAGCCAGGCAGGTTAGGCAAGTGAACATCTCAGGATCCTCAGTAATTAGGTATATAGTCTGGCAGTCCAGCGTGCGGCAGTAGCGAAAATGATCCAGAAAATCGCGGATGTGATATGTCAGAGATGCTTTCAGCAGTGCACCAACCATTAATCCTGTAGCGTGTTTACGGAGATCGTGGATAGCTATGGGTTATTCGCAGTTTTCATGCCAACACACCAAGGGGAAATGATTACTCCTAAGATCGATGATGCTACTTGTAGCTGGTGGTTGAAGCACCCTTTGCACATAACATGGCAGCAGGTCGAGGATTCAATGTCGCTGGTTACATCGCCACATTGGGGGTACGTCAAATCACTCTTTGTGGGTACTGATGGCGGTGCTAAGGGGCAGATATAGCTTGAACGTAACGAGCAAGGCGGTTTGGCGCTGACAATGCAGAACTAGAGTCGGATTGGGAACATCGACCTTGAACTTCGACTCTCCTAGTTTCTCCTGCGCTTTCGAATTTTTTTTTAGAAACAAGAAGGCTCCTAAAGTCTGCAGCATCAAACTGTATTGTACGTGTTTGTTCGAAATCTTCAACGAGGCAACCTTTTCTATAATGCGGCGCTCAATGTCCCCAATGTGTGCGTCTTCATTTTTTGAATCATAGATGCGTATGCGATGTTGCAATGCATCGCGCTCATGATGGTCACAACCATTCCCCGTGCCAGATGATGTAATCATTCAACACCCGGGGCAGTCGCGAAGAAAGCTTACCATATCTCGTGCTGCGTAGCATGGCCCTTTTGTTCCTTAGTGGCAATTCTACTAGCAAACATAGCTTCCAGTATCTTCTTCATATCCAGAATACTCTCTCGGTCTGTTCCTGATAGACGTAGTGATATTATAACATGCGTGGGAAATCCTTTCCAAGTCGAGTTTACTTTTGGTATCTATGATGTGATATCTTCGACATCGAATAAAACTACATCACACAACTCTCTTGAGACCGTGAAGTATACAGTGAAGAGCGTCTGTACCTCAACATCTGGATCGTCTTCGAAACAAATTGAGGCTTTGGGTGGATGTTCTGGCTGAGAGAAGCCTACAATGGTGTTCGTAGGCCAGCGACCGCGTAGGTTTGGTGGGACCTTCATGTAGAACCTCAGCGCCCCCATATTCGAGTTGAATATTCTTTTCCTCAACTCTAGCAACCTTGCTGTTTTTGGATGCCATGATAGCAATATCGCGTTGGCATCGGCTCTGATTGAGAGATCATTTGTATAACAAATGTTGGAGTTTAAGGAGAACTCTGAAAGGATACATCCGGCTAGAAAGTGGTTTCGCGCTACTAGAGACGGCCGATCAAGACATGAATCTAGTGGCTGGATCTATTGGAGTAGAGTAAATGTAGATTTGACGTCATGCAATTGGATGCTCCGGTAAACACTATACAAACGCCCGCCACGATACCTGTTTATTGCTATATATGTATTCTTCTCTCGAAGCAATATGGATAGAAACTACTGGAAGAGAAGCTTTGAGAGGAATAAGGAGGAAGAAGCTATGATCAAGTACCAATTCATGCATTCAGTTTAGCGTTGACACGGCTACCGCGTCATCTCTACGATTGCGATGAATTCCTCGGAGAGTGTAGACTAACCTTACATATGTAGTCTACGAATCACATTTCCATACGTATACGATCTTTTTACAACATTGAAGGACCGTATTACAGAAAAATGCCATCGTTTTGCCGACCCTGTTTGTCAAAACGTCAAGCAACATATATAACTATGGGTTGAAAAGTGGTGTGATCAAAATTACGATTCATGATGCATTTCCTTGTTCCCGCCATACTTATCTACCAGCTCTACAAGGAATCCCATATCATCGTCACAGAATCTCCTCCATGTACACATGCGCTAAGTTGCATTACCAAATCCCTCGCAGCTATCTGACCGTTCTCCTCTGCAAGTTTGCAGGCTCTGCGGATTTGTTCCCCGCCATCTGACACGATATCCACATGTCGGTGGAAGAGCAATAGGAGCATATCCATTCTTCCATGCTCTGCTGCAAATTCAAATGCAGTTCTGCCAACGTACTTACTGCCTGGCGCGTTGGCGTTTGCCCCATGTTCGAGAAGCATTTCTGCAATGCGTGCGGAACCTGTTTTGGCGGCAAACTGGAGAGCGGTTCCCCCTCCCCATATACAAGGTGGAGCATTGACATCGACTCTCTCATCGAGAAGGTACTGAACGATTTCCATATGACCCTTCTCGACAGCTAGCTGCAGTGAGGTGTGAGTGATGCCAAGGGTTGCACTAAACGTCAAGTCCGCGCCAGCTCTGTGCAGAAGTTGTACCATCGCAAGATTGCCAATTGATATCGCGATTAATACCGCGTTCAGTCTCCCACTACGTGGATTCTCTGTTGCTACTGCAACGGTACTGTTCGGATCGCCACCTGACCGCAACAAAATTGACACAATCTCAAGACTGCACGTAACGATTGCCTCTCCTAATAGCGAAAGGGCAAATTCCGATACATAAAATGTATCCTCAATAACGAAGTGTGCATCATTTAAAGCGGCCTGACTTGCAAGCATCTTAATAATTGTCTTGTTTTTATCCTTGATCGCTTGACGTAGAGTGGGGACAACGAAGGTCGGCTTGCCATTAGGATACCGTTGGTGGAAGGAGGTCATGATAACTTCAACTATCTTTAATGATCTGATTGCGGCAGCTTGAAATGCGGCTGGATCGTTTGGATCTGCCCCACTGGCGAGTAGCTCGAGAGCAAAAACCTCGTTGTCGCAATTGATAGCTTCTGTCAAAAGAGTACCACGCTTTGTAGGAAGATCCATGGATACTCTTGCCCCTTTCCCAAGTAGGAGTTGAAATATGTGATGGTCACCACGCCGGATGGCTTCCTGAAGGGGCGAAACTCTGTGTCCAGAAAGATTCGACGGTAGAATATGAGGGAAATTATCAAGCTCATTAAGTCCAACTCCGGCATCTATCAGCAGTTCTAACATAGCCTGGTTACCCCAACACACAGCAAGGTAAGCAAGACCTTGATATTTATTGACAGGGACTCCTGTATCAAGAAATAACTGAACCAGTCGAGCGTTGTGTGTCAAGAGAGCGGCCGCAACGCCGCGACAGTCAGGCGGTATCCCATTCAACATGAGAATCTCGACAATTTCATCGTGGCCTCCAATCACAGCTGCTTCAATTAAGTTGTAGCTTTCGGTATGTCCTATACGATACCCAGGTTTGCTCATCTTGAGCAATTCCTGGATAGCTTCTCTGTTTCCCACTTCAGCAGCTGCACACACAGCTGCATTGAGACTATCCTCGGGGATTGGTGCTTGTACTAGACTCAGGCTTCTAAAAAAAAGCATTCATCTCTTGAAGGTTCCATCTGATACATTCGGCAAATGGTGTGGTGTAGTATTCGCGATGAGTGTGGTACACTGATAGATCAGGATCCACAATTGAGTACCGGATTTCCGGACTGTAGTCGATTCTTGGACGCGTGAAACTGGCTTCATGAATACCTACACCCCGTTGAATATAAATTCTAACCAGATCAAAGTTGTTACCACGCACTGCCTGATTCAGACATGTGGAAGTCGGGCTAACTCCTATCTCTAAAAGATAGTTGGCCAAGCTCAGATTGCCTTGGTACGAAGCAATTTCCAGAGCATACAGGAGACCCCTCCTTTCGAATTTGAGTAGGTCTTCATTAGAACCAAAATCTTTTCCAACCATTGTACGGATTGCTGCAACAGCCTTTTCAGGGTCAGAGAGGCATGCAGCTCTTCTCCAAATACTATCCGTGTCATGGGCATAGATAGTGGAAGTACTAATTGGAAACTTTGAGTAACGTATATAGACATCGACAAGAGGCTCGTTGTCCCAGAACCATTCACTCGTCAACTCATGAAATTTTATGCGAGCCCCATATTCCAAGAGACATTGGAAAATGCTGCAAACAATTGGAGGGAATTGGACCTCTGTATCGCCGTCCTTGTTATCAGAATAGAGAAGTAGATAGATAGGACTGCACTCAGAAGATTTGGGTACTCTCTGATTGGGATCAGTACCTTCTCGTAGTAAGACCTCCGCGATCTCTAGACGTCGGAACTTGCATGCCAAACCGAGAGGTGTATATGATTTACCCCCAAAACGACATTGAACCCGGTTAATATCCAGACCTCTTCTTATAAGTATCTCGACAAGGCCGGATATGTTGGACTTGATAGCAATAGTTAAGATACTTTGCTGGAGTGCTGCCGCATAGGGATGTGGTAATGCATTCAGGATATCCTCCATTTGGGAGATCGGGAATTGCTTTACTTGCTCGAAGATGGTGTCAAAAGCTGCATAGTCAGACCCAGCAAAATTATTCATAAGGAGGTAGAGTATCTGTTTCAATATGACGATGTCCACAGAGGCCCTCTGAAGTTCTTGCTTAGGTTCGCTTGGGAGTAAATGCTTGGTCTGATGGATTGATGCGAGTGTTTTTTCTCGATTGCTTTTCAACAAAGCCTTGAATTCGCGGAAGAGTGGTTTGTCGAGGCTTTCAAACAAGGAGATGGTGTTCCGAGGTATGTAAATTCTCTCTCCGAGCCTTGATGAGCATGAGAGCACAAACCGTGCATCGTCGTGGAACTGGCTGGATGGAGACAGCAAGGGTGATGGGATGAAGGGCCAAATATCTGTAAATGAATCGTTGTTGAACGTGTTGTTGAAGGTGGATAAATTTGACGGGCCTGACAGCCAACTGCTGTGGTAAGGGTTGATACCGTTTATTGAGGCGAGGTCGGAAATTGTTGCTAGACTCGAACGGGTCTCAGCGCTACAACGATAGCTCGGGTGAGGGGTATTCAGCGAGTGGCCCAATTGAGCTCTTTGGGCTTCAGGGCTAGGAATTGTTTCTTCCACCTCTTCTTGGTCCGTCCGGAGCTCGATACCAATTGGCAATTCTGTTGTTGCGCAGCACTCTCCGTCTGTGATACAACTCTTGTATCGAGAAGTCTCCTTTTTGACCTTCTCATCCGAGATTCTTGTGCCGTAAGCGTACAAATGACTAACGGGCCCAGCTTCATCTCTGTCCCTGATCAAGTGCCAGATGGCGTGCCAGGTTTCTCGAGTCAATTTCTTCTTGAAGCCCCAACGTAAGAACTGAGACTCGTATTGTGGTTTGCTTTGCACATGTTTTGTCAGTCAAGGAATGTTCTGCAAGAGTCACGAAACCTTACCTTGCGGAGAAGCCCTCTTGTTTCATAAGCTCGATGACACCGTTCTCACCCATCAGACTCTTGTTCTCAGACAGATACAGCTGTTTGATCGTCTCTTTGCGATTATCCCATTCGGCCTGGGAGATCCTGGGGTTGTTGATTTTCGGCATGTTCAATTGAAGGTATGCAAGGCTGAAAAAGAAGGATTTGGGTAATGTCTTGCACGGCAGTTCTGAGGTTGAAACACCCAATTTATGAATTCAAGGCAGCAGCGAAGAACCTCAAAAGTAGAATTTAGAGAAACAGAATCTGGGAAGAGACCGAGAACAGAACGTGGAAAACAGATTTTGGAAATCCAGAATCTGGAAATCAAACACAGCCACCAACTCAACACTTCGCTGGCTATCGAAGGGGCACAAGGCTGAACGGTCTTTGCTTCACCGGCTTGCTCCGCCTCGCTCGTTGATTCGACGGATAAACAGTTGTATGCTTCAGCTGACAGCGTGATATATGCAGCATAATGCATATGAACAGTAGATGAGTTGGCATACAAAACAGATTCTGGAAATGGCCCCCATCTTTCAGATTATGGTGAGGATCTTGTTCAGCCACGAACGCCACGCTATCCCCGCATCATTGTGTATATGCACAGGCTACCTGCTGCGCATTCTCAGGAAAACGTACCGTGGAAGGACATAATGCATTCAGCTCATGGCGGGAGGCCTGATTTTCAAAAAGGGAATAGGCAATGGGAGGCTTTCCAGATTCTGGGAAATTCGGAAGCAGCCTTCCACCTTACCCTCAAGGCTGCGCATCTCAATTCCAGAATCTGATTTTCAAAACATGAAGTATGAACGAATGCCAGATTCTGGATGCACTGAGCCAGGCGCATTCCGTGCAATGCCTCCAGCACTCACTTTGAGGATGCGCCGACGACCAGATTCTGGATACTAGGTAGATATGTAAATCATCTCTTTGCTACTCATTCTGCATTGATCACCGCAAACATCACACACTCTCAGCTCTCTGCATCCTATTAAAATACTTTGTTGTCATAAAAATTCTGTCTTTCCAAACAACAAATCAAGGCATCATGGCAGGCTGGACTCTCGAAGCCCGCATTAGCCTCATCGCTCTGCTTGTAAACCTTGCAGTCCCTGCATTCGCTCTGCTTGTCAGAAGAGCATGGAGAAAATGGCATCTTGGGCACAGAAGTATGATTGCAGCATCACAGTATTCATAGCAATCAACTAAACAAGCCTAGATAACACCCAAACACTGCTTCCGTTGTATCAGCAAGCAATCCCAAGAGCATTTCCACAGCGGCAATATCCACTTTTATTGGCAAGAACATGGACGTTTCAAACACATGTTCAAGTATATCAGGGGCATCCAATCATAATACAAGAATGAACGGGCGTTGAGGGCTTTCATTGATCACAAAAATCATGTACTATTAGCATTATCTCTTTCCCACAAAGCGGTCCTTGTCCGCTAATACACCCCTTACCATCTCCAGCTGCTCGTCAGTCTGTACAACCAGTGTCTTGAACCTAGCGCCGTCTGCACTAATGTCATTAACCACATCCTTGATGGGAGCTTCATTCTTCTTCTCGTCAATGGCAAAACCCAAGCATTTGACACCCTTCACAACTGCCTGCCTCAGCTTGTCACCCTTCTCACCGATTCCTCCGGCAAATACAAGCGCATCAACCTCGCCATCCAGCTTCGTAAAGTACGGAGCAACGTAGTTGAGAATGCGATCGACGAAGATGTTAAAGGCAAGCTTGTCTTCATGCCGATCCGAGGCGCTGATTTTGCCAAAATCGGTAGTTCCTGTAAGGCTCTTCCAACCACTTTGCTTGTTCAAGATTTCCTCGGCTTGCGTAATGTGCAGCTTTCCACTGGAACTATGCGATGGTTTACCCGCGCTGTGCGTGTAGTGGAACATCAGGGAGGGGTCAATTGAGCCCGAACGCGTGGCACCTGGTAGACCAGCAAGAGGAGTTAGACCCATTGTGGTATCTAGCGACTTTCCTCCTCTAACACAGCATGCAGATGCGCCTGACCCAAGATGTAGCGCGATGATATTGACCTGATCGACTGGCTTCTTGAGATGCTCGGCTACAGCATTGACAATGAACGAGTAGCTGATGCCATGGAACCCGTATTTTCGAAGCTTGTTCTTTTGCGCCACCTCCTGATCAATAGGGTACGTGCATACGTAGTCGGGTAGTGTGCTATGGAATGACGAGTCAAAGTACGCAATGTTCTTAGCATGCGGCAAGGCTTCCGCTACTGCCCGAACAATGGTAAGCGCAGGGGCGTTGTGAAGTGGCGCCAAATCAGAGAGCTCTTCGATGTGATGATACGTCTCCTTGTCAATGACCTGGCTTCTGGGGTAGTCGCCGCCATGTACCACACGATGACACGTAAATCGGATGTCATCAGTGTGGTTCAATTCTGGAAGACCTTTGTCATTCGTCAAGTGCTCCAGAATGTATCGGAACCCGTCTTCTTGTGAAGTTACATTCTCCAACTCTTTGCCTTTGATCTTCTCATCGCCGCGCTCGTATTTTAGCTTCGCAGGCGGCGCAGTTAGACCCTCAACTGTCGCTTCGGCCAACTGTACCGGCACCAAAGTGTCATTCTCCGGCGTCTTGTATACGGATATCTTGACGCTGGACGACCCCGCATTGATTGACAGGATAATCTCCGGCATGTTGGCTAATATCGACTCCAATGGCTGTTTGAGGTATCGGGTGATTGCTGAATAGCCTCAGATATGACGTCAGTCAAAAAGGAACTCAATTTCGCTAGGATATGTTTCAGAAAAAAAAGTATGTAGTGTTTGAGGTATAGGATTAAACAGGGAAGTAATGGTTTTGGGCGCTGAGGTTGTATCGTAATGTTGTGACACTAGCTCACGCATGAGCGTCAAGATCGAATGATCGGAAGTTGCGGAGCTCTAGGCCACTAATTTCTTTTCTCATCAAAACCTGCATAGTTCCAGACTCCGTCATATATGCGTTAGCTTTTTATATTTCTCCACTAACTGGATCCATTTACTCCTGCATATGGTGAGGCGCGGTAATGCCACGTGCTGGGTGGGCAATGGTGAAGGGGGTGGTGTGACGTCATTGCGACATTCACTCGGGCCTGACTAATCGCTGCAAACAATCGAATATGCTCAGTAACACTATTGAAGAATAAGAGTTTTCAATTTAGTGTGACTGCGGAGAAGAGAGGGAAAGCAGTCCTTATCTACGTGTGTGGTACATACGTAAGCAATTTTACACCCCACCTCAGGGTTCGATATCATAGCAGATGAAGTATGCATCATTCCCTAAGCTCACAAATCCCCATTCCAAATCAATGATAGGAACGAAAATTCAAGAACGAAATATATGACCAATAATTGCTATAGTAGTAGACCAAATACCCCCGCTCCCTGCCCCTCTCAAGTTATCCAATTGGGAAGATTGGTAAACGTATCATATCAAGCAACAGCCTTTTGGAGGTACTTATCACCATTAGCTTTTCCAATGCCTAGAAACACACAAAAGACATAATAGCTGTTCCTACAATTCCCCCCTAAACAATCCACAACCCGTAACATAAGCAAACTACTCTCAACTGCCACCTCTCTATCACTACCCCCACCCCCCCAACATCATCTAGTCACCTTGAATAAGTTCCTAAACCCAACAGTACTACATACCCTGGCCTTCGTAATCAAAGAAAGCCTTGATAGCACCTCAACCAAAACTATTCATGAAAGAAGAAACAACATAACTCATTTCCAATACATACTACACTACTTCCACATCCTCCCCTCTACCACCTAGTCCTAGGTCTACATCTCCATGCTTCACCGCTATTCCACCCACACCACCACCCCTCTCCCAAGTTCCCAGTCATCCCTAGTTTCTCACTAGTACCTGTATCCCATCTCCCCTAGTCTTACTACAACCTTCTAGAACCCACCCACGCATGTACACCGGAAAACACCCCCTCCATCCTATTCTATTTATACAGGTACATGCATGTGCATATGCATATGTACATGCAGATCGAAACAAACATCCCCCAAACGGGTAAGATACAAGGGCCAACAAAAGAAAACAAAATTTGAAATGAAAAAGAAACAGATAAAAGAAGTTCTAGAAAGAAAGATTAAGAACTTTGAAGTGGTGAGGGAGTGGGGATTGAGCAACTAAGAAAGGGCGGGAGGGGGGAGAAGAAAAAGCAAAATGTTGAGGTCTCTACTATCTTAGAAAGAAGAAGAAAAAAAAAGGAAGTTTATGGATGGGAACTTGTCAAAGAAGGATACCTGATAGATTGTTTTGCATACACACATCTAAATCACATAAACGTACAGTATCAGGTTGAAGTGACGTGTACATTATTTAAACATTTTAACAATTTATTTCATTTCTCTACCTCATGCCATGCGAGCAAGCGAGCGAGCATTCTATCTGTGCAAAGCAAGCGCGCAATCGAGCACCCTCTGCCAAACTAACTCGCGCTCGTCTTTTTTTAATCTATACATGTGATCCTCCAACCCAACTTTGTCCCACACACACCGCTTGCTGTCCACTTTACTTTACTTTGCCGCCCCTTTGAATCAACTGATGGTACCCATGTGTATATGAGAGAGAGTGCGCGCGCGCGAGAGAGACAGAAAACCCCATATAGTAAACATTTGACAATTGAGCCAGCCCATGAATACACCAGTGTTTGCCCATTCCCTTTCCTTTGCTTTCCTTTCCAGCAAGCCTTGCATGATGAGAGGTTTGCGCGTGCCAACAAGAGTGAGAGTGAGAGAGAAAAGTAAAGAGGAAATAAAAAAGGAACAAGAAAAGAACAAAAGGCAACGCACAACCGCTTGGTTTTACCGCGATATTTCGTGTGTGAACAAAACACCCCAGGAGAAAGAAAACCCTGAACAAAAGCCGAGAGCGAAAAAACAAAAAACTCCAATGTCGATGCGATAACATGCATGTGTCTCGCGCATGAAGAAGAAGACAATAACGCCGTTCAGATGAGGGAAACAAAGAGCGCTCTGCGCGACCGCGTCGTTTTCGCGCCGCCGAGTATGACAGCAATGTCAACCAGATGAAGGCCACATTAGAAACAGTGGCATGATATGTTTTCCCTTTTTTTCCATGTACAATCTCATTATTTTGTTCCTTCATGCTAATGCCATCTCTCGGAAATAACGCGTAGCTCCGCAGTACCGAGGTGTAGAGACAGCCGACATCGAGGAAGCTCTTGGTGCCGAGTCACCAAATTCCCCGTGGATTTTTTTTTCTGGTATCCAAAAACAAAGAGCGTGTCATTGAAAACCGAGGCAACGTGCGTCCATCCAAACAACATTAGTAGCATTCTAACCGCCCTTGCGGTCAGCAGCATTGGCAGGCAACGGCTCGCCCGCCGATTTTTGCTCTGGCGCCCTCGGCTTCTTGTTCTTCCCCTTCTTACGGGGAGCTTGCTGCTGCCAAGAGCTAGGGCTAGAGCCTCCGGCATTCGACTTGTTTGTGCGCTCGTTGTTTTGAGAAGGCTTTTGCTGCTGGCCATTACGGTTGTCTTTGGCATTGCCATTTGACCCACCTGTAAGCGATGAGCGGCGATGTTGCTGGTTGCTTGACTTTCCCTGTGCCTTGTGTCCGCTGTTGCCGTTTACAAGCTTGCCCATGTCTGAGGATCGGGTGGCAGTTGGAGATGGTGTGCGCGTCTCAAACACTGGTGACAGCAGTGGTATGGTTGCAGACTTGACCTCCTGGGGGTGAGCCCGTTGCACGTTCGACGTCTCCAAAGGCGGAAGGCCATTAGTGTATGCAGGCGCAGCCCACTGAGCCTGAGGAGCCGTGCGAGTTGGTGATATCTCTTCACTACGATCGGCGGGGTGGCCGTTGGGAGCGTCGTAGTTTACCCAAGCGTCGCCAAGTACGGGAAATGTTTGCTGGACTTCAGCAGTTGTGCGCGGTATGCCATTCGAATCAATGGGCGGGTGTCCGTTCATAGATCCGTTCACAATAGGGGGCCCCATATTTTCTGCTGCCTTTTGCCTTTGCATCTCCTGGAGGACGATTTGCTGACGGGCTTGCAGCTGTTGGATCTGGTGCAGAGCCTGTTCATTGGCGTACATGCCGAATGCAGCTTGAGGTGGCATCTCCGGTGGGGCAGTATCGAATGTATCTCCCCTTGAACGAGGCTGGGTTGGGAACGAACCGTTGACTATAACGGGTCCGTTATCAACAGGCGCAGGCCGTACCGAGTCAACGCGAGACTTCCGCTGCTCATTGGTTGCGTCGCCTGGTTGAGCGACACCAGTCGAGTAACTTCGCATATGACCTCCAAGTGGGGAAGGCGACCGTGTGACTCGTCGCAACGCAGTGTTCAAAAGAGGTTGCGTAATCTCTGGGGACACCCGTCTGCGCCGTTGTGCTAGCTCGCTGAAAGATGGAATTGCCGAAACAGTGTAGTCTTGTAACGAACGGACTGGCTGCTGTGGCTGCGACTGTGACGGTTGCTGTGATGGCTGAGGTTGTTGGGTCTGCTGTGACTGCTGCGGCTGCTGTAGTTGCTGAGGCTGGTCTGCAACATAGTAGCCTACGTACTCCCTTGGCGAACTGTTATCCGAAGACGGGACCGATTCCTGTTGTATAGCCGTTGGGTTCATTGAGACATCCGAAGTTGCCTGTAGATTTGCAAGATCTTGTGTGGATCGTGCAATTGGGTAACCCGCAAATGCTGAGGGGTCAATGAACTGAGGCATCGGTGGATATCCTACAATAACAGGTTGCTGTGCGGCGCTCCGTGGTGGTTGCGAATGCGAACGAAGTGAGCTCGTCTCGCTGGCATTCGATGCGCGGTGAACTCCCCGATGTACACCAGGCATGCTGCTGCTCAAAGAGGGCGAAGATGGGTTTGTCCGTGATCCATCCTGGGAGCCGTTCGGATCCGTCTGAGAAGGACTGTAAAAGGCAGGGTAATGATACAGAAAACCCTGGGGAAGGGCGTTTGGCGGTATTCCACGCTCAGCCAACCTAGGGCTTTGACGTCCATTGACGTAGGGTGACTTTTGGGGCGATCCATTCGCGCTGTTGGGCGTTCGCGCTTGTGCCTGTGCTTGAGCAACGGCGTGGGCATGCATTTGCGCAGCTCTTACTTGGTGTGCTTGCTGAGCATGTTGCTGCGCGGCCAACTGGGCACGGAGCGAGTTTGACTGCATCTCCAGCATCTGGTATTGCTGGTATAATTGATCATGTAGCTGGTCGTGAATACCTCGAGGGAAGCTGAAGTACTCTGGACCTGCGCTTGCAGGAATGGGTGGGCTGTGGAGGAATGGTGGTCGGCCTTGGCTGTAATTTGAGCTGTTGGAAGAGCGCCTGCTTCCTCCATGCTGGCTCTTGAGATTAAATCCGCCTCTGCCTCCTCGTGAGTTCTGGTTGCCTCTTCCATTTCGACTTGGCACACTCGAAATGACCGCCTTTTGTGATTGCGGCTTCTTGAAGATGGAGTTTGACTTTTCTTCAGGCGGGTACTCGAATTGCTCGCAGACCTTGTCCAACTGCTGTCCATCTGCAAGAAGATCGAAAGCACGGCGAATCTCCAGATGTATACCACGCCACGCGTAGTCGTCTGCAGAATTTCCGAGATTTCGCTCAATGTTGAAAGGTTCTTCCACGCAAAGACGATTAACGCCTTCCTTTTGGCCGCCGCCCGGGTGCCAGCCCTTTTCTTCTCTTGGTATGCGTTTGCCCTGCCGCACTGAGATTGTCTCCTTTTCGTAATCTACCTCGTGTCCATACAGCCTAAAGAACTGGAAAAGCAACTGGCCCAGACTTTCCTTGTTCTTGTCTCCGAAGCCCTTTAGCTTTCCTACATCGTCGGCGAAACTTGATAATGAGGGCTGGCCGGTCGTCTCGTCTCGTGCGCGTTGAGGAAGTTCATGCAGCGTTGGTAAGACCGGCGGATCCCGTGTTTGGAGGAAATTAAGTATCATGCAAATCCAGGTGTACGAGCTGATTGTGCCACCAATGCCTATAGCGTGTTAGCCAGGAAACGAGGGAGAGCGCTAGATATTTACCAGCATCGTTCAGGATACGCCGCTTTGTCCAGTATTTAATAATCATGGCCAACGGGCGTACACGTTCGTCAAGTTGGATATATGTCTTGATCATGCGCGTGTTCTCGATTGCGGCCACGTTGTTCACGTTGATATCGCAGGCGAGCTGCAGCTCAGGGTCCCAGACTTTCACTATCCGGACCTTGGCTGCTGGTATACAGACGACACGCTCCATGCCATCTACGCATATTAGAAGGGAGTCAATCCAAGCAGCAGTCGATACATACGTTTGTCGAGAGCCTCGGCCAGTGGGTGCATCTCTTCCAGCCTTTTCATGGGCGTTTGGATGCAAATGTCGACTGTTCCAGTTAGCGCGAAACTTGCCATGGGGTGTGACCCTTACCATCACTTTCCGACGTCCACAACATGTTACCCGAAGACCCAAACACATGCACCGTCATCTTGGTGCCGGGAAACTCGGTTTCCAAGATGCGCTGCACTTTTTTGACGAAGCGCTCTCGCGTGTCCGTGTCTTGCTGCTTGGGTACTAACCGGTCGTACAGCTCACGCATGTCACCGCTCAACTTGTCATCTTCATGGGGATCTAAACTCTTCTTTGGCTCCTCTTTGGCCTTTTCCAAAATCTCGTCGGACTGGTAGGGCATTCGTCTCCGGCCTAGCATGCCAACATTTGTCTCAAACCTGCACTTGAAGGGGCGGGCGGGCCTGAGCGTGGGCATGGAGCCGTTTGCTTCGGACGATACTGAACGTGGCGAATGGCTGCCCAGACCGCCGTTGGGCGAGGGCGAGCGTGACCGCGTGTTGTATTTCCGGGCGACCTGCAGAGGTGTCGAGGGGACCGAGTTGGAGTGGTGCGAGACAATAGACGGGCGCTGGCTGCGCGTCTGGGGGTGCTGCTCGGGGTGTGCCGGTGCAGCGGCGTCTTCCTGTTTGCTTGCCATGTTGGATGCACTGTTGGATGTCACCGTGGGCGCGCTGTTGGGCACGCTGCACTTTGTATCCTTATGCCCATCTGTGGTATTTGTGTGTGCCTGTGCCGTCTTGACGGGAGGCTTCTTGGAAACAGTTCGGCCTGAGTCCCGCTGGGGAGGCGGGCTCAGCGAGTGGGGAGACACAATTACGGCGGGGAAGGGCGTGTGGGAGACGGATTGATGCACTTCGTCGATGCGCGCGAGCTGCAGAAAGGGATGCAGCAGCAGGTACGGGGGGACGTGGGCGTACTGGACGTGGGGACGCAGGTGGTGCGGCTGGGGCGAGAGCGCGGGCGAGCACAGCGCGGCGGCGGCGTGCTCTTTGGAGCGGCGGACGTCGGAATGAATGGGCTGTGGATGGTGCAGGTAAAGATATTGGGGGTGGTTGTGGCGGCGGTCGGTCATAAACTTTAATGGCCGAAGGGTTGGGAAATGGCGGTACTCGGGGAGGGGCGGCTGCTGCAGGTGCAGGTTGGTGCAGCTGGTGCTACTGGTGGGTGCAATGCGGGAGCGGAGTGCCAGGGGTGGTGAGCGAAAGGGGGGGAAGAGAGGAGAGAGGGGAGGAGGAAGTGCTTCCAGAGCAGGTGAGGGCAGCGAGAGTGGACTGGGCGAGTCGTGGGTAGCAACAAGAAAGCGTACTGGCGAATTCGGCGGCGAGGGAGGTGGTGCCGATGCGAGAACCCCTGCTGGGAGAGCCGTCTCC
The DNA here is from genome assembly GCA_026367775.1 of Exserohilum rostratum. NCBI lineage: Eukaryota > Fungi > Ascomycota > Dothideomycetes > Pleosporales > Pleosporaceae > Exserohilum > Exserohilum rostratum. The sequence goes on from CP111160.1 coordinate 1,222,550, forward strand.
AAACGATTCGCTGCGACGCAATGGGGGCGCGGTGAGAGTGGATGGGCGGGCCAGGCGCTAATCAATGGGCCAGACGCAGGGCGACGAGGGCGGGCGAGCGAGCGAAGAGGGCGGAGGGCGGAGGGCGACGGCGAGAGGAGAGGAGCGGCGGTACAGAAGGGAGGGCGTGTCGGCGGCCGGTGAGGTGAGGTTATGTCGCAGTTGGGTGCAGCAGCGGCAGCGGCAGCAGCAGCAGCACGTATGCATGGGGCGTAGGCCTGTACTGTACAGTAGCCGTAGCCGTAGCGGTAGGGCACACCCCAACGAGGGATAAACGCACAGAGCTGCGTCTAGAGCGTTTTGGGGGCGGGCGCGTGCCGTTGGCTACACCAGTTCGCGACTGCAGACAGGGGCGCGCCCAGAGACGGACAATATGCCTCGCTCTCCCAATCTACCCTACGCTGCTGCTGCAGCATTGCGGGGCACTGTGCCGCCGCCAGAGTGGTACCTGAGGCCGTGAATACGTATCTACTCGTACTATAGTACAGCACTACCGCACCAGGCCACTATCTACACGACGCATTGCTTGTTTGCGCACCGCCCGCTCTGCATGCCCTCCGCGACCACGTCCTCTCCCACCGCTACTGCGCCCGTCACGACAATGTCCGTCGGCGGCCTGCCCCGCGCTCGGAGCACAGAACAAGGGAAAAAGCACACGCCCGCGCCACGGCCGTTCAGTCTAATGCAACTACCACTGGACACTCAGCGCGTTACACATGCTCAGCCATCGTCAGCCGTGGCGCCGCGCGCTGGTGACTGCGGCTCTCGCTCCCACGCCGCTTACCTGCGCTGCTGAATGCGGAAGTTGGGGTATTACCTTATCCACTGCCTGTGTGCTATATGTGTGAAGCAGCAGCAGGCCTGGGGCGCGGCAGGCTAGCAGTGCGTGCTGAAGCCTCGTCGCCCCTGGCTGCGTACGTCAGGCGAGATGACAGCTGCCCGTGAGACTCGACTGTCGGTAGGGGGCGCGTGTGTTGGATCCAGTCCAGGTCAGACCAGACCGCCCATTACTTTTGCTCTTGCTCTGCACAGCAGCCCTCGACTGCTCGACGGGCCCTCCAACAATAAACATGGAGTATTTTTGGCCTCGCCTGATGTTAATCTCATCTCATCGACCCTACCGCGCGTGAACGGATGCAGGGACAGCCCCAACGTCGGCCCTTCGTAATCACCTCCCATATCCGTGCTCCGGCCACCAACTGCGGCCCTCCCTCCCTTAATGCCCAGCCTTCGGACAAAGTCGTGTTGCAGCCATGCCGACTCATGGAAAATGCGTGTGTTGACGCAGTAAATTGGGGCTCAATATGCGGGCAATTGGGTCCCGTTTCAAGTGTCCGGAAATATTCCTGGGACAGGCTACGGCTGGCGGATGGGCCATGTGCGAGCCTCCCTCGCCGCTAGCCCACCCTACCTACGGCAGGCGCGTTGAACTCAAGGGGCAGCCGCAGCCCGAGTCCCCTTCCCAATCCGAGTACTGGGACGGCCACGGCCACTGCCACTGCACGGTATCCCTAGCCGAGGCATGCCACGCCGCGCTTGCCTTACTCTACAGTACAGTACGCCACTACCCCAGCATGCCGCAACTGCCTCTACTCCTCCCACGCGCCACACGGCCCACCCTCTTCTTGCCCCCAAATCCTCTGTCTGCACTCCGTTGCATCTCCTCCGCCATGGCCCGGCAACGCATAGGTACTCCGGCTTAGCCACCATCCTCCTGTACGACACTGGCTGATGGTCCCTAGCGAACCCCGCACTCTTGTATGCTCCCCTCGCGACCGCCTCACAGTCTCCCCTTCTCATTATGCCGCAGCATCTGCGACCTGCAGGAAAAATTCCGACCGGCCATCCATGAGTTCCCCAAGGTTGTTTTGACAGCACAGAAGCTGCTGAGAGCCAGTATGACACGGATCCTTCGCCGCCCATGCTCGCGTGGTGTGCTGACCACCCCCACCAGGCCAGCTGCTGAACATTCCCGTCATCGCAACCACACAGAACCGCGCGCGATTGGGCGAGACGTGTCCGGAGCTCAAGTTGGACCAGCCTGATGGCGTCAAGACTGTTTGTCATCTGGACAAGACCCTGTTCTCCATGATGCATGTCGACCGGCCCTGACCAGAGTCCCCCCACACTGACTGTCATAGAACACCCGAAGTCCAGAAAGCCCTCGACTCTCTCAATGCTCCAGGCCCGCTGTCGTGCATCATTGTCGGCATCGAGAGTCACATCTGCATAACCCAGACTACGCTTGACCTGCTCAGGAACGGCCACAAAGTATATGTTATTGCGGACGGCGTGAGCAGCTGCAACAAGGAAGAAGTTCCAATTGCGCTGGCAAGATTGAGGCATGAGGGTGCCATTGTAACTACAAGCGAGAGCTTCATGTACGAGTTTGTTGGAGACGCAAGCAAGCCTGAGTAAGTGGTCAATCTACGAAAATGTGAGAGTAGTGGTCTGACATGACACAGATTCAAAGACCTCATCAAGGTAGTCAAGGAAACGTCGCAGAACACCAAAGATGCCATGCAGGCGCTTTGCAAGATCTAATGTGGTCAATGCAACGCTTCTAGCAATCTAAGGGTCTGATAAATACGATAGTCAATATAACGACATTCCAAATCCGATGCTTAGTCACTTCCGATGCTCATCCTTGATGAATGTGAATATACCCGGTCTTAGTAAATTACCAGGTGGCTTTTACTTCCACGTCCGGGCAAATAGATGCCCACCATACGCCCTGTGTAGTAGTTTCGCCCATGATTTCCCGACGTCTAAACTCTACAAAAGCCACATACGTACACACTCACGCATTCTTCCTTTCAAGATACACGGCATCCTCGCCATAACCCCTCAACTTCTCCTTCAGCCTCTCCTCCACACCCTCCACACCCTCCACACCCTCAAACCCAAACCTCGCCCAAAACGCCCCCGTCCCATACACCGAAACCAAGCCAACACTCTCATACCCCTTTGCCACCTCCTCAAGCACCTTCCTCACCACCTCGTGCGCCCGCCCTCCACCCCTGTACCCCGGTAATATCGCCAAGTCATGTATATAATACTGCTCCGCATCCGGCGCTATGCCTCCCAATAAAGTATCCAGCTCGGGAAGTTGGCGGTATTTGATGGGGTGTGAGATTAGATAGCCAACAAGTTTGTCATTGTTGTTGTCATTGTCATCGTTGTTGTTGTTATTGTTTGAAGTGTCGAAGAGACCGAGACAGCCCGCAGGGAAGAGCACAGTGCGTTCGTGGAAGATGGCTTCGCGCTCAGGGAGGGAAGTGTGCAGTGTGTTGGCAATGTGCATTAGGGCGGGCATGTCGGATGCACTGAGGGTGCGCCATTTTGTTGTAGTACTAGTACTGGTACTAGTACTGTTTGTATTTTGGGAGGTTGGTTTGTCGCCCATTTTTCTGATTCGCTCTTTCTCTTTCTCAGATAGAAATGTCTTTGGAATAAATTGGTTGGTTGGGCTGGGCTGGCTGGACGCAAGTTATCACGTGTGCGCGCACCTCGAAATATGCACTACCCACGCAATAAAACCAACACAAAACAGAATAATATTGCTGGGAGGCGGAAACCGGGAAAGGCGTTTAATGCCTTAGCAGCCACCACCACCAGGAGCACACTTTTGCGTCTTCTGCAGATTTAAAAAAAAACTGTAAATTGCGGGTTTTTTTTTATTGGAGGCTGTGTGTGGGGTATGTATATATGTCATGTCATGTAATGTGTATGCAAAGAAGAAGAAGAAAAACTCTAAATGGAGTATGCGGGGTGTGTGGGTGGTGGGTGGGTGTAAGCACATACGTAAGTTAAAGTAAAGTAAAGTAATTGATTTGAATGCAACGACGACGGGCCGGGCGGGAAGTTGATTGGTTAACGGGAATGACCCCTGCGTGGAATTTGTCTTACATGTATGTTTTTGGTAAGTAACTATGCTTATTACATACATACATTCTTATGTACATACATATGTGGCCATTTTACTCCTGTACAGGCTTCCATGGCTTCTTACGTTTTTTTCCTTTTTCTTTGGATATACTATGTCTTTGATATGCTGCATGGATAAGTACGTACACCGGTGACGACGGGACGAGTTTAGCTAAGTAAGTTGCATGGATACAGATACAAGGAAGGAAGAGAAACAAGGTCCAACCATGTTGCAAATTGCAGCTGGCATCATGCCCGCTGCGGAAATGCGATAACACACTTATATACACAGAAAATATATCCTTGGCGTGACTTTCCTACCAAGAGGTTGGCGGGTGCGCGTATCCTTATGCCCGGCGTTCAGAATAAATGGGCTCGGGAGGCAAAAAATAAATCAATAAATAAAAAATGACACACCGGCATTTTTCGCGTTTCTGTGTATATACTTAATACAGTAGTTTGATTGGATTTGTGAAGCTTGTTTTTTTTTCTGTCTGAAACTTACGTAGGGGCGGTTTAATCTATGTGAATTAAGTTGATTGCTTTGCGACCTACATACTCTCCACTTTTTTGTACGGACCAATACATGGTGTTGATGCGGCGTGATAATGCAGTGACATGACTCTTCTTGTTTTGCTAGCAAGGCAAGCAAGCAGCGATGCATTGCCTGGGTAACTATCTACTACCTACAATCTCGCAACTGGGGGAGTTTGTTTTTGGCACAGAGATGCTTAGAACTGCAGAGCCTGCAAGTCAAGACTACTTCCGCCACAATTACCAGCGGTCTTCATATCTCCCCTTCCCCAATCATAAATCCCTCCTCGCTCCACAAAGGACTTTGTATCCCACACAATCTGCTGCATAGCCTGCTCAACCCCTACATCGAGAATCGACTCGCTCTTCTTCATCATGCCCTCGCCCTTATCCAAGAACCGCATGTGCTCGTCTAGATTCAGGTAGCTGCCTGCCATGGACTCGTTGTCCTCAGGGACAAAGCAAGGCAAATGTTCATGACGCTCACAAAACTTATTCCATTGTTCTTTGGAGATAAGAAAAGTCCTTGCATCGCGCAGCCGTGTCTCATCTTCGTTTTCCCCAGCTACAATCAAGCATTGGAATACTTTCCATCGGAATGGCGCGAGACGCTGCACGTTCGCAGCCATGTCTTCGTCCCAGTTGTAGATGTTGACGACGGTGTTTAGCTTGAATTTGACGTCGTACTTGCGGCACCACTCTGCAATCTGGAATAGTCTCGTGGTATTTCTGCCGTCGCCACCGCGCCCAATCTTGATGTTTGTGTCTGCGTTGAACGAGTCACAGGATATGGCGAGGATATCGAGGTATTTTGCGTTGTCGCGCATCCAGGATTCGCGGATTTTGCTGCCGTTGCTGACGATGCTGGTGCTTTCGATGCCCAGGTCTTCTTTGCAGTAGCGAAGTAAGGAAGAGAGAAGTTTGGGGTTGAGGAAGGGTTCGCCGCCGGCGATGTTGAGTTTGCGCATGCCGGCTTCAGCGAGAAGTTTGAGTCCTTGTTTGGTTTTGGTGTCCGAGAGGATGAAGGATGTTGTTGCGGTGTGGAAGCAGAAGCCGCAGGAGTAGTTGCATTCGCGAGAGGGGAAGTAGTTGACGGAGACTGGGGCGTCGGGGAGTTTGGTGGGATCGAGTGGCTCGGTTGGTGGTTTCGTGAAATTTTCGATACTGTCTTTTGCGGCGTTGTATTTATGGTGTGGTTTGAGCGGCGTCTTTGAGTCGGCTTTCATCCGGAGGGTGAAGTACACGCTCACTGCGCCTAGAGCTATGCCGATGAGGTAGCGGAGGGCTGGTACTTCAGCCAGAAGGGAGAGAAGAACCATGTTGAGAATGATCCAGAAAAGTTGCTCGAGAGAATAGCCTGAGTTTTCTGAAACAAGAAGTTAAAGCTCAGTGTTGGAGTGAGTTGGTGGTCAGACTGCAACCCCAGAAGTGCCACTGATATATCTCAAAATGCTTGCTGACCCTGGCAACTCAGAAATGTTTGATGTCTCTAACAAAAATGGAGTACCTTCTCCGTTTTTCCATAGCTTGCTACACCGACCAAACTTGTCCCATTTCTTTCACATATACAACCGCTCGGCTTAGCATCACCTCCATCACTCTTCCACAAAGACACACAATACAATGGAACATTCTCAAGACCGGAACAAGCCTTACCGGGCCTTCACCATCATCTTCGTCTTAGGTATGCATACTCCATCTATCACGCTATACACTAACCATCATCAGGCGCACCTGGCGCCGGCAAAGGCACACTCTGCACACACCTCGCCGCAACCCACAACCTCCACCACTACTCCATCGGCGACGCCCTCCGCAACTGGATGCAAAGGAACCGCGGATCACCCCTCGCTGCCACAATCCAAGACAAACTCACCAATCAAGGCTTCCTCACCTCCTCCGACCTGAACCCCTTCATCGCCCGCGCAATCTGGAAAGCCATGCACCAAGAACCGCAAAAGTCCGGTATCCTAATCGATGGGTTTCCGCGAAACATGGAGCAAATGGAGTCTTGGACATCATGGCCGTTTCCAAGGGAGCTACCTCTGGAGGATGGAGTGCTTGACTTGAACGTCAAGCCAGATGTTGTGTTAGCGTTGCGCGTGAGTAAGAAGAATGCCAAAGAGAGGTTTATTGCTCGGAATAGGGATGTAGGTGATGATGAGGAGAAGTTTGAACGAAGGTTTGTGGAGTATGAGCATGAGACAGTGCCGGTTGAGGAGGGGTATCGCCAGCGGGGTGTGCTGATTGATGTGAGTGGCATATGTTTTATCAGAGTGTTGAAAACTTATAGTTCTAGATCAATGTGAATGGGGCGAGGAAAGAGAATGTCGCTGAGATGACGAGGAGGCTTCGGGAGAGTGGGCTTTGGCAGAGGGTTGTGGTTGAGCGACGGGTGGATGCTAGGTTTCTGAATGTCGTTTAGTGAGACAGGGTAACACATGGGTTTCTGAGATGTTCAATCGCCTTTAATATCACCAGGCTGAAGGCAAAGACTACTATGGACAGAAACGCTTTATACGAACTACTCCATGGAAGGTTTCAAGACACATAACCTCCCTCAGCCAATGCAGATATCCAAATATCTACCTCTGTCTTGTCTCAGTCGTGAATATTCTACAAGAGCAGTGACTACGAGATTCCAAGGGGTAAAGTTTGGCGTAGTATGCTAGAGCAATGCCAGGGCACAACGCAAATTTGCAAATGGTCTGTAAGTTTCGGGAGTGTCGTTTGCCACTGTAGCCTGACATGCAGTTTTCAATGTGAATCTAAACAAGACAGCAGTCATGCAATCAGAAATCACTGATAAAGACTTCATACTAATATTCAGACTGCAAATCAAGCACGCCACTCACGTCCAGAATCTTACCGTATCATACGAACGCTTAGGGTATGACTTCATTGCAAGCTGCTTGGGACAGGAGGTCGATAGAGATGTAGCTAAAAGATAGCGAGATTGTACCGCAATTGAAGTTACGTCGAGTGAAACTTAGAGGGAGGAGGGGATGGAGGGGTGTTGTATAAAAGTGATAGATGCGGTAGGTGGAGCTGTGAAGTGGTGGGAGATTATGGCGTATGAATTGAGCACGGTGGGTCTAGTCGATGGACGGTGCATTGAGATGTAGGGGTAGTGCAGGGATAGGTATAGGAAGATTTGTTGGGTGAAAGGGGTAAGAAAAGCGGTGAGGTTAACAGATGGCTTGAGGGACTGGTGGTGTGTGTTTGACTGAGTGAAGTAAGGTAACGAGACTGAAAAGGAAAAAGCAGAAATTAGGTTGAGAGGAGGAGATAAGACTGAGGAGATAGGGAAAAAGCAAGTTCTTTCATGTTCAAAGGTCGTAGAATGAATGCAGTGTTGGTAGCGCAAGCTGCTAGTCCATGGGTATGAGGAACAACTACGATTCACGCTTGGTGTAGCATCAGCCGAGTATGAGCGACTGTCATGAAATTATCGTGAGTTTTCCAGAGTTCTCAAGAGCACAGCGCAGAGTATATAATCCCAAGCCAAGCTCTAACTAAAAAGTGGTCGCCGTCGTACTCCGCCGCATGCAATCCTGCGCTGTTCTCCGAGCCCATGAAAGTAGCCCATTGGATGCAGCAAGCATGCATGACGGCTATGCAGGCCAGCTGCACCATCGCGGCACCATCGCGGACTCACTATTACACAATCGTATTGACTTACGGCACTTGTATTCTGGTTCCCCGCCAACTCCCGTCCTGCAAGAAGGGCCGCGATCGTCGGTCGCGTGTTATTACGTAGTCCCTTCTTGTAACGACACGCACGCGGCTCCATCTCCGAGTATGTTAACATACAGACTACAGTTTGGCCCTAAGCTTAGCCCCGCCCTGGATGGTTGCGCCGCTTAGTCGTCCGCTTTTGAACTCGTCGACAATCTGTTCCATAGTCACCCACTCTACGCCTGAGTGCTGGTTTATCCACTCGATGAGGCGTTCGTGCAACAGAATCACCTGTGGCTTGCCGCTGACCTGTGGGTGAATGCTGATTGGAAAAATGAAACTTCCATCTTCAGGGCACTCGCGGTACAGAAATTCAAACTGTTGCTTCCACAAGCGCTCGATGACTTCGGTGTCAACGTAGCCATGAGTACTTGGTTGCGCTAGGGAGAGCTGGAATGGAGGCCAGTCGTCTAGATGCCAGTTTGCGGGTATCTCCACGACCGACGATGGCGTCAAAGCTGACATTGGTGCCATCCAGTGCGAAGCGGGTTTCGAAACGTCTGTCTCGGTATATGTGGTTAGATGCGGGGAAGGCAAGTAATAAGGTTGGCTGTCATGGTGCATGAAAGAGTGGTCGTATTCCTGCGATGCAAGTCAGTCAGTCTTCGACTAGTCTCCCAATCTTCAGTCTATCTTACAATTCCAAATTCCTCGAGTAGCTTTACTGTCTGTTTGCTGGTACTCCAAGCAGGCGCCGTCCAGCCGCGTGGTTTTTTGCCCACGAAATCGGTCAGAACTTGGATACTTTTGAGTAGTACATCTCGTTGCTGCTGTTCACTCAGCGTCGAGACAAATTCGTGAGTGTACCCGTGCAATCCAATCTCATGTCCTTTTTCGACAATTTTACGGATTTGCTGCGGAAATGACTCCGCGGAATGCGCTGGCGTGAACCACGTGGCTTTGATTTGGTACTTTTCCAGTAGCTTCAATAGGCGATCGATACCCACGGTTGCACCGAAAACCCCGCGTGATACATCGGTTGGGTTCGCTGGATCCCCAGTCTTCGTGTTCAGCCTCAACTCCTTGTTAATATATGGAAGTTGGGTATTGTTATTTGATGCAACTCACCATCCGCTTACCTAACAGGGGCGAGCCGTCAGTCTGGTTCTTGGAAAATCATACCACATTTGTTACTGACTGCATCAATATCGATCCCATACGAGCACAGTACTCTTTTTGGCATGTTTGTGAGATGGATGTTGTTGTTGTCTGTACAGAGTAATCTTTTGACAATTCAAAGAGATTTTGACATGTAATAGGCCTCCTGGGCTACAAGTCCTTCTTATCGAACTGCCGAGCCAACAGCACAGCAGGGAGCAGAACACGCCAACACGTCGTTCGATTAATTACCACCTGCCTGCTTGGTGTCGCTGGGGGTGTGGCTCAAAGAGCCACTGACATGCTCTAGAATCCTCATGAAAGCATATGGAATCATAGTGCATGTAGGATGGACTAGCTTGCAGCGGCCGATGAACCGCATTTGTGCTCGCGCAGAACATTACGTGAAACTATCCTTTGGTTGTGTCGAGATGAGCGAATGAGATACGCGGCAGTCCCGCAAGAGGTCAGACGGAACTAGGCGCAACAGGGCGAGGCGGGGCAGGTGTGTGACTGCCGATGTCGCGCCCGCACACATGGTTCTACCATCGGTATTGTGGTTTCTGATAATACACTGCGCTCCTCGATCTGCTTTTCATCTGACCAATATTAGACCAGATTATATGCAATGTTGTTTGTCGAGTGTAAAGGAACGCCGTACGAGGTTAGTATTGAATGTGACGTCATTGATCTCTGTTGTCACTATATTGTTGCTGATATACCTGTAAAGATCGGCTACCAACATGGCCAAGCCGCAAAACTGCAAATCGACCGCAGCATCGAGTTTTATGCATGCCTTTTTCTGAAGAACTGCAAACAAAGGTGGCCGCAAGTCCTTGAGCATGCCTCGGTATTTGCACAGCAGGCAAAAGAGCAATGGCCAATGTATCATGAAGAAATGACAGGTATTGCTGACGGTTCCGGACGCGAGTTGCTGGAGATTGTGGCGTTGAATGTGAGGACGGAAATCAACTTTGGTTTGTTCAGCGACGGGTGTACATCGCTTGCATGGCACACTGATAGCCATGCATGGCTGACGCAAAACTGGGATGTGCGTATTATGTCCCGGAAAAAGAAAACGCAGCAGAAGCGTGATGAGCTGACACATGTCAGTGGATGACTGAGCAGAAACAAAACCTCATAATCACCAAAATCACACAGGCCAACAAGCCCACAATAGTCCAAGTCACCGAAGCAGGTATCATTGGCAAGATCGGCTTTAACAGCTCTGGTGTGGGCACCTTGTTCAATGCCATCAAAGTGCATGGAGTAGATTCCACTCGTATGCCTGCTCATTTCGGCCTCCGTATGGCTCTTGAAAGCGAGAGCGCAGATGAAGCCGTCCGGAAGCTGGAAAGCTTCGGAATGGCATCTTCGGCTCATATCCTTATAGGCGACGCAACAACATCTGTGGGCCTGGAATTTACAAAAAGTACATTTGGTCGCATATTACCAGACACTACTGGAAAGGTCATTCATACAAACCATCTTCTTCTCGACCATCCCGGTGAAACCGATACAGTGTGGCTAAGAGACTCATTGCCCCGTTTCCGGGCCATGACTGAGAACGCTGAAGCGATAGGCAAAGACCCTAGCTGGGAACAGGTGGATCGCTTGTTTGAAGACGAACAAAATCCCCCACATTCAATATGCAAGTTCGAAACAGAGGAGGGTGGGACGGTTTTCAACATTGTAATGGAGTTGAAGAGTAAAAAGGCGGTTGTAAAGATGGGCAGGCCCACAGAGGTTGAGGAGACGGTCAACCTGGAGCTTTGACATAGGAAAGTGCTACCGTTTGCGTCATTTTGCAACGGAGTGGTGGGGCCGTAGTCCCCGAAGTCTGGTTCATCAAGTCGGGTACGAAACATGGAGCTAAGAACGCGCCGTGCGCAGCGCAGTGACTCGGACTACTGTGCCACTTCTTTTGTATGAAGGTCTCCGGAAAGACTGCTATCAACCCAAGTCGCATACAGTCTTATGCAAATATATGTCAAGGACGTGGAGAAAAGTCTTTCTTGACAAATTGAAATGCTGAGTCCAAGCGAACAAAACGCCAGAGTCTTCTTGTTGCTTATGAAAGGATCTTCCAATGGTGATTTGAAATCCTTGTGGAAACTGCGTGGCAGAAAGTGACTCGGAGAGCGAGATTCAATGGCGATATAAACGAGCATATAAGGAAAATCGATTTGCCAAAACTTGAACCAAAAGTCGCGTAGGCGATAATCTGTTTAGATAATGGCGGGGTTACTCTTGCAAATACGTGTATTCGCGAAGGCACCAACGATAGGCAGTGAGTATGCTCTGGAATCGCATTTGATTTGTAAAATAAGTGACAGTCGATGGTGTGAGGCCACAAGGGTTCGCTCGAGGATCCAAAGGCTTTTGATTTAGAATTTGATTACCGTGTTTGTTCATGAAGTATCCGAGACCATTTCCAGATTGTCGTTCACATTCAGAGAGAATTCTGCGTTCCAGTCTCGAGGGGGTAGGTTGTATGCACATGCACCGAGCGGATCCGTGCCGTCAATGGCTGAAGTTGTAGGATTGAAGATTGTCCAGAATTGGTAAGCCTCGTCGACCTCTGTAAGAGCAGAAGGCGGCATCTGATATTCGTAGCGACCTCCTGTGTCCGATGGAGTCTGATGAACTGAAGCAGGATGAAGATTCACCTTCTGGTCCAAATATTCGAGGTATTCATTCTTGACTGGTGGTAGCAGTCGCTCGTATTCCTCGTAGCATCTCCGCGCAGCTGCCCATCGCTCAGAGATGGATAGAAAGCACTTGGAGAAGACGTGCATCCAATCTTCCACTTGCTGCCAAGGATAGAGACGTGCGACTTCTCTTTTGCAACGTTGCAGGCCCTGAAGGAATATGAGGGCACAATTGAAAACGTGATGGCAGGGGTGAAAGACGTATTTGATCTTTCCAGCTTCTGCTTCAGATTGCAGAAAGTAGCCATCGGCGACTTTGACAGCATTCACCAAAGCAATCATCATCTGCTCTTTGCTCGGGTTTGGTATGCGGCGGGACGAGCGATTCAGTAGAGACAGAATGTAAGGGTGTGCAATATCGGAGTACAAGCACATCTCTGTCCACCGCGCATTCAAGCTACGGTCTTTGTTGGCGCTAGCTGCCGCGTAAATTTCTTGTTGCCAACTTGTGATGTTATCAACACAATGTTGCATCCATTGTTCCAACGACATGTGCTCTTCGGGAATAGGGTCTCCTTGCCACAGAACAGAGATGATATCGGCTTCTATAAGGCGAAACCGGCAGATGATGCGCTGGGTGAATTTTGAGACGCGTCCAGTAAGAGATATGCTGCATTCACTGATGGCAGTATCGTCGATCTCCAGTGGAAAGGCGACGTCGATGTGCCTGATAGGCAAGGTTGCAGGGCGTAGAAATATACAACATACGCCAACCTCCATTTCCCATGCACACCAGAATAGACGGCGCCGCATGTCGCGTTGATAAGCAGATATTTTGGGGTCAATTGGCAGTTCTTGATGAAGACCGAGATCAATGACTGCCTGGCTGATCAAACCCGTCAAAAGCCACAAGTCTGCCATTTTTGGATTCAGAAAGATGTATTGAGCAAGGAGCAGAATGGCCTGTAATCCAGGAATATCGTTTGTTGCAACTTCTGGGATCCATTGCATAGCGTGGCGAACGAGCTGAAAGGCGAGGTCGTTGGCCTTGCGTACGTTGTTTCGTGCGCTAGTGGTCAGCGATATGGCCATGATGAGGCACACTATGTAGCGGTTGCGAAATGACTCTTCACCCACTTCGGGGGTGGGGACATTTTTGTAGTAGATGGAGTTGAAGGCGGTTATCACATCGCTACGATGGTAGATAGGATACTGCGTAATAACGCGATCCAGGTAATTGCGCAAAAGCTTATTTGCGCCAACTTCATCGGGCATAAGATCGTAAAAAAGCCCCTTAGTCTGTTGCGGGTTGAGTATAGATCTTGGGTGGTTTTCGTTCAAATCGTTAGATAGAACAGGCCCCTTTTTGGAAGGCAGTCGTGTGCCCTTGATGACGCACTGCAAGAAGGGCCGGGCTTTGCAAACACCGAGGAATGACGGCGTAATGTCCTCCATAACTTGGTTGACTAGGCCATCAGCAAAAGCACATTTCTCCGGACGCCACTGCCCAGGCTTTGCGTCAGAAACGCTCGAGTCGGTCGGCGACGGCATGGCAGCGCTTGATGGACCCAGGGGTTGCATTTTTGATTGAGTATGATGAGCCTCAAGTCGGACAAGATGGGCTTCCAAGAAGTCTGCAATGGATCGCGGAGCCTCCTGCTGGGTGGCAGAGTCAAATCCAACGCACTGGACCCCTGCATCGACGCAGCGCGTACACGCCGGGACCTTGCCGTCGCACTCATCAAGTCAGTAAATGCGCGGGAGCTCAAGAGAGAGCGGTCTTTACTGAGAGTTTGCGTTTCCGGCAGCGAGCGCATGCCAGCACGCGGCGGCGCACTTTGGTACGGTTCTGCATGATGGAGACTGGGCGTCAGATGTCAGGCGTCAGGCGTCTGTCTCCCGACAGCGTGGTGCACATGGTATTTGGAAAAGGGGAAACTGGGAGGAGTAGGTGGATGGATTTGGTGCCTGCGATGGAAGGGTGAGATGCTAGCACTTGTGGACACGCGGGATGATGCAGCTGGTCGGTGATCGCTGCTGCTTCGGGACGCGCTTACCACATACAGCCGTTCCTCACTCGCTATCCTCCAGGCCCCAAGCGGCCCCAGGGCGTTCCAGATCTTCGCTGCTGCCAGTGAACCATTTGCTCAAATCTCACGTCCTGCTGGACGCTGGCTTCTGCCTCCCCAGTCTTCACACACACTGGCCGTAATGACGGCCACGGCCAGCGCCACTCTGCCGACACTTGATCTTGAGGCGCTGATCCAGGTAACCCCAGACGCCTCCCCAGTCTAGAAGCATGCACTCAACTCCGCCAGAGTCTCCCTGCATGCAAGCGATGCCGAGAGTGTCGCCGTGGCTGTGATACACTGTTGCCAAAGTGCAGGTACATGGTTTCGCCGTCTTACATAGAAAAACCCCCTAACGGTAACAGGCAATGTACAAAAGCCGGCGTCGAGTGTGTCTTTTACGACCATGGGCGAAACGAGCTGCTCTCTCGAAAGCAAGTAAATATACCCGTCTTGCCAACGCCAGCTGACGTCTATCCAGCTACATCAGCGGGCTTGTAGATCGCGTGCGCAGTCTGTCAAGCGAGCATCCTTCGCCGGCTGCTTCGGGTGGCGGCGTGGATCATAGCGCATTCAGCGCACAGGTCAAGGTTGAACCCTTTGCAGCAGACGTGCCACAGTACGAGCACCATTTCGCTGAGGCCGGAAATAGCTATCGCTATCTTGGAGCAGAGTCGTGCCTGCTTAAGTCGCCTAGACTACAGAGTGCGCAAAACATTCGCAGCGAACAGTCTGACGACGAACTCGACCAATGGCAGTTTACTAACAAAAATTCGGCTGAAAAGCAGTATGAGCTTATGCAACTGTACCTTGAGATTGTCCAGCCCGTTTATCCTATCTTGGACCCTTCATTGCGCTACCTAAGGCCCGAGTTACCCACCGACCTCACTTCCACTGAGAGATTCTCCTTGTACATGATTTACTCCATCGCATGCTATATTCTTCCCAACACTGGCAAAAAGCAAGCCAATAGCCAAGGCTGGAATGCCTCAGGGAGGCTTTCATACCACCAAGCCAACTCAATTAGATACCGCGCCTTGGCGACTCAATATTTTGCGGACGCCATGGAGCACCTAGACGCCGCAACCTTGGAACCCAACATTGATACAATCCGCTCCATCTTGCTCCTCGCCATTAACAGCTCATTCGATCCGTTGGCTGGTAATATTGGACAGCAGGTGGCTCTTGCCGGGCGCCTAGCTTTTGATCTCGAGTCGAAAAGAGCCTTACAGGAGCTGGAACCAAACGATGTTGAGATGCTCAGGGCCATGCACATGACCATATTTTGTCTTGAAAACCAGCTTGCGTCAACCCTAGATCGACCTGCAACGTTCCCAGAACCTGTAAACATCTCCTTCCCAACGCCTTTCATACACTTACTCATGTTTGCAGGAAACAGAACTCTGCTTCGACAAGGACAAGCCCGCCGAATATGTCTGTTCACTTTATCGCATGCAGAACCGTTTCCGCAAAGGCAATTCTATAGAAAAGGAGAACGTGAAGAGGTTGCTCCCACTTTTTGATGAAAAAGATGAGCTGCTGCCCGTCATACGCATCACCTTGCATACGACACATCTTTTACTCAATCCTTGCTGGGGAAGCGCATGGCATGTGCTGTGAGTAGCAATCATAATAGTTCATGTGCAATGCTAACCATTATGTAGAGAGGCTGTAGTGAGCTATGGTAGCATACACGTGTTTACTACACCACACTGGGTCTACCGCGCAGGCACCGTTCTCATCCAGAATATGCCCGCTATTTTTGGCGGCAACCTTATCCAGCTGTATTCCAATGCTCTCCTTGTGCTCGAACTATCTTCATGGAAATGGCCTAGTTCCGCTGCTCTTTCCGCGTCACTTGTCGACTTGATGCAACAAATGAAAACAAAGTACAGGCCAGATTGGTCAGACAAACTTCAACACGGTGGCGTAAGAATATAACCTCTTCGGCCAGCTTTTACTGCAAGCAAATTGCATGCTGATTGCTTATTTCCTTTTCTGATCATATTTCCAGATTTCCTATTCTCCTGCTACGGAAGATATACGCATGAGGCAGCTCGCCAGCCGTGATGAAAAGCATCATATGGGGTTCTGATTGCAAGAAACATCTATGTCTCTTCTCTGCTGATGTATGGCATTTTATGATCTCTTTTATATTGCGTCGCCTTTTGCAATTTGCGCTATGCTACTACCGGAAAAGTTTTCTTCCAGGCAGGCGTTTCGCTGGCTCCGGGTTGGGTAACAGGTAAAAAATGGTTATGGGTATCTCGTATTGGTGGTAAGACAGATTATGGCTCTTTTGAACATAAAGTTTCACTTTTCACTTGCTTCAGATTGGTTGTGTAAGAATGTGTAGCCCATTCATTGGCAAATTGTCATGTATGTCAAATTGCCAAGTATGGTAATGTCTACATTCTATCTGGTAATGAATGGCAGAATATCAAAACATGTCCCCCAATGCAAACACTGGCGTGCCATCTCTTAGTCCTTTGGATGTTGACTTGGGCCAGAGATCAACTTCACAACAGCCACTCTTCGCTCAAGCAACGCACAAACCGCAGCATGCTAGGTCTCTGCCCCTTGACTACTACACCGTAGTTCCAGCCAGCCCCTCAGGTTCCTCGGCCGGCTCATCAGGCATTTCGGGTATTCTGCCCTCTCTCTTTAGGTTTTCATACAAAGCCAACGCTGATAGTGCCTTTGCATCCCTCGTAGCCTCCCTCCAGAAATTCTGCAAAGGGACTAACTTTAGTTTTATCCTTTCACCTTCATGCTCAAGCCCTGTTGCTCTGTCTTTCAGCCACTCCATGTGTGGACGCAAAAGGCGCTTTTGATATAAGTAGAGCTTCATGAATTCGTCACATCCACCTAGAGTTGCAAGAACAACTATCAGCATGTGTGACTTGGACAGAATTTGTCGCTGATTACACTTACCAGGACTGGGATATATCGCCGTATGTAGCTCCTCTGCCGTTGACACGAAGTCATCTAATCTTCCTTCCAAGGCCAGCCCAGTCAGATCTAATAATTCGCTTGCCTTGATATCAAGATTTGCTTCCTCCTTGAGCTCTCTTGCTGCTGTCCCGGCAAAGGAGCCAGAGTTATCTAGCATCCCGGCTGGAATTTCGGTAAAAGCCAGACTTGACGCTGCTATCCGAGGCTGAACAGTCAGGACAACGTGTTTCTCGTCTTCGCCAGAAGCATCCGTTGGTTGGATGATGGCCTGCACAAGAAATCAACATAGTTCCTGACTGGTAAAACTGAATACGGGAGAATCATGACTTACGAGAACAGCTACACTGCCACCCCGAAGAAACGCTGCTCCAGGCACCCAATCCCCCACACCAGGCCCGTTTCTAATCTCAGTCTGTATCTTCATGAAACCAAGCCAACTATGTCCTTTTTTGTCAAACCAGTCTACGGCTTCTATGTCTAGCTCCTCGAGCCGATATGGCTGCTTGTGAAACGGATGCGCTGCATCTTGCTGTGCGTCCAGGGCTCGAAGCAGCCTCACCAACCAGTTTCGCAGTGCGGGGAATTTGAAAGCTGGCTTATCCCCTGGACTATCTAAAATCTGCTGAAATTCTCCCGCACTAAGGTTCCATGGAAGGTAGACTGGTACTGGAGGACTGAAGGTATGGCCATTGAATTCATGGAGGGTTAGGGCAGGTGGCGGCCTGGTTGAGGGCCTGGTGGTGGTTGGGTTGTGGATTTCTGTACGCATCTTGGTGAAGTTTCTAGGCAATGGAATGTTCGAAAGTTATGGAGAAACCAAGAGATATTTATATCGAACAATGCTCCCGTGCCCAGGCACAAGTATCAGAAGGCAGCCTGGAGCTATGGGGTGCTGACCTTTATTCGGCCAAATTCTGATTAGTTTGTTTTGCTTCCAACAAAGACTCGGCCACTGTTAAAAGTAAGCTCTCAAAGAAACCCTGGGAAGCAGGACGTCAGGATCCTGGTACCATGCCATGGCGGGCCGTTTGAAGAAACATGTGCTCGTAGGGATGTCATGTTCTGGAGCCATGCACGCTCCACTTTCCCCACCGACCCACGCGGCGCCCCGCCATAGCATATGCAGGGCAAGAGCAACCGCGAGTCGTACAGCTCCGCGCCCGCCACCCGCCAAACTTGACGCCGCAGTTTGCTCTTTGCTCGTCCGCAAATTCGCTCTCTTTGCGTGGCGGTTATTTATAATCGCTACTACCGTTCATCTCAGCTAACTGTACCGTACTGTTGACCGCCTCCAGCTCGCTCAACATGGGCACTCTAACCGCAGACTGCCCACGACTCGACACTCATTGCCCGCACAAGCTTGCCACAAGCTGCCGCCTGACTTCAACGCCGAATTGCTGTGCTTGCGCCGACGAGAGAGTGCATTCGCGAACGTACCGGGTCTACATTGACGGAGTTGGTTTTGTGAATCGCGGCACAAGATGGCAAGGCTACTGTTGGTTCTGTAAAGGTGGGAGCGATAACACCCGAGTCGGATCAATTTGATCACAGGCTGACCATAATCTAGAGTTTTGGAGCAACCGCCTCGCTGCCACCGACCCACCGCTCGAAATCTCACAAACACGTATACCCGAGATACCAGATCAGACCGAGTTTCTGGAGCGATGGTGGGAGTTCCACCAGGGATATCGCATTGCGAAGCTTCCTGATGGCACAGAACAGCGTATCGCTGTGATAGGTGAGCCGTTCAAGGAAGTCAGCCCTGGCTTTTTGCCGCGAACCTTGGATCAACTGCGGGCCGGTGTAGAAAACAATGCTGCAAGACCAGAGAATAGGTTTAGGAGGAGAAGACTGACGTCAGAGGAAGAGCGGCCAGAGCAGCCACATCAGAATATCGAGGATGCGCTGGATAATCTCCTTGAAGAGACTGAAGAGGTCGCGAATGCAGATCCAGTGGCACCTACAGATCCGCCGTCGTTGGCTACTCCTCAGATACAGGAGGATCCGTCGGAGCCGCCGCGGCCGATGACAAGACGAGAGGCACAGTTGCAGCGTGCGCGAGAACGCTTTGTCCGCGTTTTCGGCTCCCGCGAGGAACTGGAGCAGGATGATTACGAGTCTCCGCTTACACAGATGTATACGCGAGCATACGACCGCCACCGTCAAGCCGAGCAGCGAAGAGCAGAGGGAACGGACATTGCACCTCGGCTGGATGCCTTGTCAGCGCGAGATCGCCGTGAAATTGAGGAGCAGCTGCTCTGGGGCGTGATGCGAGAATCACAAACCATATCCGAAAACCTGGAACCAGCGAGTGAAGTATGGAGCTATGCACCACGGCGAAGCGTCGAGGGCGAGGATGCCGCCGTGACAGAAGCCCGGTGGTTGGGCGACCACGGCGAGCTTGACATATCACCCGAGCGCATGATGTTTTTCGAGACTGGCGGCGCAGAAGGCGCAGAAGCAGCGCGTAGACTGGTCGTAGAGTATCGCCAGAGCCAAGCACGCGACGAAGCTCGCATCCGCGCTTTATTGACAAGCCCCAATGTCGAACCCAGCTCAGCCAATCCCACACCAACAGGCTGGTGGTCCCAAGTGCGGCCTCAACTTCCTGGTCTTCCCAGCCAGCCACTAGCAGAAATGCACAACATCCGTCTAGATTTCGAGCAAGAACTGGCTCGGATGCGGGCTGCTCGGCCACCCTCTCCACCGCTCGTCTCGCTCGACAACCAGCCCGATCGGCCGGAGCCAAAATCCGAAGAGGAAATGACAAAGACGCTGTCTTGCCAGGTGTGCTATCAGCAATTGGCGGATATTGCTGTCTTGCCATGCGGTCACATGGTCATGTGTCAATGGTGCGCAGATGTCGTGGTGCCGATTCGACATGGACATATACCGGTGCGGCCGACAAAGTGTCCCATGTGTAGGAAGCAGGTGAAGCAGCGATTTAAGATTCACATGGGATGAGTGTACTAGCTGAGTGATGCGAAGTTGAGGTTGCAGATGCATATCATAGATTATAAGATTAGATTGATATGATAATACAACATTTAGGTAGCTGATGTGTGGTTCAGGTCCAGCTGACTAGCATATATGAATTAGCTTCATCCACTGCTGTTCTGGCAAGTAGGTTGAAGTGGAAATGATATGACCATTCAAGAATTAGGGAACACATTTGCCTTAGTCAAAAGGCTTGCTTCCTTCGCCTGTGAGAGTTCCGGCTAACCATTGCTCATACGCCTGGTTCCAGTGGGACCAAGCGTAGCTGTTCCTTCATAGGTTTCATCTAGTATACTCTTGTACCCTCCCAAAAATTGGACTTTGTTAAAAGTATATGGCGAGATGGATAGACTAGTTTGGTATCTTCATCTACGGACATGCCTTGGATCCAGGGATATCGGATTGGCGTATGCTGGAGCGCAGAATGCAGAGGGCACTACGCTGGATGAATCACCCTACTGATTCGTAGTCGACAGTTGTAAGAGAAGTGCCGCGGTATCGTAGGAAGATGGGACACTGGTCCTTTTACGACCTCGGATTCCAAGACCCGAAGGAGCATGTCAGTTGTTAGTTCGCCTTGGCGCTGCAGTTCGGTTACTGTTGCATGCATAGTCGCGCAATTCCTAGGACATCTCCGAGTCGCAAGCATGAGTCGGTTTCCTTCCAGATATTCAGGCAAAGGTTAATCGCAGGGCGCGTCTTGTACACCCCGGTCGCGTTGGCGCATCAGAGACCACCGTAGATGGCGAATGAAGATAGAATAAGCACTAGTGTGTTGATGACGGCCCAGACAAAAGGAATCCAAGTCGACATTTCAAAGTATCCGGCCTGATATACGCCTCCGAGACTAAACCTAGTCAGCCCATTCTTTACTGCTTTGAAGGTGGAAGAGTACGCACAGTCCGCCGACGATGGCACCAGAAATCAGGGCTTCAACGCCTCCCATAATGATGAAGACGGGCAGGACAATCCAGATGAGCTTCCAGTTGCGCCATTGTATACCGCATGCCCATAGCGCAGTGATTAGATGTATGCCGCAGACCAAGAGTAGGGTCCAGTAGACTGTGAAGCGCAAGATGTCGTCGGGGCGGTAGAGGTAGAAGGACGGATTGTGGCCAGGAGGCAGCGGCCAGTAGAGCGAGGGAAACGGCGGCGTCTGGTAGCCCAGCGGAACCGCCGAGTCGATGCGTTGGATGAAGCTGGGGAAGATTTCGTTAACCACCATTTTGGGACCGGCCGTGGAGGCGCGTTGGGGAGAGCATGATGAGTGTTTGTTGGGGGTGGAAACACGCAGGGGGGCTTGAACAAGTAATATGCGTAGGGCTCACCTCATCTGGGCGACATGGTTTATGCTGCTGTGTGCCGGGGCGGGATGGCGCACGTGATTGGCGGGCAGGCGCAGGTGGGCAGAATAGCAGCAGGCAGCTAATGTTTGGCGGGTGAAATGCCCGTGACGTCGATCTCCGAGTGAATGTTGACGGCCAAGGCCCACACGCGCTCACAACCTCGGCTCGGCGCGAGCAGCAGCATCCCGCGACAAGTCGACCAGCCGTCGCATCCCGCCGTCCACCCCAACCCACCCTTCTCATGCGCACCTGCCCGTAGCCTTTGACGGGCGATTCGACTCCAAGATGGCTGTCGACCGCCTCTTGTCGACGCTGCTGCGCTCGCTGCAGACTTATACCGATCAGCAAGACACGCCGCGGTACGCCATCTCTCGAGTCCACGCCCACGCCGCGCATTAACTGACAATCATGATAGGCTTCTTGGGACCGCGTCTTCGCTGCTCACTACCCTCGGCAATCCCCACAACCTCAGTCTCCTGACTTCGCATCTCCTGACTGCCCCTGCGCTTTGGGATCGCCCCGATGGCGTGCGGACGCCCCTGCGCATGCTGTCCGTCTTCCACGCGGCAGTCACCACAATCATCAACCATCACAACGACGTGCGCTTTGATAAGGCAGCGAAGCCGGCGCCAGGCCAGCTTCCAGTAGGCGGCGGTCTATCGCTAGACGAATGGATACGCGCCGTGGTGGCTGGTGCCGACGATCGCAGCCGGCGATGGAAGCACCTGGTCGTGCTGGGGGGTCTGTTGATTGGCATTGGCAATCTGGAAGAGCAGGGCATGGATTTGTATTGGGCGTCTGCTGTGCGCAAGAAGGTAGAGACTGCGCTTGTGCGAGCGACCAATCTGGCGCTGGTTGAAGTGAGGGAGCGTTCCGAGGCTGATGGGCTCGGAGGCCATACCATTACGCTGGTGCTCAACCATGCCTTTGGCTGCATTGGTGAAATTGAGAGGACGCAGCTCGACTACGACATGCTGCTTCCGGTGCTGATTGGCACAGCGTTCTTCTCCAATGAAGGCTTTCAGTCGGCCTACTTTCTCGGGGGTTTGGATATGGATGTGCGGGTGATGCAATCAGGGAAGCTAGACTGGAGCGTAAGTTGCAAGAAATCATCCAAAGATCAAAACTGACTCATATAGCCTCACTCGAGCTCCTACAGGCAAGTTGAAGTCATGTTGAACAGGCCGCTTGTCTCATCAATGGGTCCTCTGTCGCGGCTGATTGCGCACTCGGTCGAGAATGTCAGGAACCCCTGGATTATCCAAACCATGATGGATGACCTTGCCAGCTTCTCTCGTGCCCTCACAACTCAATGGCGGCAGACTAAGCTCTCTGATATCGAGCCTGCTGAAGAATCAGCCAGCTTGGGAGAGGAGGCACTTCAAAAGACTACGCCGCAGTTGTGGAACCTTCTCAAGGCTGCCTTGTTCGCGACGACCATTATCCTCCGCGGCGTCTTTACTCGAATTCTAGCTGACAAGGCACTTGCTACGGATGCCGTTGCCCCCCTGCTTGCTGCACAAGCCCTGCAAACACTGCGCCATCTCTACTTTATCACCTCCAGGCTAGGCCCTGCGTCCTTTTCCCAACACACCTTTGTCTACCTCACAGCTATTGACATACTCGCGGCTTACCCCAATCATGCCGATAAATTCCTGAAAACGATAGCTTCCCAGCATCTAGGCAAGATTCCGAGCCATCCTCTTGATCGCATCCTGGATCTCTATTTCCTCAACACAGCAGAGCACTTTACCCTTGTGCTGTCACCAGCCACCAATGAAGAATTGCTCGTAGCATCGGCAGTGCCCTACCTTGCCGCTGGTGAGAACCGCCACATGCTGCCTGTATTCGAGGCCGCACACAGCGTCATGCTGGCAGTGCTCTCCGCTCCTCAATCCGCAGAGATTACAGCCAAGCACCTCCCCTTTTACATTGACGCTCTATTCGGCGTCTTCCCCCACAACCTGACCCCGCGCCAATTCCGCCTCGCCTTCAAAACCCTCATGCGCGTTACGGCCCCTCCATCAACCCTCTCCGCAACTCACCCCGATCTCCCAGCCACCCTTTTGGAAATCGTCTATCACCGCGCTCTCAACGCCCCAACGGAACCCCTTCCCCTCGACTCCGTCGCTATCGCCCTCCAGGGTTCAGACGCACCTCCCCCTGCCCTCTCAGAGCAAGCTGTCCTCGCCCTAACCCTCATCGACGCCTTGCCCTACCTCCCCATCCCCTTGCTCGAGGAATGGCTCCCTCTCTGCGCCGAACTACTCAACCAAATCGACGACGACGAGATGCGCGAAAATGGCAAGAGAAGACTATGGGAGGTGCTCGTCAGCGGAGAAATGGACCCAGAGCGAAGCAGTCTTGCTGTAACGTGGTGGACTACGATGGGCGGTAGGGAGAGGGTGCTGTATGGACGCGAAATGGCGGGCTTGGATCTAATGAGTGGCGCGTTGCCTGTCGAGGAGGAGCCGCGTAATGTACGTGAGAGTAAATTGTAGATGTGTCTGTCTGTGTGTTGTAGATGTTTTATGATACCCCATATTTTTTGGTGTTCTGGAAGCATGCCGTCTTGTTCTTTTCTCTCTTTCAAACGTCTCTTTCTTATGTTGAGCTTTCTACATGATTGTGTATTTCACTCGTTAGTAAAGTCTAGTTAGTAGCGAAAACATATTCTCTCTTTTCATTCATCAAACACGTTTTCACAAGTATCTATTCCAACCCAAATCTTAAGCTGTATCAATTGATCATTCACTTCCTTCTATACATACATTCCTAGCGAATCCATCCTTTATCTACCTCCTGGATACTGATAATCGTCGTCATCAACCAAGTCTCGAAAGAATTACACACGTTACTTTTCATTCACCCCTTTGGTCTACAACGTTTTCTCGAAGAGGATTCAAGGAATACGAATAAGAAATGGGGAATCTGAATTTTTGTAGATTTAGCATCTGCTGCATGAGGTAATGCTTTTTGTATAGGCGATACCTTGCAGTTGTGTAGCAGGTTGTATATTTACTTGTGGCTAAGTACCAGGGACGCGTGTTTACAGTGTAGACATTAGTACGTTAGAAGTTATCACAAGAGTGTAGAGAGACTTTTTTAGATTACAAGAAGTCTGTATAGAGTAGTGTTTTTGTGGTATAGTGGTTATTATATTGAGTATCGTGTTAGGCTGGGTGGGGGTGGGAGGGTGGCCGGCTTGCTGATCCAACACGTTGAGTACCCATTTGCCAGCCTAATCTACACAAACCAAAAAACCATTTTCTTCCTCCGTGTCTGGCCCAGGACTACATCCAACACTCGCACCATCCATTTGGCCGTTCTTAAAAAAGTCGTTGAAAGGACCAGATTTATCTGGCACGCACTAGATGTAAAGATGTCAAATCAGCCTCGAATTCTAGTCTATTCAACACACTTGCAATGTGAGACACAGAGGCTGGTATAGAGTCACTTACGCAACCTTGATATTTCCATCCACTACAACTTTCAACCTTGTCGTTAAGAGTACCCGGCGAGCAGTATCAATGTCTTTTGTGGCCAAGAGCGAAACCAAGGAGAGGCGCAATTGCGAGGAGAACAACTCCCTTCATGATTTCTAAGACTAAGAGTGCTAGGCTGAAAGGCTTTGGTTGATGTAGAATGGTACAGAAGTTTTCGTACATTTGAGGAATAACCTCGCTATTTATGTAGTATCCTAGTGTGGAAAGTTGTTAGAAAATCCTAGAATAGGGGTAGATTGAGGAAGTCAGGCTAACATAAGACTGGAAACTCTATTCTATCAGCAGGTTCAATCAATGCAGCAATAGCTGCATGATACCTCTAGGGCAAGGGTGAGAGTGAATCATAAAAGAGATAGAATTCTTGTTTTGATTCAATGTAGTAATCTTATCGTTACAACACAGATACCTACTTGAAGATGCTGCTCTGTGCAATAACAAGATCATGCTGATCTCGGGGCTACTTCTTCTTATGTGAGACTTGAACCATAACTCTGCATAAAGTTCGCCAAAGATGCCTTGACAAGAAGCGATGTACTGGGGTCCTGGAAAATAGTAAGCGGATCTACATAAGATACGAAGAAATATACGTACGACACTAGAGGCTAGGACTCTGAGTACATAAACACTATGTATTGGCAAACGTTGCTTCTAACTCTAATCCCCTACAAGACACATACGAGCACCACTTGCGCTCTAGCTACAAACTCTCATTATTGTAAAATTAATCCATCCAACCATGAAGTCAGCCCTCCTCATTACTGCTTTTGCCTTCTCCAGCGTAGCCTTGGTATTTTCCCCTTCTACTTGGTATTCTCTTTTGCCTAAACTAACACAATATTCTAGGCAGAAGTAACAGTCAGTGGCAGTGGCACAGCCCTATCTGTACTACGAGACTGTTGCAAGGGAGGCACACTGAAAAGAAACTTCTGCATAATTCCAAACTCGGATGACAAAACATGTGAAAATTGGTTCAAATGTATTCATACTGATCCAGGGCCCTACGGTGGTAGGTGCAGTTAAATGGCCGCTTGTGGGGAAGGGCGTTCACGGGAAGAGCGTATATACGCCTGGCACAAGGGTTAAGGAGATCTTTCAAGAGATGAATCATTGCTTAGATGCTACATGGTACTTTTAAAGTTACAACTTACATATATGCTTAAATTTGCCGCCTTATGCAATGATACGCTCCAGCCAATCTGAGGGCTTCTTCCCACGGCAATAATTTAAGTGTAGCTCCGAGACAATGTCTTCTAAAGATACCTGGAGGAGAAGATAACGTTGTAACAGAACTTTATCACAGAGAAAATGTAAGCTGATCTACGTCATAGATACGAAAAAGCATACGTCAGACGCCTAGGATCTTGTAAAGTTTCTAGGATCATTACGATGCATAAAATTGTGGTTGATCCTTCCGACATTGCTTCTTCATTAGATAATAGTACCACGCTTGTTGCCTCTTGTTATTACAGGATAAACCTAACCGAAACACGAAGTTAATGTCTCTTGTCACTGCTGCGTTTGCCCTCTTCGGCACAGCCTTGGTACACCTCCCTTCTATTTACATCATCTCAAAATCTTTAACCACTTAATCTATATTACAGGCAGGAGAAATATGTTTTGGTCCTGGCGCATCCACAAAGACTCTCCAAGGCTGCTGCAACAAACTTGTGTTTCCTGACGGAAGTGTACAGAAGGGCATATGGGACGGAGGTAGATGCAAGTTCTCAGACTGGATGAGTGAGAGGGTTAGTGTTTGGCAAAAGTGTGTTGAAGATGACCCAGCAGCCCAAGGTGCTGGCTGCGCTTGAACATCTCGATGAGTGAAATCTCAAGCGTTCTTAGGGCCAGAGAGGAGACGAGAGGGGAGAGGGGAAAAGCTATACAGACCGTGAAATGTCAGACATCTAGCTCTAGTTACAGTTTATTGTTACAAAAAAAAACGAGTTATGAATACAATGCATTACAGAAATGAGTTATGCAGAGAACATGATATTGTTGAAACTGTAGGGCTGATAAGATATCGAGTGGCAGAGGATTGATTACATTCGCATGCCCGAAAGAGGCTTAAGAAATACCAATCCATGTACTATTTCCAAACCCAGTTCAACTAAGAAGTAAGCCTCTTTCTGCAGCCTAAGCGCTTGGGCTATCTTTTAATCCATGTGTTTCTGGACTAATCCAGGTTGCCACAACTATTGATTGAATTGTACATAGTACTCTCTAAATTACAACCCAGATATCTACTTGAAAATGCTACATTACGTAACGATAGGCTCAGACTGACCCTAGAAAGTCTTCTTATTGCGGCGATATTTCAGTAGTAGATATACGACAATGTTATCTCCTAACAAGTTAAGCTGATTTACGCTATATAGTTAAAAATACCGCGTACGTAATACGCCAAGGTCTTAGATTATTAAGACAGGAACCTATATAAACTAATAATCCTTCTAAGGTTATTCTTTCTACAACCTCCTATTACTACAGTCTAGGAAATTGAACCAGCTATGAAGTCGACGCTCCTGATTATCGCCCTTACCTTCTCCAGCACAGCATTGGTAGATCTCCCTCCTACTCATCACCTTAGAGGAACTATCTGAACCTAACCTCCATACAGGCTGTAATGCCATGTTTTAGCAGACTCGCATCTCCAGCTATCAGTCAAAATTGCTGCAAAGGAAGCTTATATCCTGAAGATGGGACTGTATACAAAGGCGTGTGGGACGGAAAGCAATGCATATTTCCAGAGCAGACTCCGGAGATACTGGCTGCCTGGGATGAATGCATCCGCCAGAACTCAAATCCCCCTGCTGTTGGCACCTGTGTCATTCGCGGGTGATAATGTGTGAAAAAAAGGGGGGGGGGGGGGGGAGCTTATAGGGGGTGGCCGGAGAGGAGCCGAGAAGGGAGAGTGAAAAGGCTTCAAATACGCACTGCTAAATCTCAGAAATTTAGCTTCAAAATCCTGAATATCATTAGTCTTTACTCCTGCTATTGTGTCGACGTGAGGCTGGTCATAGATTCTGTTTTTTCTTTTCCTTCCTGAGCGAATTGCAGTATAAGGCTTCTTCCCACAATAACATTCTAAGTGTAACGCTAAGACAACATTCAGTGACAATGCTTCAAGCTGATTTACATTGCAAATAAATGACGCATATGTAAGACGCTAAGTTCTAAGAAATAAATGTATATTGACAGATGAATTTTCTAACCTCACTTTCCTACTAGATATATACTTATATCACTCAAATTGTATCCACTATCTCTCGTTACTACGGAGCAAAATTCCAACCATGAAATCCACATTTCTTATCACCGCCTTCACCTTCTCCAGCACAGCCTTGGTACGTACATATAACCCCCCTCAGCTCACCATCTTATCAGAGCCACCCAAATCTAATCGCACCAATCCATCCCACAGGCAACAATACGGTGCGATGGCGCGGGCAAAAAATCCCCACGGATTCTCCGGCGCTGCTGCAACGGCCTTACGTATGAAGATGGAACCGTACAAGCGGGGGTATGGGACGGAAAGCAATCCGTTTTCACAAAGGTGGATCCTAGAACGATCGGAACCTGGGCTTTATGTATTCGGACGTATACAGGAGAGTGGGGCGGTGCAACTTGCTCTGATTAAATGTCTCAATGTGTGAAAGGGCAAGCGCTTTTGGGGGCCGGAGTCAAGCCGAAAAGCTACAAACTACTCGATACTAGTATTAGCGCTCATTGGAGTATTACCATAAGACTGTTTGAGATTTTTTTCTTTTGTTTTTCCTCCGTGGATTTCGGTTGAAGTCTATGCAGTAGCGTTCATAGTACAACTTAAGATAGAACGTAAGGTGTGTCCCTAGGTGAAGAGACACACTGTGTCGCGAGACAGGTCCACAGTTCGGATACCCGGAAATGCTTCTTCTCAGACTTGTCGAGATATAGCTGACACACGATAGTTCTCTAGCTACTGTTCCTTAAGTCAACTTATCTCCAGTACGGATCGCAGTAGTGTTAGCTAGGCTATTAACTATCTCATCAACGTCGTTTACTAGCGCTCTAGCGACTACCCCTTATTCATTCGCGGCACTAACGGCCTCTGAAATATTCGGAGGGTTAAGCGGCAAGCCCGGTAGAACGAGATAGCATCTCAAGAGTTTCAGAGCTTTTTGGTGCAGCAGCATGCATGCCGAAAGCCCCGTTATGCGAAGCAGGCGATCCGTAAAAACGAGCTGGAGCTAGTGGGACACGCTAGCGCCTCTTAGCATACATGGGCTTGCATTAGCGCACTTATCGCCCACTGTATTCTATCGTAATATATTCAGCGCTATACCCACCCGATAGCACCTCGAAACAGATATGGTGTGTGCTGCTACCTTTCTAGATGCTTCTAGAAACACGTGCACAGCCCTGTTCTCCTACGCTAACTTAACATACTGCGTAGATACTGTCCCTAACTGTTGTCGTCGTCCTAACACAATTAGTAGGATACATGAATAAAGCTTCACTGGAATTAACGTAAGATTATCCTCCTAGTGTTAATGTGCACCTGCATCGAGCAGCATCTTAACCACCTGCTCGTGGCCTTGCTCTGAAGCTGCCTGTAGCGCGTTGCCGTAGTATCCACCCTGGGCGTTGACGTCGGCGCCCGCATTGAACAGCATCTTAACCACCTGCTCGTGGCCTTGCTCTGAAGCTGCCTGCAGTGCGTCGCCGTAGTGTCCACCCTGGGCGTTGACGTCGGCGCCCGCATTGAGCAGCATCTTGACCACCTGCTCGTGGCCTATAGATGAAGCTGCCTGCAGTGCGTTGCCGTAGTGTCCACCCTGGGCGTTGACGTCGGCGCCCGCATTAAGCAGCATCTTGACCACCTGCTTGTGGCCTTGCTCTGAAGCTGCCTGCAGTGCGTCGCCGTAGTGTCCACCCTGGGCGTTGACGTTGGCGCCCGCATTGAGCAGCATCTTGACTATTTGCTCGTGGCCTGCCCATGAAGCTGCCTGCAGTGCGTTGCCGTAGTGTCTACCCTGGGCGTTGACGTCGGCGCCCGCATTAAGCAGCATCTTGACCACCTGCTTGTGGCCTATAGATGAAGCTGCCTGCAGTGCGTTGCTGTAGTGTCTACCCTGGGCGTTAACGTCGGCGCCCGCATTAAGCAGCATCTTGACCACCTGCTCGTGGCCTTGCTCTGAAGCTGCCTGCAGTGCGTTGCTGTAGTGTCCACCCTGGGCGTTGACGTCGGCGCCCGCATCGAGCAGCATCTTGACTATTTGCTCGTGGCCTTGCTCTGAAGCTGCCTGCAGTGCGTTGCCGTAGTGTCCACCCTGGGCGTTGACGTCGGCGCCCGCATTAAGCAGCATCTTGACCACCTGCTCGTGGCCTATAGATGAAGCTGCCTGCAGTGCGTTGCTGTAGTGTCTACCCTGGGCGTTAACGTCGGCGCCCGCATTAAGCAGCATCTTGACCACCTGCTCGTGGCCTTGCTCTGAAGCTGCCTGCAGCGCGTTGCCATACTCTCCACCTTGTGTGTTGACCTCAGCGCCCGCGTCAAGTAGTGTCTCAGCCACCCACTCGTAGCCTTCCGCTGAAGCTGCCTGTAGTGCGTTGCCATATTCTCCACCCTGCGCGTTAACCTCAGCGCCCCTGTCAAGTAACATCGTAACTACCTGCTCGTGGCCTTCCGCTGAAGCTGCCTGCAGCGCGTTGCCGTACTTTCCACCCCGTGCGTTGACCTCGGCGCCCGCATCAAGTAATATCTTGACTATCTTCTCTTGGCCACTGTACGACGCTGCTTGTAGTGCGTTGCCGTACTCTCCACCCTGTGCGTTGACCTCGGCGCCTGCATCAAGTAATATCTGAACTGTCTTCTCTTGGCCTCTGTATAACGCTGCCTGCAGCGCGTTACCATACTTTCCACCCTGTGCGTTAACCCCAGCGCCTGCGTCAATCAATGTCTTGACCACCTGCTCGTGGCCTTGCTCTGAAGCTGCCTGCAGTGCGTTGCCGTAGTGTCCACCCTGGGCGTTGACGTTGGCGCCCGCATCGAGCAGCATCTTGACTATTTGCTCGTGGCCTGCCCATGAAGCTGCCTGCAGTGCGTTGCCGTAGTGTCTACCCTGGGCGTTGACGTCGGCGCCCGCATCGAGCAGCATCTTGACCACCTGCTCGTCGCCTCTAGATGAAGCTGCCTGCAGCGCGTTGCTGTACTCTCCACTTTGGGCGTTAACGTCGGCGCCCGCATTGAGCAGCATCTTAACCACCTGCTCGTCGCCTCCAGATGAAGCTTCATAGAGTACACCTGAGAATCCTTCGTCCTGTAGCTTGACGCTGGTATCTGAGGTATTCGAGAAATGAAGTGATATAGAGCGCAATGATCCATTGGATCTAATACCATATGCCCTGCCAGAACTGGCCTCGTCATTATTGTCATTGACGTTCCGAGGAGCAGCAAATATTGCGAACCTCTCTTGGTGAAATGCCATGTGGTTGTAGAGGCCTTTATCGAATGGACCTGCTGAGTCGCAGAATGGGCAGACCTCTCGACTATCGGCAGTCGTAGTTTCAGTCAGCTCCAAAAGGCTCTGAATTTGTGGCTCGGTTAAATCTGTGTGGTTTTCAGAGAAATGATGATGCAGTTGTTCTTTAGACTTGTAGAAGGCATTCCTGTGCCGCTGTTCGAAGCATCGCCATGCGCGCCGATGGCACATGCGTTCATGTTCCATCCAAGCTCCCCGGCTGCCGTAGAGACGATCGCCGTCAGGGCAATCGGGAAATGTACAGACATATGGCTGAAGGTCTTGCAATACATGCGTCCTAAATTCAATTATAAGCGACTTCTAATGAAAGCATTGAAGTTTGAAGCTTACCGCCATGACTTTCCCTTTCCTTGCCGAGACGGGCATGCAACCCAGCAATAAGGGCAAACGAACTCAGGTTTAGAAGATGCATCTGCAGGGGCAGGAGGTAATTCTGCTGATTTCCCGTCAATATCTTTTGCCGTAGTAGCGTATGATACTACCGTCTCTGTGTCAAGGCGGTCGTCCAGATTACTCCGATATTTAGAAATGTCAGTCCCAGATATCACGGTCTCCGGTCCGGAAATTCGTACTGATTTAGCCTTCACTCCATCCTGTTCATGGGCATGTGTAACCGATTTGGCTCTGAGACCTCCAGGTTTCGATTCTTCAGACGTGACGGGGTTCTCCCGCGGAACTACTGGCTCATCTACAATACGTGAGAGTTTGAGGGCATGTCTCTGCCAATATGCAAAACAACGCCTCCGATTAGTCATTGCTCTGCTCAATCGTTCGACAAGAAAGGTAGGAATATCATTGGTTAACTTTCGAACCGGCTGCAGGTCCGGAGTAAGCGGTTGCGAGACCTGTCGAAGTTGTTGCAGTGACTCCAGGACATATTGGTAATCATATATCGCATAACCAGAGAACAGGTCTTCCCCGGTTTCTGGGTCGATATACTTCATCGAAAGAGCTCTGGTCGATAGCGATCGGTGACTAGCATTCCGCATTTTAAAGGATAATCTGTACAGATGCGTAATTGTATCCTGAATTTCTGACTGTTTTTCAGCAAGTTCGCTGGTGCCTTCATCGCTCGTATCACTCTGATCACTCTGTTCGTCGTCTTTATCCTCAGGCCCAAGGTCACCAGTTTCGTCTATTTGAGCATCGGTTAGAGCGTCTTTTGAATACCGCTTCAGCTCCTCCCAGGGTGTACGGGACCATGTCGTTATCTCGATACCTGTACATTGTCAGGAATAAAATCATCTGCCATCTAAAACCTTATAGAGAATTGATAAAACGTACTTTGTTTCAACGACTCTTGCAGTTGGTCTAGGAATCTCATGACGGTATCGCGCATTACAATTGAACCTCTTAGCCTGACATCGAGGGAGCTTCTCCCCCTCTGCAATGCACCCAGATTACCACACCAGATTTTAAACCGGCCGAAGTCGTTTTCTATGTTCCTTAATGGCATATCTTTCTGAAGTACTTCGGGACAGCTCGCCAATGATTCGATCAGTTCATCGAAGCCCCTCATGCAATGATTGCTGAGCGCTCCGATATCCTCTTGGTCACCCATGTCTAAAGCGTCGTTCTCCTTTAGCAAGTAGGTATAAATGGTTTAGCTACTAGTGTGAGAAAGGAAAAGAATGCGTTCTTCAGACGTCTCTGTGGTAATAGCCTTTCAAACAGTGGCGACCGATTTCCATTAGCGCGTGATCAGACGATGCTTGGCGCGTTGCCCCACTTTCCAAACTCTCAACCTACATGGCTCTCCACTACCCTTTCTTCAATACTCTTGATTCTATAAGCCATGGTGACAGGCATAGAAACGGCTGGCCTTGTTCTCGGATCACTTCCACTGCTCATCTCAGCTCTCGAACACTATGAGGACATTGTTCGACCAACTAAAGAGTTTTTTACGTGGAGAAGGCATAGGAGAAAGTTGGTCCAGGAGCTTTATACGTTGCGAGCCTCCTATGACCAAGCCATTGAAATCCTGTTAAAGCCAATCGCAGAGCCGGAGGACTTGATCACGATGATGGAGGATCCTCGTAATGACCTGTGGGAAGCCGGTCCCATAGCTGACAGACTCCGGGACACGTTAGGATCCGCTTATGACCCGCTGATCCTCGCAATACTCGAAATAGCCGAAATATTAGGTTCCATAGCGGTGCACCTCAATATCGAAGGATCGCAGCAAGTACGGCATTCCTTCCTTTCCTGATACGCCAGCGCACCCTATCGCTGACGAAGCTGATGGTTAGGGAACTACCCAGCTGAGAAACGTCGTCATCGCAAATCCGCCCGTCGCGAATACCCGACACCCTAAACGAAACTTCGAATTTGCAAAGCGAGTCGCGTTTACTATGAGAAAAGGTGGTATCAAAACAAGTCTCGAGAGGCTGGAAGGCTGTACCAAAAGAATTGACACATGGGTCGAAAGAGCCGGGAAAATCCAGGACGAACCGGCCATATACCGTTCAAGATTGAACTTTACTGATTCTTTGGGCACCATCCAAGGAAATGCATCTAGGATATATTGTGCTCTGTCTGAAAGTTGGTGCAAGACAAAGCCACGTCATCCATCATTTCTCCTGTTGGAACAACGGCTTAAAAGGCCACGACCAAGGAGGAAAGGCCAACAATGTTCGATCTTCAATGTGACCGCTGAGTCAACCTGTTTCAAATTGAGCATCAACGGAGAATGTTGCCCCCACCCCCAACAATTGAACACGGAGCTTAGAGTTGCTGAACTCCCTCCGAGGTGCGATTTCACTTCATATGCTGGGTACAATTCGCTTCTTAATTCTCGACGCTAATATTACCTAGCTCTAGCCGGGTTCGAATAACAGTAGCTGCTGCTCAAGGGACTCACGAAGAACCTCCGTATACCGAGCCCTCAAATCTGCCGCAGGTAAAAGACTTTTGCCAATATCTTCAACAATCAGCGCACGCTTCCGTCGGTTTCTGCCTTGATGATACGGGAGGTCTACGGGCTTACCCATCGAAAAGCCCTGCTATTCAATATACAAAACAATGCACAACGCTGGAATCACTTCTTCCGAATTTACAGGCAAAGTTACCAGTAGACGAATTGTATTGTCTAGCTATAACTCTTGTGTCTTCAATTTTTCAGCTTAGCCACACCCCATGGCTTGATCGGGAATGGACTAAAAGAGACATTGCGTTCTTAAGAGTCTCCAACAATCCTCCTTTGACTGTCGACATCAAGTACCCATACTTGGTCAGGAACTTTGTTCAATGTAAGCACTAGATCATACCTTTGAGAATTCTTGTGCTTACACCAACAGCAGGTTCTGGACCGAGCAATCAGTCAAATAAAGCCACAACCACTGATTGTTCAAACATCCTTGCTTTGGCCATTATATTGCTTGAGGTTCATTTTGGGAAACCTATTGAGCAATTTCGGCGTCCGGAGGACCTGGGAAAAACATTGCTGGATGACGAGAAAGCAGATCTCCAGACAGCGGACCGGTGGTACAAGGCAGAGAGGCCTCGATTATCATCTGGATTCTCAAAGGCAATCTTGACTGGTTTGCAAGAGTACCTCAATCCAGATGCCAACCTTGATGACCCAGAGTATTGCAATGTCCTGAAGGAAAAAATGCTGCAGCCATTAGAGGAGGAGATGCAGTTTGTGGTGTTCGGCCCTCCGCGATGAAGAGGACTCGGTAGAGCCATCTTTACAAGGGTATACGTCACGTGCCTAACGTCGATCACAGTTTTATGCTCTGTCATCGTGCAAACGTGAGTGTCGAATGAGACCGATTGAAGAGGAATGAATTAACCTTCCTGTATTCATGCTCTATCCATTCAATCGATATTTACGTTAGAAATATAGTAGTAACCACATCGAGTGAATCAATAAGTGATGACTTTCGAAGAATGCATGACTAGTTAAACATGATTCTTGTTGTGCTATATTTGATACAGTGCACTAGCGTGAGCTAAAGCGGTTGAGCGTGTAAGCATCAGAGTGCTGCATGCAGCTCCAGATGATGTAGAACCTTGCCAAGCATGGCCACCGCGCTCTACTAGCAACGCACACATCCCTCGCGAACATAAACCCCAAACTCCGTGGGACCCTCGCAGATCGAGTTGAATCACATCCCTATGGCTACAGTGGTAAATGGGTAGAGGGTACCCGACGTCGGGTAGGGGTAGGGTAGGGGTAGCCTCACGTGATACCCCAGCCCTACCTCTACCCGTTTACCACCGTACCTATGGCCCTAGAGATTGCATTGGACATGTAAGGAGCCATTAATTGTTTAGTCGTACGATCGCTGTATCACTAAGCATGTCGAGCCTTCCACCTTCGTATGTGTTACAACAATGGCGTTCTGCCAGTGCTACCCGGCCTGCCTGCTAAAGCGCAGGCTTCGATTCCCAGGATCGTCGCAATCTATCTTATCTTCTCTTTATCTCTTTGTGCTCCCTTTTAATGAGTGGAAACTAGATCTAGGCTGCTGCTTAGTCTAGGAATCAGCGCCGGTGGGCTCGAGAAGCATAATGATGTGGTAGCTTGAGGACAGCGTAAGTGGTGTGTCGCTATGTTGCGAAAATGCGTGTCGCTGTGCGTTAGACCGCATCTCGAAGTTGCACGATGGCCGTAGCAAGTGATTGCTAGTTATAACGCATTGGCTGACTACACAAGCGCGAGCTCTTCAAGTCACAACACTGCTCCCAATCCTAAGTCGGACTAGTGATGCTCCAAGCGCTTGTAGGTTCGCACAGCCACGCACTTTTCAGTATAACTATTGCTCAAAAGTGGCACAATGTAAAATCTATAGGGTCATCTCGCATTAGCCAGGATCAGTACTAGCTTCCGCTAGAGGTACCCATCAACAGGGCGACCCTGCATGAATCTGCCCACGATAGCGCGTACCGGGCTGATATTGACTTCCTATCATAAGAGACAGGTTGCAAGGGTAGGATAAAGTTGTTCTATAGATAATCAGAGTGAAAAAGGCCCGAGATCGGCGCTGCAGATAGGGAAGCATGTTTGCTACAATACAAGGTGCTGTGCACATTAGGCGCGGAAGCGATGATGCGAACGCAGTTTTTAGACAACGTAGAATGTAAACATTCTAGATTAACTGCAGCTCATCATTTTTACAAGACTAGCAACATCCGTTGTGCGCATGAGCTTTCCGATTGCTAAAAGTCAAAGTACCTCTCGTTTGTCTCGCCACAGTGCGTCTCGCTACGCAGTGAGGGACGTTACTTAATGCGCACAGGTTGTCCGAGATCGAACACCTGGAGGAGAAAATGAACGAGGGCATCCTCCTCGTACGCAGCGAGGTACCGTTAGCTTCAAGCCTTTTCTTTAATCGAGCGACGACCCCGTGCGCGATGGTGCAGGGTTGTGTGAGGGATCCCCACCACGATCTGCGCGAGCACGGTATGATTTAGACAGGCTAGGAGGAACTGGCTGCGCTAGAACACGACTGGCTGCCGTCCATAGTGGCGAATGTGTTAGCAACCAAGGGACGAGGAGCGTCTGGGCAGACTCCAAACAGGGAACGCAGCCCATACACACAATGACTCTACATTCGTGCAGCCGTAGATGCTTCTAGAAACCTACCTACATGTACCACTTCTATCTAAGAGGCACACTCTGTAGGCATAGCGCCATTTATATTAACTACAATAGAATACAGTACGCGATAAGGGCGCTAGTAGATACTAGTGCATGTTAAGCCACGCTAGCATATCGCGCTAACGCCTTGTACATTTTCAAAGATCTCCTGCTCCGTACAACGCAGCTCTCGGCATGCTCGAGTCAATTGCTCCTTGCAACTTCTAATGGACAGAGGAGTGTTGTTGAAGAGTCGATTAACGATGTCGACGAAACAATTGATAGCCTAGCCAACACTACAATAACCCTCATCAGAAACTAGTCAACTCAATGAATAGGAACTAGAGAATCTTTAAGCTTTAGTTGCATCTCGTTAAGGTTAATAGGAAGCATATCCAGACGTCCGAAGCGTAAGCCTGTCTCGCGACACAGTGTGTCTCTGCACGTAGGGACGCACCTTACACACACATGAAAATATAGTCTTGGCAATCACAAGCTCAGACCTCCTCTCACATAATATCCTAAGTGCAGCTGATTCATAATCTCGTTATAGCTACTTTAAAAAGAACAAGCGGTGAAATAACTTTCTTCGACAAGGTAAGTAGATCAGCACTGTTATAGTTACGAACAATGCGCACGTAAGACGCCTAGCGCCCTATAGCGTCTTTGACTGTTACGATTTATATGAACTGATAGGCCATTCTTTTAATGTTGCTCTCCTACCAGGTGAAACAAATCAGTCCACTCTTTGTTATTACTCGATACTCCAGACTTAGATCAACTCAGACCAAGCATGAAATCTACACTCCTCCTCACCACCGCCTTTGCCTTTTCAGGCGTAGCCACGGTATGTCCCTCCTCATCGTATTTCAAAAGAACTGTTTTTTCTTTAGAAAAAACCTAATGTTCCCTCTCCACCACACAGGCATCAACAATGCTATGCTACAGCGACGAAACAACACCTCTGGCCAAAGTCCAAGCTTGTTGCGAAAATGGCGTTGCATGGGAAGACGGAACCGTCCGCAAGGGTAAGTGGACACGGAGCCAATGCGAGCTTGTGAAGGAGACGCAGACGGTCAATGCCTGGCTCGATTGTGTGCGCAAGGGCACAGACAAACAGGTTGGCACCTGCTATCTTGGAGCGGGGTGGGCCTAGAGTTTGCAAGCTGGAAAACGAAGGTTGTCTGTAAGCTACTCGCGAAACCTACATTGCAAATAGTAGAAAAACCCGAGGCTTAAGGTTTAGGGCTTAAGGTAGAATGTTATACACATATACATAGTTATATACATATATATATAGCCTTAGTAGTAACAAGCTAAGACTTTTTACATAATATGTTAAGGATAGCTCTTCTACAAATCTCGTTCTAGCTACCTTAAAAAGAATAATGCGGTGAAATAACCTTTCTCAAAAAAAAAAAGTAAGCAGATCGGCACTGTTATACGAACAATGCCTACGTAAGACGCCGAGGAGCGCCCCCCCCCCCCCCCCCCCCCCCCTCCCTATAGCGTCTTTTTTAAACCATTAAAAGATAGCTATATGAACTACTAACTATGCCCAATCCTTGCAAAGGTCTGATTTTTTTTTTTCACCCTAAAAGTTAAAAGACGAATGCAATTACTACATATCATTACACTTTCAACTAGCTCTCTCGTTACTACAGCAGGAATTAGATCGAGTCGAACCCAAACATGAAGTCGACACTCTTCCTCTCCATCGCCTCTGCCTTTTCAGGCGTAGCTACAGGACGCACATGTCCCTCCTACCCACCTCGACATTGTATTTCAAAAAGAAGCGGCTAAATCTAACGTTCATCAGAACAGGTCTCGATAATGCGCTGTGACGACGACGACGACGACGACGACGACGACGACGACGGCCAACGCCTACTATCCACGCTCGAAGGCTGCTGCAACAACGGCGTCGTCTGGGCAGACGGAAGCGTCCATAAGGGCAAATGGACAGGCACGCAATGCCTCTATGTGAAGAATTGGAAGACGATTGAGGCGTGGGATGCTTGTGTGAGTAAGAACCCTCAGTCACAGGGGGGTACCTGCGCTATTGAGGGGTGGGATTAGATTTCAAGTGTGTGGTGTTTGATTTAAACGGGGTAAAGTGGGTGTAGTGAAGTGGGGTTTTTGAATGGTTTGAGATGGTATAGTATACTAGTGCTAATACTATTGCGTAGCTAGAGAGTATTGATAACGACGCCCCTGTATATGCACAAGACAATCTACGGTTTTTCTATTTCTACTTCTAGTTCTGTTTTTTCAAACATTCTCAAAAGTTATACACGATACCAATAACAGACACACAAACTTGGACAAAGACACACACACACATACAATCTAAAATTCAAGAACGTGTAAGTTTCTTTATAAATTCACTATGGCAGCAACAACTGTAATGATTGGATGCTAAGAAAGTGGAACGTGACAGAGCACGCTAAATCGCTAAACTAAACGCTTTTTTTTGATACAAAGTGGAAAAGAAAGATAAACAGAAAAACAGACCGAAACTAAACCAAACAAACAAATAAACAAGATCTTTGAAACACAAACGAAACAGCCGCGTGTGTGGCTTGGACTAGAGGGGGAGGAAAGAAAAAAAGAAAGCCGTGGTATGGTCAGCAGGTCAGCAGTGAGAAAAGAAAAAAAGGCATAGAAAACAAGACGACAGCAAAGTGCTCTCTGCTGATAGAGAGAGTGCGTGTGAGAGAAGAAAAAAACACCCAATCCATAGCGCCGGCGGCACACCAATACACCAGGCTAAAAAACCACACACCACACACACACATACAAAAGGAATGAATGATAACAATGACAACAATAGACGCCTTCGCCATGCGAGTCTTGTGTATAATTTACAGTTATGAATGCCCCAAGCCATGTCTTTTCAATTCACTTCTACCTCATGTCTGCTCCTCTTTGGGGCTCGTGGTACGTGATTCCGATCGTCGGCGGGTGACTGCGTC
Source organism: Exserohilum rostratum (assembly GCA_026367775.1). Classification (NCBI taxonomy): domain Eukaryota; kingdom Fungi; phylum Ascomycota; class Dothideomycetes; order Pleosporales; family Pleosporaceae; genus Exserohilum; species Exserohilum rostratum. Next base: position 1,262,490 of record CP111160.1, read on the forward strand.
TTTCAACGCACGTAGTCGCTCTTCGGTCACACGGATGGCTTCGTCCATTTCGCGGTCTTTCATGTCCTTGGGCGCAATACGGTTTTGCATGTCGGCTTCTGGTTGAAATCTTGCAGCATTGACGGAATAGTGTATCCTGTCCAAGGCAACCCTTTCTTCAAGCCAGTCCCAGAGTTCCGACTCTTCGTGGCGCCAGATTTGCTCGTATGCGACCTGTCGTTGGGCATGTGACCAATTGTTGGGACCAGTGGCTCCACTGGAACCGCGGAAAAGCCATGTGTACATCAAAAGCGCTCCCAGGATGAAAATAATCACTTGCGGGGTGAAAATAGACTCGAGAATGTCGGCTACTGGGCCTAGCAAACTGCGCAAAGGCTCCAACATGCCCCAGTTGCTTTCCTTGGCCTGGCTGGCTGGTGCAGGAGCTGAGGCGGGTGCGGGTGCATCGTCCAGGAGATTACCCTTGGAGCGTTTCTTGCCCTTTCCACCCTTGCCTGGTTTCGACGGACCGGCTTTGGCGGCGCTTACGGCAGTGCGGAGAGCAGCGGTAAGGGAAGTGGCATACGACATCTGACCGTCGTTTGCACCCTTCTCAATAGGGCCTGATCATATTAGCACGTTTCAACAGTCAAAAACAATGTGCTCTCACCTTTCAGCCAACTCTTTCCGCTCCATTCGACGGTAAACGTCATGATGAGCCGTGTGCTGTTACCTGGTCCCCACATCAAACAATATCTCGTCTTGGTGAGGAAAATGCTTCCGTTAGGTACATCCGGAGTCGATGTGCTACATTGAACACTGATAGCCTTGTCCAAGTCAAACTGTTCCAGGTTCATCGAAATATTGCACTTGGTTTGCTTCGGTCCAACAGGCGCATTCAGCGGCTTGACATACGAATAGTTGAAAGTTTTGTTGTCTTCGCCCAAGCCCTTTTTGTCGTCCTCCATCTGGAGATCCAAGGACTTTTGGTCGTCGACTAACCACTTGCGCATGAACGCGCCAGAGGCAGGCCCAAACATCAAGCTGTACACCTTGCCCAGGGGTGCCTGGATTGTGGTGTCAATAAGAAGCTTATCGTAATGTTGGTCGCTGTCACCGCACTCGGTAGGTGCGTGTGTAGCCGAGCCAGGGAAATCCTGTGCAGCAGAGGCGCCGCCAGCAGTCGCAGCTTTCGCAGCATCTGCAGTTTCTCCACCGCCACCGTAGGCTTGTGCTACTGCACCACTGACCTTTCGGGTCGTGTCCGCAGGCACAGAACCAGCTTCGCTACCAGTAACGCTGCCCTCACCAGCCTCTGTGAAACTGCCAACGCCATCGTCATCTTCGGCGTCTTCGTCGTACACCTCGTCGTCTGAATCTTGAATGGACCCATCTTCGCTAGGAACCGACTCTGCTTTTTCAGTCTTGTCGCCTGTGCCTCCAGATCCGTCAAGAGTGACACCATTCAGGGATGACTTGAGGTTCGGGTGCGAGATCTTCCATATGCCGATAATCAGATCGTAGGTCGAGTCTCGAGACAGGAAGGACGCAAAGACGTTGCGCGCGTGGAGAGTCTGAATAACAATGGCATTGGGAAAAAGGACTGCCGTCGACTTCTTCTCAACAGATACAACCTCATCGAAACTAATGACCAAGTTTGTAACCCATCCCAGGATATTACTGGAAAAGCAAAGATGGCCTTCGGAAACATACAACCGTCCGTGGAGCAGAATTTCTTTCTGGAGGGCAGCGCTATAGTCCTCAATGAGGTAATCGTCTTCGGGAACACTCTTGAAAAGATTGTGAAAGTCCTTGTTTCGTTTTGGCGGGGCGACGGCGAAACCAGTTCCGTTTAGACGCTGACTTTGTAGTGCTGCACTTGGCGCTAGCGTACTCGTGCTGGCGCTAGCGATTCCGCTCAGCGTATTCCCTGTAGAGCTGCCTCTATGACGTCTCCGTCTGCCTGCACTTATGCGACTGCGGACACTGCCTTGTCGTCCTATGGATGCTGGCGAGTCGGTAATCTCTGGTTGTCGGGGAGGAGAGGCTGCTCCATTTCCTGATTGTCCAGAGACGGCAGTGGCCGACCGCGGGCGCTCACTAGATATCGACGGAGGCTTCTCTGCGTATGCGGCAGAGACAGCTTGGGCAGCAGCCCTATCCTCGACCTTGGCCGAAGCCTCGTCTGCTTGCATGGCTACGTTTACCGTGGAAGATTGAGAGCCGGTCTCGTTATTGTCAGAAATGCCGAGTTGCTCGAGACTCAAATTGCCAGAACCCAGAGTCTCAATCGCTGGCCTGCGCTGCTCGGTGCCTTGTGTTGCTGTATCTGCGTTGATTGGTCCAATGACTTCCTCGCCGCCGCCTACAGTTTCCTTGTCCTCTTTTTGTTGTTGTTGGTTAGCCTTGTTCTTAGCGTTTTGATTTATATTGATGGTATCGGTTAAATTGTTGGCAGCGTTCTGGGCGGCAGAAAATATGGAAGCAAAGAAACCCGAACCACCAGCAGACTGAGGTAAGACAGCAGTCCCTCCAGGGGTTTTTGTTTCTTCGAGATGAGGTGTTAGGGGCGGAATAGACGATTGAGATAGTTTGCTCGGAGGATTTGTTGCTGATCTCACGCGTCGGTGCGATATCATGTTCCCCGAAGGGGACACGACAATGTTTGGGTTTGGCTGCGCAGCCGTAGACGTGGGTCCAGTAGGAGAAGTCGCGTTGCCGTCAGTGGGCGTAGGTGGAGTTATGAAAGTTGTGGGTGCATCGACTAGGTTGGGAGGTGTCGCGGGTAAATTGGCGGTAACAATACGCTGAGGTGGCGCCGATCTGGGCGATGAAGTCGATTTTGGTTCGTCGCCTATGACGATTTGTGGTGGTGATGCTGGCAGAGGCTCATCCGCGGCTTTGGTTTCGCGCTTTTTCCCTCCAAAGAATGACCCGATACCACCGCTTGTATTTGGCCTTGCAGTCTCCGTCTCACTGCCGGCTTTGGAAGACGCAGGAGCCGTCGACTTTCGATTTGGCGTAAAGGCCTCTTTGAGTTTTCCAACAGGAGAGACTCCTCGTTTGGCCAGAGGAAGGTCGCCGGTACTAGCGCTTCGGCCACTGACGTCTTCGGTGGAGGCGAGGGAATTCACGAGCGTGGCATTGGCGGAATCGGTGGAATCAAGCGTCTCGGAGGCGATCAGGGGCGAGGAGAGGGTCAACAGGCCAGCATGGGATTGATGCGGTGATATGCCGGGGCGCTTGAGTGGTGGTTGTGGTGGTGGGCTACAGACGATTAGTCGTCGGAACGTGCACGCCGAGCAAGTGGGTATGTGGCAAGGGAATATGCGAGTGGTGTGGGAACGAGTGGTGGGGGGAACAAAAGGAACAGCGACGGCTGAAAACAGGTATGCGAAGGGTATGCAGTCATGAACAAGACATTGAGAGAGACGGCGCGCGTACGAGGGGTGGGGAAGCTGAGGCCAGAACGTGCATGCTTGTTCGCAGTGGAGTCGGTGCTGACAGGGCCAATGCCACGGGGCCACACACCAACGATGCAACCCCCCTTATGCATCGGCGTTGACGCAGAAAAGCGGCCGATGCGTGCAGCTGAAACTTAAGAAATGAAAACATCGGGCAGACGGCAAGAAGAGGCGACTTACGTTTCGGCATCGGAGTCGTCGGTCAGCAGGCTGCTTGTGACACTCTTTGCAAGACCCAAGGAATCGTCGCTCTGGTATGGATGACCCATGTTAGGCCGTTTGAGCTCAGGAACGGGCGGGACAGGCTCATCAGGGTCCACCTGCAACAGGTCGTCATGGCTACCAGACGCTGAGATGGACGTCGAGACGGACGCCCGTCGCTTCTTGCGCACCCCAAAGAGCTTCGACATGCGCCGGCGATGCGACGACGAGGCGTCACTGCGGCCGTCGTCCGAGTTCTGGCGGCTCTTGAGGCGGTCCGTCGCGCCGTCTCCCGCCTTGGACATGGTGTCGTCATTGCTGCTCGCAATTGAAACCGTCGACGAGGCTGGGCCTTTTGACTGCGCCCGTGGAGCGGCCAGTGTGTTTTCACGGTCTCGGGGGCCCATGGTGGAGCCAATGCTGCGGCGCCGTTCTTGCTGCGAGGCCATGGCGGCCGTGGTGAAGTGCGTGGTTGCGTGAGACGTGGAAGCAGGGCAACAATGCAGCGACTCGAGGGGCGTGTGGTTGCCTCAGGCTTGCATCATCAACTGTCGCGAAGGCCGGCGAGGGGTGGTATTGGTATAGTCGACGAGGCCGTTTTTGCCGTTACAGGTTGGGGGATGCGACTCGGATCGATTACGTAGGACCAGACTTTGGCGACGCGGTTCCGGATGCTAGGCTACAGTGTATGCGCAGACGTCGCGGGTGCGATCACATCAGCGTCATAGCCTTGGGGCCAGTGGTGGTGGTAGCAGCGAGGGGGAGGAGCAGGTTGCAGCAACGTGTGTGCAAGCAAGTATATTATATGGAGATGATCCTGAATTAGAACAGCGACAGGAACAGGAACAGGAACAAGCAAGCCTACGTAGGACCGAGAGCTGAAACGAGGCCCTGGCTTTGCCGCTCGCTGATATGAGTTCACGGTTACGAGGTGGTCCAGTAGCGGCGGGACCTTGACCCAGTGATCGCCTACGACATTGCATGGGGGGGCGTCGGCCATCCCTGTCCTCACCACCACGCCAGCGCCTGCTGCACTACCACGACGCCCATCATGTGCGCGCGCACTGTCCGACACCACCACCGCGCCCCGAGCATGCGCAGCTCCCGCCCACACCCACACCACCGTCAGCACCACCAACACCATCACCACCAGCACCACCGCCGCCGCCATGGAGTCAGCACATCTCACCCAGGCCCACGACCATGCCCGCTCCGCCGCGACTGCGACCCGCACTAACAGCGTCGCGACGGCGGGGCAGGAGCACGACCTGGCCGCCGCCGCCTTTCACAACGCCGCCCAGGACACGCACAACGCAGAGGTATAGCATACCCGAGAAGACCACCGCCTGCATCTCCGTTGACTGTCTCCCTCCCGCAGGCCCTGCGCATCCTCAGCTTGCTTGAAGATCACCATCGCAAGTTGGCCGGCTTAATCAAAGAAGCACCGCCCAAGCAGAAGAAGACGACAGCCGTCGCCACCGCCGCAACCAAGCAGCTCTCCGACTCCACGGCCCTCTCCAAGTCATCGGCCGCCATCACCCAGACTGCGCCCGCCGCTTCTCCCCCCGCCGCCGCCCCAGCATCGCGCCGCAGACTCCCCCAGTCGTCGATAGCCACCAACTTGGCCGAGAAGCGCGGCATCCCCAGCGCGAAGAGAACCACAAGTGCCGCGGCCGTCAATACATCAAACGCATCCGCAGCCCGACATGAACAGGCCTCCACGCCCGTCCGCGACCTCCTCGCCCAGCACTCGCGCAAGGCGGATCCGGCGCCCGCAACAGACTCGCCCAAGCACGTCAGCCAAGTCCCACCGCCGCGGCCCTCGTCCCCGGCAGACGACAACTTCCGCCGCTTCTACTCTGCCTTTGGCGGCATCATATCTGCCATCAGTGCGCCTCTCGCCTTTACCTCGCTGCCTCTCAACCCCTCAACATCCGCTGCCGAGCCTGAGCCTCCCAAGGAAGATGAAAGAGCTGCCAGGACAAAGTCGCGAAACCACTCGCCCGAGGCTTCCAGGACCGTCCGGTCGTCTGTTCCCGATCTTGCTGCCCTCATCAGCAAGCCCGCTCTGCGCGCCCTGAGGGAAGATGGTGCGCCTCCACTCGGTCCCAACGAGAGCTTCTACCTGGTGCCTACCGCAGGGGGCACAGTCACCTACGCCAGTGTCCTCCGCGATCCCAACGCGCCCAATGTCCCGCCAAACACACAGTTCAATACGCTCGATGAAGGTTCGGGATCCCTCCGGGGCAGTTCCCACGAGGAATTTGTCGATGCGCGCGAAAATGTCGGTCCACCGTCACCCAAAACCACACGCCGGCCGCTCTCCCGCGGAAGCACAGGCACAAGCGTCACGACGCAGTTGAACATTCCCGCAGGCCGGGGCTCGCGCCACAAGACCATGGAGGAGCTCGCCCTCGAAAATGATACCCTCAAATCCGTCATCGACAAGCAAGCCAAGCGCATCCAAATGTGGGAGCTCAACTCGCAAAACTCGTTCAACGCCCTCGCCCAGTCTTTCCGCGCCCGCGGCCCCGGTCGCGGAAACAGCGATCCAAGTGCCATGGCTCATGCTGCCCTTGCCGCCCAGGGCGTGCCCTCGCTCCCGTCGCCTCCCATACCACAGCATCCCCCGACCACGCCCCCGGGTCCCGCTGCGCCGCCCGATGCCGAAGCCGCAAAGCGCATAGCCGACCTCGAAGCTCTTATTGCGTCCCAAAACGCAAAAATAGAAGATCTCATGTCTAATAATGAGAAACTGGCCAAGCAGCACGAGCGAGACGCCCAGGTCCTCGGCAGGTACAGAGAGCAGTGGGAGAAGCTGAAAGCCGGGGCGAGGAAGAAGGAGCAGGAGAGACGCGACAAGAAGATGGCCGATGTCAAGGCGAGTGCCTCCTTGGCTAGGGACAGCGAGGTCCTGGACAAGGTCGGACAGGGGCAGCAGCCCCCAGAGGGAGCCGAGAAAAAGGAAGACGACGAGGATTTGCAAGAAGAGCCGGGCTTTGGCAAGGCCTAGTCGCTGATTCATCAATGCACACATGACAAAGCACTCCTTTACACATACAGCGGTTCATATCAAACTACTATACTTGGCTGAAACATATATATTCATAACAACTTCATCAATCACATCGCAATCAAGTCTTAATTCAAATTCATATTTGTATTACTAGTCAAGCAATCCTAGGTGCATCCCTCTGCAATCTGTCCCTGTTGTAAATCTCCACTCTGTCCTTACACAGCCCTCGTCCAACGCCTGTGAAGATCCTAATCCCAATCAAAATGTCAAACTCCTAAACTTGCAAATCCCTATTCCCTCCCATGAACAAGACGTCATGTCACCCCCGCTCAAGCCGCAGAGGCAACAGGCTTCTGCGTAATGGGCTGGTAAGAAGGCGCCACAGGGCCACCAACAGTAATCTGCTGAGTGTCCATACCCGCAGCATGGCCCTCAAAGTCGGGCGCATCAGGGTGCACACCAACACGCTCCTTGGCCAGCAAATCAACCAGAAGAGGGCTAGGCTTGTTGCTCCTCTGCGAGAAGCTGGACTGCTGGTCCTTGTACTGCTGCACATTCTCAATGTACTTGTCAAAGAGATAGGCAGAGTCCAGGGGTCCACCCTTAGCCTCGGGATGGAACTGGGCGCTGAAGATGGGACGAGTGCTGTGGATCAGGCCCTCGTTCGACTGGTCGTTGAGGTTGGTGAAATACTCCTTCCACTCGCTGTTCAGTGTGGTTGGGTCGACAGCGTATCCGTGGTTCTGCGAAGTAATGTGGCACTTGCCAGTCGTGAGGTCGAGCGCCGGGATGTTGTGAGCACGGTTGCCGTACTTGAGCTTAATGGTCTTAGCACCAGCAGCAAGGGCAATCAGCTGGTGACCCATGCAAATACCCATAACGGGGAGCTGCGATGTCTCAAACAGCTTGCGGAGGTTGTGGACCGTGGTAGTGCAGTGGGTTGGGTCACCAGGGCCGTTGGAGATGAAGACACCGTCAAAGTGGTGGGCGACCTTGTGGATCGGGTAGTCGTAGGGGAAGCAGGTGACGCTGGCACCGCGGGAAACGAGGCTGCGGAGGATGTTCTCCTTGACACCGCAGTCAATCAGAGCAACGTGCATATCTCCCAAAGAGGAGCTGACGTGGAAGGGTGCCTTGGTAGAAACACGACGGACGAGGTGAATAGCCTCGGGGTCAATGTACGCCTCATCCTCATCGGCATCGTACTCCTCACCAACGGAGATGCGAGCAAGAGAGGAACCCTGCTCACGGAGGTATGTCACAACCTCACGAGTGTCAACGCCGGAGATGGCGGGAACACCCTCACGAGCACACCATGCTCCAAGTGACTCGACGGCAGTCCAGTGGCTGTGCTTCAAGGCATAGTCCTGGACAACGATACCGGAAGCCTGGATGTATGGGGACTCAAAGTATCGGAGCAGGCCATGCTCGTCGCGGGCACTCGAGGGCACGCCGTAGTTGCCAATCAGCGGCTGGGTGAAGACAAGGATCTGGCCACGGTAGGAGGGGTCCGTCATGGACTCTGGGTATCCTACAAGCGAGGTTGTGAAGACGGCTTCGCCGGAAATGTTGGTTTTGGCACCAAATGACTTGCCGGAAAAGATTGGGCCATTCTGCAAAGCGGTGAGTCTGATGTCGATCATTTTTCGGTTATGACTGTACCTACCTTGATGGTAAAAGTAGCGGGCTCGTTGGAGACAGCCGTGGCCTTGCGCATGCTAGGAGTGGGAATTGCACGCTCAGTGTTGGACTGCACGGTAGCGAGGCAGCGGGCCTGGAGGCGGTTGTTGGCCGCTCGTCCCAGGAAACCTGCGGACCGGACCGCGGAAGGCTTGAATAGTTGAGAAATCATGATGAGTGGAGATGTGGTGTGGAGTGGTGTTTAGTTCGGTAGCGCGGGGAGTTGGGTAGGCTTTCAGTTCACTGACGCCTTCCACAGGTGGTCTGCATGGACAATTAGCTTGACGCTATCGACGCGTCACATTTCTGGCAGCTGCATACCTGAGATGTAATCCTGCAGTACTCAATTAGCCATGATCAAGAGAAACACAAGAGTGAGGAGCGCGGAGAAGGAGAGGCACCAGTCGTGAAACCGCTACGGCAAAAGACCGGCGGTGAGTCGACGGTGAGCGGCAACTTGGAGATAAGAGGTCATCCGCCGTGGCATTCACTACATACCTGGGAAGTAAAGATTGTGGGCGCAGCACTCATATGCGCGACTCTGTCCTGAAAGAGCTCAAAATGGGGTGGGTTCAATCAGTCGACCCTTGCTGCAGCTGGTTGTTGGCGTGAATGTGGGCGGTAAGAGGAATGCGTGTTGTGGTGTTCTTTGTGAGGAGAAAAGGTACGGCGGGGGTTTTCCCTCCAGCTCACGATTACGTGAAGGCTGCGCTATGACGCCGACGCACCAATAAACAGCCATGCCAATTACGATAACGCTTAAGTCAAGACGAAAGATTCTTCAAGCACGGTATCAGATTCTGGGGAAAAGGCACGAGGATCGTGAATTACGGCCCCACTGTCCTTGTGCCCTTTGGGCCCTTTTGCATATCCTGGCGCGTCGACCCTGCGTGTGCAGCCTACGAGGCGTTGAGCCGTTGAATCCCAACGCATGTAAATACATGATGCTTGTGTCATTGCATCTGCCGTCGCATAGCCATTGTAGTATAAACTTTGCAAATTACCTCGCGCACGCCTCGATCGCCATGCTCAAGTCACGGCCAAAAGAGTCACAAGTGTGCTTACTGTGTCCGACATCGGCATGACTGCGGACTGCGGACTCTTGTTGGACCGGCATGGCTAGCTTGGCCGAACTTTTTTTTTCTCTTAGGGCTATGTCAATCGCGCCCTAGGTGGAGGAGCATTGTTTTTTGCCGATGTATCATTGGCCGCTTGATGTATGACTAGACTGCAACGGGACTCTCCGCAGATCAGACTAAATTGCGTATTGCTACACATGAGCATACAACGTGGCCAAGTTGCCGTGGGCCGCCAGCGTACAGTAAAACATTGTAGCAAAAGCCGCCGTGAAGCTGCTCCGCGGCACACTTGCATCTTATCTATCCCCCGGCCACGTCTACACAACAATCTTGCCCGTCAGCCTCACATCTCTCGAGCTTGATCCCACAAAGACACTGTACTCGCCCGATGCGACAGTCCACTTCCTCGTCTTCTCATCCCAGTAGCTCATGTCCCTCCTCCTCAGCTTGAAGGTCGCCGTGCCACTGGCTCCTGCCTCGAGCTTGAGCTTCGCGAAGCCCCTGAGCTGCTTAGGTGGAGAGTTGGTGGATGCCGGGTAGCCTAGGTACAGCTGCGGCACCTCGGCGCCAGCGACACCACCCGAATTGCTGATCTTAGCAGTCACCGTAGCTACCGTCTCAAAAAGATCGACAGGGCCACCAGGACCAATGGCTCCGGTCGAAGGACCAGCGGAAGGCTTGCCCGACAGAGTAAGATCCGAGTAAGTGAAGTTGGTGTATGAAAGACCGAAGCCAAATTCAAACCTGGGCTGGATGTTCTCCTTGTCGAAATGGCGGTAGTCGACGAAGAGGTTCCAGGACTTGTCATCACCGCTGGCAATCGTGGTACCGTAGTCCTCCTCCCTCTTTGCAATGGTGTAAGGAAGCTTGCCGCTTGGGGACGCTGCTCCGTAAAGGATGTCAGCAACTCCGTTGCCAGGCTCCTGGCCTGGAAGACCAGCCCAGACGACAGCAACGACATTAGGGTTCTCGATCCACTGTTCCATGAGGATAGGTCCAACGCTGTGAACAACCACGACCGTCTTCTTGTTGACAGCGGCAACCGCCTTGACAAGCTCGTTGCCATTGTGCCATGCGTCCAGGTTATTCCTGTCACCAGGGTTGCCCTCAACAGTGATGTAGCCTTCACCAGCATCGCTGTTGATGCACACAACAGCAATTTCAGCGTTTTGCGCTGCACTAGCACCTTGCTGGGCATTGTCGTTGGGCGACGAAGTCACGGTTGTGCCGTCCTTTTGAGCCTGCGCCTTGATGGCATCCAATGGTGCGACCATGTTGGCTGGAAGTTCAACTGATCCAGAACCCCAGCCCATGGTGAGAACACCTTCATTGCAGCCACGGTCAACACATGCGTTGGCTCCTCGGGGTGCAACGATGCTGTCGCTTCCAATGACGGCGATGCTCTTTGGCTTCTTGAGGGGCAGAGCAGCATTGGCATTCTTGAGCAGAACAATGCCGTCACGAGCCATGGCGCGGACATTGGTTCCGTGATTTCCACTGACCTGGTGTGTGCCAATAGTCCACGAGTTGAAAGAAGTGGCAGGATAACCTTTGTCTTGCCCAAGAAGGTACCATGCAGCGAGGATGCGCTTGACCATATCATCGAGGCGCGATTGCTGAACCTGCCCGTTACTGATGGCACTCTTGAGCTGCGGGCCCCAGAACACATTGCCATTGCTAAAGTCCGTACCAGGCATGGTCATATCCAGACCGCCGTTAGCACTGCCGGTCGTGGTGTGTTGTGCTAAGTTATGTGAGCTGTGTTTGAAGCAAGAAATCGCTTATGCTGAACTTACCATTCCAATCTGACATGATGTATCCGCGGTGGCCAAGCTCGTCTTTCAAGAGCTTGTTCATGACACCGTCGCTTTCGCAAGCCCACGTTCCGTTGATCTTGTTGTAACTGAAATACTTTAGCATTTGCACAAGCACCAGTTGATTACTCAAACTTGACTTACCTGCACATAACGGCCGCTGCCTTGCTGTGGATAGCATCCATGAAGGGCCAGACGTACAGCTCGCGCATAACCCTGTCGCCAGCATCGGAGCTCATGGTATCTCTGTTGCGTTCTTGTTCGTTGAGAATCCAATGCTTAGCAGTAGCTTGTACACCGGATGCTTGCATGCCCTCGATAGTCTCGGCCATCATGATACCCTGAAGATAGGGATCTGATCCAAAACCTTCCCAGTTACGGCCGCCTTTGGCAAATTTGCCAAGAGGTCCACAAGAGGGGCCTAGCTGCACGTGTATACCCAGTGCCTTGGCTTCGGCACCAAGGAAGGCGCCTCTCTCCCTGATGAGATCAATATCCCAAGTGCTAGCAGCATGGATACCAGCGGAGAAGGCTGTGATGCCCCTCACATAACGGACACCAAGGGGCCCGTCTAAACACTGTTAGTAAAGTGGATATTGCGAGTCATCGGGCAAAGACTTCTTTGTAAGTGGATAGAAGACTATGGTCCAGGCCCTTGTACTCGGGACTACAGCATGCGAGATGCAGACCACAGCATATACTGTGTCTCGGAGAATCTCACCCTCCTTGTTGTGGTACCCGAGTGCGGGTCGGCTCGAGACATGTGGAACACGTTTGCTTACCTTGCAGACAAAGTTGAGGGTATCCAATCGAGCTGGCAGCCTTGGTGTTACCAACACAGGGGCCTTTCTGCCAACCAGTGCCGGTAACGATACCAATCTTCTCATCTTGCGACAACTTTGCAAGAGCCGCAGTTGCCTTGGTGTATGCATCATCCCAAGAGCCTACTGCACGTTTCGACATAGGTTGGTCGAATGGGATAGCTGATCGTGTTAGCAGTTCTCATGGTCCACAAGCAGGAAAGGTGTACCTGTAGCTAGCCCGGCCGTAGCGAGTACGGGAAGGAAGATGGACCGCATCGTTGAAAATCTCAAGGCTGTGGAGTCAATGAGAGTCTTCGACGACAGCCACCACAGCGGCAGGTCTCCGCATTAAGTACTCCTGCACCCTCTCTGCAGCGGAACGTCCAAGCCGAAGCAAGTTGTCTTGCCAAACCCGTCCCTTGGCGTATTACCGCGTAAACCATGCGGAATCTGCACCTCCTTCCGTACCAAGAGCATAGCTGCTGCATGACGTGTTGAGTCGAGGGGTGATCGGTGGGTTTGATGAAGCCGTGAAAGGGATATATGGCGGCGGCCCGCGATTCCTATGTTTAACAGCCGGCGAACCAGGGCTTGGACGAATGACAACATCGCATGTCGCATCACGTGCGGCGGATCATTGGGGATACAATTACCGTCCTGTTAGTGCGGAAGGGAGCGTTGTGGGGAACAAGCGGCTCATCCCCGCAATAGGCAATAAACAGGACTAGACTGACCGGATGACCGTCTCCGTCATTCGTCTACGGCTCCTAGTCGCGAGAGCCTAGTGCTTAGAAGGTAATATCTTAGTAGGCCCTTCCCATAGAGAAATAACATATGTTCAAATCTTACACGCTGCTTATAGTAAGGGGATCATATACCCGAATACCCCTTACAGGTATCTTGACTTGCGTTTGTGCGAATTTTTTTTTGTGCCAAACCGACGATCAGCGAGGTGAGGAAGCCGTGCTACGTACCCCACATGACACGAATTGATGCATCATCTGATCTTCAGGTCAGGAGGAAGGCAAGTGGATGCAGGTATGGGGAGCGTAGTTTGGCGCAGTGTTGGCAATGCACAACGGAACAAGCGTCTGCTGGGGCTCTCCTATGCCAAGCAACTCAAGACATCGCGGGCTCGGCATCATGTGTAAGGTGACAACGGTCACTTGATCCGCATTGGGGCTAGTAGAAATGGGTTTGGAAACTTTTTAAAAACCTCAAGGATATGTTGCATATTCACAGTCGTCATCCAGACGCAAACAATGCGCGCAAGATGGTTGCTCTTCTGTGCATTTGCGTTTTCGCGCTTTGCAGTTGAGACAGCCACTTCTGGATCGCTTCTTCTTGTTCGGAACCTCATATTGACATGTCCATAGTCCTCGCTGGCACTGGTTGCAGGTTGGTGCCAACCTATCGCACTTGATCTTCTTTTCACAACAGCGAATACAAGCCTTGTCATTGGCTGGCAACGGCAATATTGAGCTCCCGCCAGCAGAAGCCTTCTTTTGCGTTTTCGCAGTTGCCGCAAGCGACTTTGCCTTTTTGCTTTGCTTGGGAGATACTGTTTGAACGGGCTTGGGTAATTGTGTAACACCTTCCTTTTTGCGCTTCTTTGCCGATGGTTTCTGGGATTCTGGAAAATCTGACATGTCAAGGTTGGCATTCCGGTTTTCATTATCCACATCAACCTCGGCTCTTTTGCTACCTTTTCTTTTTCGTGGTGGCTGCTTTTCAGGAGCTGGAGCTGGAGCAGCTGGAGCTGGAGGGGCGACGTCATGATCCTCACCTATGGCTGGCAGAGGTGGGCTATAGAAGCAAGCGCGAAGATGAACTCTGTCACGACATGGGTAGGGATGAAGCTGGATGAACTCTTATCCACTTCGTTGCGCAGAGCTCCTTCTAGTGACTATACAAACAACACCTTAGCTGCGTCGGTGGAGGGCGGTAGAGAATCGAGTACTTCAAGTGTAGGGCAGCGGTAGTAGACGTCTGGGTCGAGACCCTTGTGGTAGCGCAGATCCAGTTCGTCGTCGAGATGCTCCATGGCAAGGCAAGCAGCTGACGGAGGGTTCTGCTCTGGTCTGCTCTGTGCGTGGTGCGTATGTAGGCGCGTGAGATGAGGCGGATTGGGGGATATGAGGGTCCAAGCTCCGCGGGCCGAGAGTTGTTCCGTGCCGACGCCTGCCGTTGATTGGGTGGGTATGGGTCTAGGCAGGGCTGCCCTGCAGGTGTTTAATATTCGAGTCGACTCCATCGCCGGCCAGGGACCCGACGGCAGCACTCGCATAATCTGTCCATGGATGAAGGGGCGTGTTCTGTCCAGGGCGAGTATGTAGTGCTCGTATGTATGTGCAGTAGGGCTTTGCGGGTGCACATTGTGAAGCACGCCACAAAGCAATGCTAATGGGCGGTGTTTAGGCGCAGGGCTAGTAGCAGAGGGATGGAGACCGACACAGAGAGTTGGCGAAAGCGAAAACGAGAGAGGTACGCATGGTAGTACAAAGAGCATCCGCCTGTACAGACAGGCGGACAGGGCCGGGCATTCTCGTGCAGACGCTCCCTGTGCTAGAGAAAGCACGACGATCAGCCACGTTGTTGGAGGCGCACGGATGGTGCTGGATCTGGGGCTCGAGGGACGTGTGTCAGGGGTCGTCGCTCAGGGCTCAGTGATGCACACACACACACACACATATGTAGTGGATGTGTGTATGTACGTGCTATGTGCCCATGTACCTATGTACACATGTACGTAAGGACGCCTGTCTGTCTATACGCATGTAGCATGTCTGTATGTAGGTGTGTGTGTATACACCCCCAGCAGCCAGCGCGCTGCGCCTATCAGACCAATGCCCGGCGCTGCAGCGGTTGCACTGTATGCGCGGCGCTGCGCTCTGCCTGCACCGCGGTGGGTTGACGGGCCCGGCATGCAGTGCGCTGGGCTTAATCTAAGCTGCTCGTGGTCTGGCCAGCAGAAGCAGAAAAGGGCTGCCGACTGGAATTGTGCAAGACCCCTACATAATATGCGCCGTTTCCGAGCTACGGGCGGGAGCCGATGCAAGGTTATGATAACAGTCCTAGGCCCCGTGGCAGTGATTGGCCTCGCTGCCTCTCCGCTACCGTGGGTGCATCTCGCAACCTCACTTCCAAAGCCCCATCTCCAACGCCTTGCACGCCCTCGTCTCCCGTCCTGTCATCCTCGCCCCTCCGCCGCCGGCTGCTGCGCCCGTGCTGTGTGTGTCTGCCCTCCGGTCGCGTGCCTCGTCACTGGCTCCGCCCGCCTCCAACTGCCCGCCGCACCCTCGCCCGCCCCGTCGCCCGCGACCGCTCTGAGCCTCAGTGCCAGTCTAACGTTTCGAGTTTCACCCTCGCAGCCAGCGTAGCACGCGCCGCCGCCCGTCTGCACGACGACTCCTAGGTATGCCTGCTCGAGCCTGCCGTATTCTGCTCTCCCTCGCCGCCAGCTGCAAGACTGACTGGAGCCGCCTGTCCAGAAGACCTCTCCGCTCATTTTCGACCCCTCGTTTGCATAGCACCCAGCGGCTCTAGCTCCAAGCCCGTAGCTCCATCTCTCCGCATTCCTGCCTACTTAGTCTCTCTACACTCGACCGACCCCAACGTTCCGTCACCGTTTCTGCGCCACCGCCAAACAAAACATTGCCCTCGGCGCTCCCGTTTCTCCCTCGCACTCCACGCCTCTACGTAGCTGTGCCCTGCCTTCACCATGGTGGTTGCGACAATCAAGTACGCAAAGCCCTCCACACCCGCCCTGCGCAATCCCTCTCCGATTACTAACCCTCTCCCCTCTCTGCAGGTGCGTCGTCGTCGGCGACGGTGCGGTCGGCAAGACATGTCTGCTCATCAGCTATACCACCAACAAGTTTCCCTCGGAATACGTCCCCACCGTCTTCGACAACTATGCCGTAACCGTCATGTGAGCCCTCCCTTTGCTTTTTCCTCTTCCATGTCTTTTTGTTGCTTCTTCTCCTACTTCTCCTTCTTCTTCTGGAAAGGCAGCGTGCAGCTTGCGGGACTTGGGGTTAGCATCAGCGTTGGGGCCAAGCAGCTGCTGACTGCGTTCAAGGATTGGCGACGAGCCCTATACGCTCGGTCTCTTCGATACTGCCGGACAGGAGGATTATGACCGTCTCCGACCCTTGTCATACCCGCAGACCGACGTTTTCCTCGTCTGCTTCTCCGTAACCTCACCCGCTTCGTTCGAGAACGTCCGCGAGAAATGGTTCCCCGAAGTACACCACCACTGCCCGGGCGTGCCTTGCCTGATTGTCGGTACACAAGTGGATCTTCGGGAAGACAGTGCAGTAAAAGACAAGCTTTCCAAACAGAGAATGGCGCCCGTGAAAAAGGAGGATGGTGAGCGAATGGCGCGGGAACTCGGCGCTGTCAAGTACGTCGAGTGCTCGGCGCTGACTCAGTACAAGCTCAAGGACGTCTTTGATGAGGTAGGCCCCTGTCACAAAAGAACGCGCCTCCCACAACGCTAATTTGACCCCAGGCGATTGTAGCAGCACTGGAGCCACCGGCGGCAAAGAAAGAAGGTGGTGAGAGAAAGAAGGGCAAGAAATGCTGCATACTTTGAACACGATGAAGGTGGTAGCGAAGCACGACGGCACGCTTGGGAGCGTTGGATTGCAGAACTTCTTTGATTAGGCGTGAATCTTTTGGATACCTCTTCGAATACAGGCGCCATTTGTGGGTAGCGATCTTTTTCTTCTGCCATTTCCCGGCTCCTTTTCATTCTGCTCTACATATTGACCTGGCTGCCAATTTTGGTGCTACGGGGTGCTTGGACGGCAGTCAATTGAAACATCACATTCCAGTCTTTGCCTCCAGGCGCACGCATCTTCCAAGTTAGAGGCAGTATAGCGTGCAGGAAAAATGGAGTCGAATATAGAGCTTCTGATGGCACTGCTGGTACCAGAGTAGGTAACACGTCCGCTTCTTTCACTTTCACCCCACGTTATTTCCAAGCATCCTTCCACACGCGTCTGGACCCTGTTGAAAGTTGGAGTGAAGGAGAGATGTGTTTGTTATCGTTGCTGTTGCCTGTGACAGCATCAGATACGCGCCTTGTATACGACAGCGACCCCTACTCAGCACCAACCTCTCGCCGTATCACCGCAAGTCAAGACTTCACGAGTACTGGACCTGAATCCCTGGACTTGCTTTGACTGCGACGTACAAGTTCAAGTGCTAATCATCGCGCGTGCTCGTAGGACGTCTAGTCTTTTAAGCAATTGAACCACTCCTCCACGGTTTGTTCACGCTCTTTTTTGCGACTCTCTACACATCCTCACACGATACAGAAATCTGCGTATGCAAGCTGTCAGATATGGCGTCTCAGTCTGGCGAGCAAAAGAAGCGCCCTCCACCACTGAACGTGAACTCTTTGCCTCCACCACTGCCCCCATGGCCTCCATTAGGTGCTGGACATAGTGATTACCAGAGGCAGAGGCATAGTCGCAATGTATCCAGCCCCCCTCTTCAAGGACAGAACCCGGCAGACAGCAGTGCGCAGATCACACCAGTGGAGTCAGCCGGGATGCGCCTTCCGCACTCGGGCTCCAGTAGGAGCCGCCACGCCATGGCCACACTCACCAATTTCATAGAACAGGCACGTGTGTCATCTCCCCGCAAATCTGATCAAGGATCTACGGTGGGTAGCCGCCGTGGCTCCACAGCACACTCTAGGCAATCAGGCCGTAGTCAGCAGAGTGCCATGGCTGCTCAGGCGCAGCTTGAAGCCCTCGATGAGAAGACGCCTCGAGGCAAGATCGAGTCGCGGTCGGAGAGGAGCATTTTCAAGATGACTGGACAGATTCCGCCTACGCCAACTACCGGTAAGTAAACAGTCCCATTGTTCAGACTATCTTTCCTTAGCGCAACAGGTCCCGTACCCGAGGATGAAGTCTATATCAGAACAGAGGATCTGCGATCACAATGCCGGACTGTGAATGGAGAAACAGAACCAGAGCAGGAAGAATTGGCAAAGAGTCCCAAAAAGAGGCTTTTTCAGAATATCCGCAACCCTTTCTCCAAGTCGTCTGGCTCTGTAGCCCCGCCATCGATGCCGTCCAAAGCAGCACAAGTACTGGGCACATCAGCGCGACAGCCTCGTATCATCCAAGCCCGCCCAATCAAACCGGCACTTCCTATTCAGCAGATACCTGCAAAGCCATCTCGCTCCGAAACTGTCAAGTCACTGCCTGCAAAGATTGTCAACCCTGATAGACATACTCATCGCCACCGCAATGGGTTCTCACAACGTACTCGTCAAGGTGGACGTGGTTCACCTGGTAAAAAAGGCGCGAAGAAGCAGTCGTCTGATGCTGAGAACAGTCCTCCAATGTATGCGCTCAACACGTCCTTGGATTCTATAGTTCCACCAACACCACCTGCCAAGGACACTCCTCCGGGTCAGAGACCTGCTAGTCCACTTCGCAGGGTGGCTCCAGCCCATGACCTTCGCCAGAGCTATGACATGCGTGTTGGAGAAGGAGCGCAGTCGCATCTCCCAGACTTCAACCTGTCTCCATCGCCACTCACGGATATCCTGCCTAGACAGGGTGGTGCGAGTCCTTCAAAGTTCCATCCTTACCACGCAGAAGACTATATAAACCTCGTAGGTGAAGCACTGCAGTGGCCCTATCCAGAGCGTACTGATTCGCTGGGCAAGGGAGAGGGAAGGTGCAGTGGTCCGTTGTCAGGCACCAGTCTTGACGCGCCGCGCCTTCCTCGTCCAGACAACGAGAGTCAGGACCTTGTGAGCACCACCCTCGAGCACAGGAGCTACAGCCCAATCCAGCCTCGCTTTTACTCACCAAAGCACCTCACTGCACACGGTTTTCGGGAGGGTGAGACACCATCTAAGAATGTAAGTCTGCCACTGTTCTCGCTTCCTGCCTTCACTGGCTGAGGAGTGTTATTGCGTCATCAAGTCACTTGTCTACTCACCTTCACCTTTACTACCCTGCTTTCCATAAACCAATCGTTTCACTAACAAGCGCCGACAATACAACTAGACCGACCAAGATCGCTTGCTATACTCAGTACCTTCAAAGTCTACACCAGACCGGCATCAACGCGAAGACTCCAACGAAGGTTCCATCAAGATGATCTTCCAGGGCGATGCAGCCGACATCGATCCCAACTCTCCCACTGCGCGAGAGATGGAGCTGAACAAACAGCGTGGCATTGACACGGAAATCACGACGCGTGTCATGCAAGAGCTTCGCATCAACGACCCGTGCGAGTCTCCGCCACCGAACAACGGCCACGACGGTTACCCCCACGCCAACCAGTCTTCTTCGCGGCTCACTGACATGTTGAATGCTGTCAGCCCTGGTAGAAGCGAGTCACATGGCGACTTCCGACCTCATTGCCCTAGTGCAGTTCCCAGTCCGCTCCACAGAGCGCCAATACTCGTGCCTGCGGCCCGGGCGATTGCGCCTCCTGGTAGTTCGTTTGGCCCCTTCCCGCCGCCACTGACGCCCAAGAGCATCGACGATCACTTTTTCATGACGAATGAGCACCTGGATGTGGTAGGTAAAACTACTTGGGATCTTCTGGAAATGTTCAACAAGCAGCACAAGAACGCGTCCAAGGCAAGGCATGATCAATTGGCGGCGCTGATCAACAAGCATTTTGATGACATGAGGTCCCGGTTCGATACGGTCAGTGAGAACAACAGTCGCATAGCCGAATGCATGGATCGTGTCGATGGCATTGTGGGTGGCCAGGGCAATGTGTACGCCGAAATGGACACACTCAAGGACAGTGTCCAGGAGGGCATTCCCAAGATGCTCACGGAACAGGACAAGAAGATAGCAAGCATGGAAGCAGACATCAAGGAGATGAAGCAGATGTTGCAGTCTCTGCAAAAGTTGTCAGAGCAAAAGACAGAGACCAAGGCAGGTCCATACAGCGCTGTTGCTGGTCAGAGCAACAGTCCCAACAAAGGTTACGCTCAGGGTTTTGCGGGCTACCATGGTGCTGGCTCTGAGGTCATCAACTTGCACGAGAATCGTGGTCCGGTGTCGCCCCCAGACAGTCAGAACGACAGCCATGCTGGTTATCAGAACGGGCAGCAGTGGGGTGGGCGTTCGGGCTATCTTTGCCGCAATAACAAAGAAGAGCGCCCTTTGTACCCAACGAACCCTTATCACTTCGCCAACGGAGGTGGTCACTTCAACACGGGATATCCTGCCAACTACTCGCCGTTCGGCTACTCGCCTAGCTCGCCAGACCAGCAGTACCCGTTCAACAACCATGGACAGGCAAAGTGAAGATGATGGGGGGGCGATTGGGTGTGTCTACATGGACTCGGCTGGTGATTGCTCAAAAGAAAGGCAAAGGCGCTTGGACAGTTGCAGGAGGCGATGGGGTAGGCGAGATAGGGGGTCGAGGCGAAATGCAATACTCAGACTAGGGTCTTTTTTTTCCAGGATTTTGTATGATAAGAAACGAAAGCGAGGATGGCTTGGCCGGCACACATGGCGAGGTTGGGCAGAGGGCATTTTGCCGGCGTATGTATATACGTGTCTAAGCGAAAGCATGCGAGGAGATCTAGAGTGGTGCGACAAGGTTATGTGACGTGACAGAGTGCTGGGGCGGCGGGCGGACTATTGCCTGGGAAAGGCTATCAGGTCGGGAGGGCCGGTAGAGGGCTGGGCAGCGTTGAGGCTTCCCAATGAGAACCGCGGGGCTGGGTCGGTGGCTTGACAAGCGGTGGTGGGCAGGCATGCAAGTCATGGGGCCGACGTCTGAGCAGGAGGCGCACGTCCATGTTTAGCACTGCCCGCAGACTGTAGACCGACGAACTAAGGGACGAGCCACTGTCGAGAGCGCCGCCCGCCGCAATACAACACCATGGAGGGCCCAGCGTCAGCCTCTCCGGGTCCTGCGTCCTCTCTCTCTCCCGCTCTTACGCCTGCCGCCCGAGACGACCCGCCGCATAGCCACGGCACCCTTGCACCAGAGCCCACGGCCTCGCACTCGCACCTCTCTGCGGCGCACCCCAATGCTGCCTCGACCCTCAGGGCCTCGGACTCCTCGTTTGACACCGGCATCACGGATCCCGCCCTGCCCAGATACCACGTTCGCGCTCCTTCGACGGCGCTGAAGCTCGACACGGACCTCGCCATTGCCTCGACATCCAATTCTGCGCGGGCGGCCTCGCTCGATCCCGCCAACCTGGACGCCAACGGGAACGACGCGCTGCGCCAGTCGGCCACAGCGCCCATTGCCATTCAGGACGGCGGCTATCTGCGGACAGCCTGGTCCACAGCGAGTCTGGGGTCGCTGTCGCCCGCCTCAGCCATTTCCTCGCCCGCCCTCAACGCGCTGGGCGACATAACCCCGCTTCCATCACCGCTGGTGATGGGCGACTCGCCCGGCCCATGGCAGAGAGCCGAGCACCGCCCTCGCTCGCGGGGCATATCCGGGGCTTCTCGCGATGACGCGTTTGCCGTCTTCTCAAAGGGCACGCTGTCGCCCTCGCCTTCGCTCAAGAAGAAGGGCTACTCGGGCCTCAAGGCCGCCGCCATCGAGGCCGCCGCCGCAAACTCGCACCAGAAGAGCGAAGCCGCCCGCGAACGCAACAGGAGCGTGAGCGAGTACACGCCCGACGCGACGCACAACGCCCGTCCTCGACACGTCACAATAGGCGGCAACACGGCCGCTGAGCCAGACGCCACCACTACCCAGCACCGCATGAACCGCGAGACGTACCTGGCGACCCAACGAGGCCTGGTCCCAGCAAAAGTCCCAGCTGGACTGCCTACTCCCCCCGCCAGCAATGCCAGCAACCGCAGCGTAACCGACACCGAGGAGGAAGACGTGGCAGACGACGACAAGACGCCCTACATAACCGTGCGATGTGGGCCAAACAAGACCAAGAAACTCTGGCGCCCCGTCCGCCAACTCGGCCAGGGCACATTCAGCAAAGTCTATCTCGCAACATGCGAAAAGATATCGGCCAAGGACCCTCTGGACGAAACTAAATTGGATCCGCAGAAGCTGGTCGCCATCAAAGTCGTCGAGCATGGCCCTGCTGGTGGCGCCGACGAAGAACGCGTAGAATTGAGCCTCAAACGCGAAGTCGAGATGCTCCAGTCCGTCTCGCACCCATCCCTTGTCCGTCTGCAAGCCTTCGATCACGATGACGCCCAAGCTCACCTTGTCCTCACGTACTGTCCCGGTGGTGATCTTTTTGATGTAGCCAGTGACCATCGCGACAAGCTGACTGTCGATATTGTCCATCGCATATTCGCCGAGATGGTCAGCGCCGTGCGTTATCTACATTGCCAACTCATTGTGCACCGCGACATCAAACTAGAAAGTACTGCTTCCACGCTCTCCTGCTCTGTTCCTCTCTGTTCCTATCTAACCTGAAATGGTACGTTCCTGTCGGTGCTGTCTGGTACTAATACCCTCCAGATATCCTGCTCAACATTCCTGTGTCTGCCGTGCCTCTTCTCAAGAACCCACAGAGCCATCCGCATGCCATAGCGACACTTACAGATCTCGGCTTATCACGACGTATTCCTGCTCCGCCTGAATCGCCTCTTCTGACAACTCGATGTGGAAGTGAAGACTATGCTGCTCCAGAGATTTTGCTCGGCCAGCCATACGACGGCCGCTCCACAGATGCCTGGGCGCTTGGTGTCGTTTTGTATGCTTTGATGGAAGGACGGTTACCTTTTGACCCGCCCCCAGGCAAGGCCGCCTCGCGTAGCAGAGCCGCCCACCGCATTGCCAGATGTGACTGGTCATGGGTCAAGTTTGGCGACGAAGATGGCGAGTGGGATGCTGAAAAGGGCAAAGAGTGGGCCGGCGCACGCGAGTGTGTCGAAGGTCTGCTCAAAAAGGTCTCACGCGGCCGTAAGAGCTTGGAAGACATTGAGAAGACGGAATGGGTGCAGCAGGGTATCCAGGTCGAAGGTGGCTTGAGGCGAAGACCAGAAGACGAGGTGGCAGAAGAGGCTTCGGCTGAGCCATCCTCGAGGTGACCGTGTTTTTTCTGCAAGCAAAATGGCTGAGATTTTCCATCGTCTTTGCTGAACAACCAACAACCAACAACAAAAAAAACTGAGACTTACAGGTGATTTTGCAGTATCAAGGTTGCAGCAGCAGGCGTGGAGAACCAATACCGCCCCCATGATAGACCTGTATTAAAACAGTGTGCGCTCATACTACACAAACGCCCCGCAACTATCAAAAACGAAAACTGAAAAAGGGTATACATACATGAACCATAGGTCGATATCGCGTGGCCTTTTTGTGTTCATGGAACGCGTAATTCTCCCCCCGCATTATTCCTCCCCTCACTCCCCCGTATTATTCCTCCCCTCACTCCCCCGTTTTCTTGCTTTTTATCTTCTGTTCTTTTTCCATCCAATTTACGCCAAGCTCATTTTTTTCCTTCTTACGTTCGCTTCTTCTTATGTTTTGCCAATTGATATCCCCTTCTTGTTCTTGTTTTTCTTCTATTATTATTCAACGTCTTTACCTTTTCTTTTCTTGTTCGTTCTGCGTTTCATGTTCTTTGTTTTTTTGGCATGCATTTTGTTGTTTTATCTAGTCTTCTTTAAAGTGCCGGTCTTCGGATTGGCAGTCAAATAGTCCGATAGCAGATTTAGGAAAAGTCAATATAAGAATTTTGCTGAGGCCCAAAATGTGGGGTTTTGAGAGTTGACATGTATGTGAAGTATATAAGGTGGTATTTTGCTATCTCGTGTTGGTGATAGATCTTATGAGATCATAATACAATGTGGAGGGTGTGGACCATGAAGCAGGTTTATGGGATCCTTGTTTGATAAAAATGATGGCTTTTTTTCATTCTCACAGCACGAAGGAGGCACATCTATGTTGGGAATCACACAAGAGGGGAAGCCAGAAATTTGAGGTGTGTTATTCACCATGCTCGCATGGTTTTGTTGATTTGCAAATGAGGCCGCTATTCTACACAAGCCCACACACCATTGTTCTTTCCGTTAGTCGAGTCTACGTGACACTGTCCTGTCACGCCCGGTGGTTCGTCATACTGAGGCCACCATTCACTGTAATCATTCTTGCACTTGCTTTTCTCTGTTCTCAACTCGGTACCATAGCACTGGGTTCATATTAGCTGGTCTCGTTTTATTCAAGGAGGCGAGACTTTGGAGCACTTACACATCCGCAAAACCGTTTACACTTGAATGGGCAGCCGCTGGGTGTTTGGCTTTCAGGCAGACAGCAGATGGCTGAGGTTGTGACCAAAAAGGAGGATAATGCGAAGAGTGTTGTCCACTTCATGGCTGCGTGACTTGGCTTTGGAGTGGCTGTTCGTCTTGAGTTGCAGATGGTGTTCGTCAATAACGGAATCAAAGCAAGATATTTATATTCTGCTCAGCTATCACTCTCTTCGGTGCGATTTTCGGGAGCAACAGAAGTGCTGGGATACTTGGCCGCCTTACATGGACGAAAGTGCTCTCACCGCTGTCACTACCCCGCTTTATATCTTGGTATACAAGGGCAGGCATTGTTCAGTATGTATGTCTCGGTGCCAGTCATACTCCGCAGGATACCTAGATCTCTCCAAGACAGAAGGGCGATGCTTATCTCTCAGTCATATGATTTTGACGCGCACATGTAGCGGATCCCATAAACAACATACATAATATAAGATGTCTTTAGGTACTCCTTACCCGTGTCGATGTAGACAATGAATGATTATGAAGAAGCCATGGCCTTCAGCAAACAGAAAAAAACCTCTGCTTACGTTTTCTAATATTACAGAGCTGGGTCCAGTAACCAGTCAGTGCTTTGAAAAATTTCGTAATCAGAGTCACGTAGATACAGTCAGCAAAGCAGGGGCATTAAATAAAAGAAATAAGGGCCTTATGCTTGCATAGATAGGAAACTCGGCGGAAAATAGCTCGTACGACAGTAAGATAAGAGAGAAAAAGTAAGTCTATTTATGCGGCGGATGTAAAGGAAAAGAGAAGAAAAAAGAGTTTACCTATGACCTTTTACGGTTACAAGTTCCTGCCTCCGTATCCCGTTTCAGTTTGTCCGCACATCCCGTTTTTTGTTTCTTTTTCTGCTTCCTTGTTATTTTCGGCTTAATTCAGAGAGCGCTCCGCTTTTTTTTGTTTCTGGTGGAGAACGGAGCAGCCGGGATACATAATAAGGTCTGGATATACTTGATTCACTGTAAGGGCATTGGCAGATAAAGGCAATGGGCGGAATAAAGACTGAGTAAGGAGGAAAGAAAGAGTAATTCTTGATCACTTGAAATGTATGCATTTGGAGGAGGGGAACCAATACGAGGACAGAAAATAGGACATGGAAGAGATGATGAGGACGGGAAATCTCAACAAAGAGAGATAAGAAAAACAGAACCTGAACGGCCCTACTTTGTGTAGCTCGATTAGAGTTTGCATTTCTCATATTTCCCCCTCCTCGTGTATGAATCTATCGTTCCTCTTGTCTGTGTAGGGGCCGCTCATATCTCTCGTTCCCTTTTCTGTGTGTGTTCCTGTCGGCGCGTCTGCTTCTGGATTTAAGGTTCTGGCACACTAGTACACTAAGCTTTCACAAAAAGTCTAATTTTAGATAGCGTAGATAAGGAAAGATAGCGGAAACAATAACAAAATTTTTGAAATTGAGCGAAGAACGGATTCGTTGTGTTTTTTTGGTTCACTACGGACTAGTGGTTATTGGGGTTTTTTTTTGGTGTAGTGAATGTGGCGCAGATGGGTTGATAATGGCGATTATTTGATTGAACAAATATATACAGTAGATAGGCAGAGTTTAGACTGAGATTGGTTTGGAAAATTGTTAATCACTGAGACAGTTGACGTGCCTGTATAGATATGTCAATATGCATGGCAGATGTTTCCCCCACGTCAAACATCTATATGGATGGACTACCGATACATACTCGAGGGACGTGCGTAAGCGAAATAACGTCAGGGTCGTGAATTTTAGCGTGGCGCGTTATCATTCTATGTGGCGTTTTAATGTTTGGCGTCGGAATCGTGGACACCACGTGCATGGCAAGGATCTGATTTAAAGTTTGGCCACACGTGCGGAGTTAACCATGTTGAGGAGTAAACAACCCAGTAGTCAGTTCAATACTGCTATTACAACATTTCCTGAGGCCCCTGATCCTCCCTTCACATGCACTATCTCTCCCCCAATAACCAAGGCCCAATCGGGAAGCACCGTCTTTGCCCTTGGCCAAACTAGGACGTACTATCTTCTTTAAGACTTTGGGTAATATTTGCTATTAAATTGATCCACAATTTCGCGTGCTGCTTTCACGATTTCCACGGCTCCGGGAGAGTCGGAATGGCAACACAGCGAAACCTGGTAGTCGCCCAGGGGAAGCTGTACCTCCTCACCTGTAACGGCTGTTACGCTCGCGTTTTCCACTTGGCTTTGGACGTGTTTTTTCGTTTCGTCTGGATGCCATGGCCTGAATAGCATGCGTTAGCAAAAATGTATACAGAAATAGACAAGGACGGGAGAACGAGGAGAAAACATACTTCTTCTTCCGATCAATAACCAAGGTCCCATCTTTGTTATATTTAACATCGCCATAAATCTCCGCCACAAACGGTAATCCCATCTCTTTAGCCACCTCTTCATGCAGTGTGCCCGCGAGCCCGAACACCGTCGTGCCCTTCGGTACACCCGCATACACGGCGCGACATACTTCTTTATCGCGATACATCATCCCGTACATGACGCCGTGCGGCTTCACGTGATGCAGCGGCATGCCCTCCGCATCGAGAAAGGCTTTTAGCGCCCCAACTTGGTAGCGTACTGCGGCTGTGAGTTCTTCGGGGGACATCTTGATCTCGCGCCGTCCGAAGCCTTGGATGTCGGGGAGGCCCGGATGCGCGCCGACAGCAATGTTGTGTTTTTTGCAGGTGAGGACCGTTTGCTGCATTATTAATGGGTCACTGTGAGAGTTAGAAAGAGCTTTAATTATTGTTCATATCGTCACATAAGACTGGATTTTTTGCTGTCATCTTGAATGTGACCAGACTCACCCGGCGTGAAAGCCACATGCTACATTTGCATAATCAATTAGAGGAATCAACTCATCGTCTGGGCCACACTTGAAGTTGCCGTAGCCTTCACCTAGGTCGACGTTGATTTTGACGGGGTGCTTGATTGCTGGCATTGTGGGCAAAGAGGGGTCTGGTGGGGGTTCTGTGGAAGCTCCGTGATGTGCCTCGTGAGTTCGGATTCGAGAATAAATATCTGGTACGGTGAGACAATGCTTAGGTAGTAGTCTCTTCCGATGGATTATAGTCCGTCAAGCCTTCTCCAATCGACTCCACAACCGTCAGACGCCATTTACGCGCCGAGAGGTCACGCTCTCGAGGGGTCATTTTTGACCCCGCCTTCGCGAATCCGTCGGAGCTCCGTTATCATCATCGGAGCATTGGCAATACGTCGCGCGTACTCATGGGCACCAATCACAATGCGTCCTACTCCAACGGCGGGGACAAGCGGGGGCGAGCGGGAGAGGTGGGGTGATTGGAGATTAACCTAGACATATGCCTCAAGCAGTCAGCCTCATCAAGTGTCGCATCCGCCCAATCCGCGCGGCAGTGTGATATAAAGCCAGCGGTCTCGCAGTACTTCGGACTGTACGCCACCATGGAGAAATTGAAGACACTACTTATTGCAAATCGTGGCGAGATCGCGGTATGTGTAGCTGTGTCATGACCGCGGAATGGTTACCGTATTTGACAGGTAGCACTGACGTCATACATCGCAGGTTCGCATATGCAAGACAGCAAAGAAACTCAACATCAAGACGATTGCCATCTTTTCTGAAGCAGATGCTGCGTCGCAACATGTTCGGGATGCCGACGAGGCAGTGCCATTGCCAGGTAATAATGCGACTGCGTATACAGACGGAGACGCCATCCTGCAGATAGCAAAGGATAAGGGGGCCGATGCAATTATTCCTGGTTACGGATTCTTGTCAGAAAATGCTCATTTCGCGCGACTAGTAAGTGAGGCAGGAATTGTATGGGTGGGCCCTTCACCAGAAGCCATCGAAGCCTTTGGCGTCAAGCATACCGCGAGAGAGCTTGCCGAGGCAGCCAATGTTCCCATTGTCCCTGGAACAAAGGGGCTAGTTGAGGATGAAGACGCCGCCGCCAAAGAAGCCCAAAGCATCGGCTTTCCCGTTATGCTCAAGGCAACGGGAGGCGGCGGTGGCATGGGCCTCATCACTTGCCACAAAGTTGAAGAGGTTCGTGAGGGCTTTCGCATGGTGCAGTCGAGGGGCAAGACGCTGTTCAAAAACCCCGGCGTCTTCATCGAGGCTTTTTACCCTGCCAGCCACCACATTGAGGTCCAGGTCTTTGGCAACGGACAGGGCCAGGCGATCCATTTTGGCGAACGCGAATGTTCCATCCAAAGACGACACCAAAAGGTCATTGAAGAGTGTCCGAGTCCGTTTGTGGAAAAACACCCAGAGTTGCGACAGAAACTTGGTGACGCAGCAGTACGCCTCGCCGAGTCAATCAAGTACGGATCTGCTGGAACCATTGAATACCTAGTCGACGACAAGTCTGGCGACTTCTTCTTTCTCGAAATGAACACTCGACTTCAGGTTGAACATGGCATCACAGAGCTGTGCTACAACGTCGACTTGGTGGAGCTCATGCTCAAGCAAGCGGATGCACAACTCGTAGGAAAGCATGGCCTGGACGGAAAGACATTGAAAGGCATGCAGCCTTCAGGCCCTACTGGATCGGCTATCGAGGCTCGCGTTTATGCTGAGAACCCACTAAGAGACTATGCTCCTTCGCCTGGTCTCCTCCAGAAAGTCGCGTGGAAGGATGTCCCAGGTAGTCGAATCGACACATGGGTATTTACTGGTGTTCGAATCACTCCAAATTATGGTATGTTGGCACGTCCCTAAGCGCTGTGTGAGTTCTGAACAACAAGCTGATAGACTATAGATCCTCTAATAGCCAAGGCGATGGTTCATTCTAAATCCAGAGACGAAGCAATTGCTTCCATGAAAGAACTTCTTACCCAATCATCAATTAGTGGGCCACCAACAAACCTTGAGTTTCTTGCGAATATTCTTGAGGATGCTCGCTTCAAAAACGGTACCACAATGACCAGCTTCCTCAGTGATTTCAAGTATACGCCACATGCTATCGACGTGATATCTGCTGGTGCATACACTCTTGTCCAGGATCTTCCTGGAAGACCAACAGTCGGCAAAGGCGTGCCACACTCGGGACCAATGGATCCCATAGCTTTCCAGGTAGCCAACATGCTCGTAGGAAATCCCCGTACAACAGAAGGATTGGAGATAACCCTGAGTGGACCCGAGTTGCGATTTGTCGGTCCTGCTATCGTGGCTCTGTGCGGTGCACCAATGGAAGCTACTTTGGATGGCAAAGAGTTCCCCCTATGGACGAGTGTAAAAATCGAAGCTGGCCAGAAGCTCAAGATTGGAAAAACCACTGGTGGTGGTTGCCGTTCCTATCTGGCCATTTACGGCGGGCTTCCATCGGTGGCAGAGTACTTTGGCTCGAAATCGACATCTCCGCAGGTTGCTATAGGAGGATATCAGGGACGTGCGCTTGCACCGAGCGACTTGCTCCAAATCACAGACAAGCTCCCAGAGGGTTTCAAGAGTGTCACCGTTCCTGAACATCTACGTCCAATGTACAAATCAAAATGGGAGATTATGGCTATGGTCGGTCCTCACGATGAAGGTTATTTCGACCCTGGTTTTATCTCAAAAATCTACGATACCGAGTGGAAAGTATCCCACAATGCTTCCCGAAGTGGTATTCGCCTAGTTGGTCCCGTCCCGAAATGGGCGCGCAAGGACGGTGGCCAAGGCGGCTCACATCCCAGTAACCTGATCGAGTATGGCTATCCCTTAGGAACTCTGAACTGGACAGGGGATGAACCATGCATATTCCCAGTCGATTGCCCCAATATGGGTGGCTTCACGAGCAGTACGACAGTCATCAAAGCAGACTGGTGGAAGCTAGGACAGATCAAGGCTGGTAATACTATCAAGTACATCCGGGTTGGACTTGATGACGCATTGAAGAAGAGAAGATGGAATGGGCACTACCTCGACTCCATTGAGCAAGCCATCAGTAAAGGCGGCGATTTCAAAGGTGTAGACAAACTGCAGGGCGCGCATTGCGAATTTCACATGGGTGAAATCGGCAAAGCTGTACTTTGGGAAAAGCCAGGCGATGAAAACACTCCGAGAGTAAGATATCGTCAAGGCGGAGATGACCATGTTTTGGTCGAATACGGTAACGAGAACTTTGACCTCAACTACCGCTGTCGCATTACCGCTCTCGAAAACACAATCCACTCTGATGCGACGCCCGAAACCATCAGATCCAATATCTTCAATACCGTCGGCTGCTGCACTACGCTTCTTCTTCACTATGACGGGACAAAGATTCCTCGAGCATATCTCATTGCTCATCTGCAGGCTCTCGAATCCAAGCTTGGCGATCTAAGAAGCACGAAAGTACCCACACGTGTTTTCAAGCTACCCATATCCTTCGAGTCTAAAGCCCAAGAGGAAGCTACTCAACGCTACATGGCTAACCAGCGGCCCCAAGCACCTTACCTCCCCGACAATCTTGCCTTTGTTGCGAAAAACAATGCTTTCACACCCCAGCAGCTCAAGGAAATCTATCTTACCGGTCAGTTCATGGCTGTCGTCGTTGGCTTCTTCTGCGGAAACACAGTTTCGCTACCTGTAGACCCTCGCCATCGTATGTCTTGCCCCAAAATGAACCCCAGTCGCGTCTTTACTCCTGAGGGTACGGTCGGCTGGGGTGGAAGTTGCATGTCCATCTACCCCGTAGACTCGCCAGGCGGGTACCAGATGACAGGCCGAACTCTGCCCTGCTGGGACTACTACTTCTACAAGCCCGGCTTCGGCAACAAGCCTTGGATCTTCCGCGACTTTGACATCATCACTTTCTACCAGGTCAGCGAGCAAGAACTCGACAATATGCTGACAAAGTTTCGTGCGGGCAAGTACGAATGGGACTACAAAGAAATCCAGTTCGATATGGCGGAACACAATGCACTGCTAGAAAAGACCAAGGGTGAAGTCCAGGAAATCAGAAAGAGACAGGCTGTTGCACAGGAAGAGATGACAAAGGCTGAAAAGGAGAGTTTGGAGCGATGGAGGAAGGAGAAGGCGCAGAGTCAGGTTGATGAGGGTACCGTTGAGAAGCTATTGGATGATCCTAATATCGTCGGTGTTGAGGCGCCGGTTGATGCGAATGTATGGAAAGTGGAGGTCAAGGAGGGTGATGCGGCTGGAAATGAGACAGTGGTAAGTCGGACACTTTCACATTTTCAAAAGACGTGCTGACGTAGAAATGCAGATTGTGATACTAGAAGCCATGAAATTGGAGATTGCAGTCAAGACGCCAGATTCGGTGGCAAGCTCGGGTAAGCTAAAGGTGGAGAAGGTGTTGGTGAAGCCAGGGGATACGGTGAGTGCGGGTACACATTTGGCGTTGCTTCGGAAGGGATAGGACATGGGTTTTTGATTTAGCGAGTTAACTTCTGTGGAAATGAAATAATCTTACATGACTACTAATACATGAAACACCGTAAATTCGTAGTGCAGAGACTAGGAAGTTAATATACTTGCTCAGGCCATCTTACTAGTGCAATCCCATCTTCTTCCGCAAAAGATTTCGGCCAGGAACCAATATCCTGCAGAGTCATATCTCGCAGCCCCTTCTAAAACATTATCCAGCTCGGGAATTCTGCAAAACCGGCGCCTTACACGCATGTACGCTCGACGCACTACTCGTAACCCCCTCACTCACACTCGCACTCACACTGGCACCATCATCCATCAAAACACCCTCACTGCTACACTCTCCATCCACCCCCGCCGGCCCCGCATCAACAGGGACCAGCTGGCCCAATCCATCCACATCAGCCACAGTAACAGACCACGCCCTATCACTCGGTACCTCTGACGGCGTCGCAGCCGGTCCAGCAGTAACTTTATACGGATACCCGTAAAATGTAGGTGGGGAGCTGCATTCTCCGTTTGCACCAGCGGGTCCACCGGCAACTGTTACGGGGACGCCGTTGCGATCTATGTCGGCGACTGTGATGCACCAGGGTATGTTTGTGGGGAGAGATGTTGGGGTGGGATCAGTAGTGAGCGAGGGGGGTATGACTGTGGTTGCTGTTGTGACGCTGTCGGTGGTGGTGTAGCTGGGGGTAGCTGGATATTGTATGGATGCTATGAATGTTAGTGCTAAATGTTGGAAGTGCGGGTTGAGATGCTAACTTACGTGGTAACAAGTCGGATGTAGAAGACGAAAGTGGCTCCTCGTCGCCTATTGCGATTGCCGTGGATGGCGACAGTGTTATCACGGTTGTGATTGTTTTCGTGGTTATGACGGTGACGAGAGATGCGTTGCTGATGGGACTTGGTATAGGCGGTGGGGTTACGGTGGTTGTTTCGAATACCATGATGTAGCTTGTGCTTGATGGGGCCTCGAAAGAAGTAATTTGTGTTGTTCTGGAATCTGGCTCTGTTTTTGAAAACATTGATACAGTTGTAACGTTCGAGGGATAATACCAGTGGAAGCCGGTAGAGCTGTTAGATGCTGACGAGGTAAACTGTGGTGCTAGCTTCGAGCTTTCCGGTGGAGCAGCTGGAAGAAATTGTCCAGGTGTTCGACAGCTCAGATTGCTGATTCGAGGTTTGCGTGAAGAGACGTCTACAAGTCCCCAGTCGGCTTTCTGGTCAGGCGTAGAGTCCTTGAGCAACTCGTACCAGAAAGTTGTGTATTTGCCAAAGACGGCGCATCCGACTTCAGTCCAGAATCTCTGAAGCTCATCAACTCCTGCGACAGCTGTACCATGTTGTTCTGTGTCGGCAGATGGCCAGCCCATCTCTGCGATCCAAATCGGTCTGTTGCCGGCCCGCTTCTCAACGTCTCCTAGAGAACCTAGAAAGCTCGTACTTGCCGTGTCGATGCTGTCTTTGTGCCAGTATGGGTAGGCAGTCATGCCGATAAAATCGGCATTATCTACCACAGCGTACTTGGCAGTATCAACATGTCCAACGGGCTTGTCTTTCATGTACTGTGCAAACGAAGATGCAGCAATACCTTTTTTAACTTGATCAATCGTTTGGCCTACGATATCTGCTGTAACACCCAGCTCGCCAGCTTCCTCAGCTCGATAGATATCTTCACTGCCTACAGCGAGGCCAATGACAAGATCAGAAAGTGCTTGGCCATGCTTCCTGAAACCTTTCTCGAGTGCTGCCATTTCATGCTTGACGTTCTCATTGGGTGACGCGCCCTTTTGCGCTGAAGTAATCCAAAATCCCAGCAGTAGATTAGTTTTGGATTCTACAGCCGCATCAAAGGCTTCGGTCGGTTCGTTGAGTGTCCCTGCAGCTTTGCATGTGAACAAGCGTGCACTGTCGAACGGTATGTCGGTGGTGAGGTTCTTGGCTAGATTGAAGCCGTCGAGAAAGTCGGCTTTCTTTTTGGCGTTCGCCTCTACGCTCCAGAAAGCGCCATAGTTAAAGCCAGTGTATATCTTGCTCGCGGCTTGCGCAAAGCTTGGCAGAAGAAGGAGATTGCTGATCAGTAGATGCTTCATTGGGCTGATTGGTTGCTTGAGAAACAAGGTCAAAAGATTTAGTAGGTGTTGGTAGATAGCAGGAAAGGTCTCCCAGAGTATGCTGTGTATAGTTGACTCGGTCAAAGTGAATGGTCCCACCACTGACAGCGAATTTCTTATTGGCGGCCATTGAAGTGATTGTTCTTTGACATAATGCCATTCACTGGCGCAAACACACAATTCGGATTCACCAGTAACTACAATAGAATAAGATCAATAGTGCGATTTCTTCGCATATGGGGAATGGTTAGTGTGCGTTCAGGAAGCAAAGAAACAATACAATGTCCGAATGTAACCGCATTGGTGCTACAGACGTGATTCAGGTTAAATCATTGTCCGTGATTACTGATAATTTATTGTCTAATCATCAAAATAGAGTTTCTCGATAGCAACGGAGTGGCTGTTGAATGGCGGTGCGACTAGCGCGTATAAGCATGTCAAGGCGGCATCATCACCTTACCCCTCATTGGACAGCCCCGCAGACGGAGAGACGTCCGACTCCGCGTCCGAGCTCGCATTGATAAATTGTTGCCGCGACACGCTGGAGACGTGGACAGTCAGCCAAAATGTCTTTTGCACGCTTTGGAGGTGCTCTTGCGCGCGCGCGATGCTCGCCGCGGCCGCAATGGCATGCAGCGTATGTTTTTGCCCAGCAATTGTAGTTCCTCCACTGAAACTAACTGCCCCAGACGTGCCCTCTCGAGCTCCGCACTCCGCTCCGCCAAAGCCGACAATGAGCTCAATTCGGTCAGCAAGTACATCACCCAACCCAAGTCGCAGGGTGCCTCGCAGGCCATGCTCTACGCCACGGGCATGAGCGAGGAGGACATGAACAAGGCCCAGGTCGGCATCTCGTCGGTGTGGTACTCGGGCAACCCATGCAACATGCACCTCATGGACCTGAACAACAAAGTGAAGGAGGGTGTTGAGCGGGCGGGTCTTCTGGGCATGCAGTTCAACACCATTGGTGTCAGTGATGGCATCTCCATGGGTACAAAGGGCATGCGCTACTCGCTGCAGTCGCGTGAGATTATTGCAGACTCCATTGAGACTGTCATGGGCGGCCAATGGTACGATGCAAACATCTCCATTCCCGGCTGTGACAAGAACATGCCCGGTGTTATCATGGCCATGGGACGCGTCAACAGGCCTTCGCTCATGGTCTACGGCGGTACCATTCAGCCCGGCTGCGCAAAGACCCTCGAAAACCAGCAGATCGACATTGTCTCCGCCTTCCAGGCATACGGACAGTTCATCACGGGTGAGATCACCGAGGATCAACGCTTCGACATTATCAGGCACGCTTGCAATGGACAGGGTGCATGCGGAGGCATGTACACAGCCAACACGATGGCTACCGCGATCGAGACCATGGGCATGTCGCTCCCTGGCTCTTCTTCGAACCCGGCCAACTCCAAGGCTAAGATGCTCGAGTGTCTTGCGGCGGGTGGCGCCATCAAGAACCTCCTCAAGGAGGATCTCCGACCCAGTGACATCATTACCCGCCAGGCGCTAGAGAACGCTATGGTTGTTATTAGCATCACTGGTGGCTCAACCAACGCCGTCCTTCACTTGATCGCCATTGCCGACTCGGTTGGCATCAAGCTTACCATTGACGATTTCCAGAGCGTCAGCGACCGCATCCCCTTGTTGGCTGATTTGAAGCCTTCTGGCAAGTATGTCATGGCTGACATCCACGACATTGGTGGCACGCCATCACTCCTGAAGTTCTTGCTGAAGGAGGGTCTCCTTGACGGAAGTCAGA
Source organism: Exserohilum rostratum (assembly GCA_026367775.1). NCBI lineage: Eukaryota > Fungi > Ascomycota > Dothideomycetes > Pleosporales > Pleosporaceae > Exserohilum > Exserohilum rostratum. The sequence continues at coordinate 1,297,996 of CP111160.1, forward strand.
TGACCGTCACTGGCAAGACCTTGAAGGAGAACTTGGAGACTGTCAAGGACTTCCCCGCCGAGCAGAAGATCATCAGACCACTCAGCGAGCCTTTGAAGACCACTGGTCACTTGCAAATCCTACGAGGATCTCTTGCCCCCGGTGGCTGTGTAGGAAAGATCACTGGTAAGGAGGGCACACAGTTTACTGGAAAGGCCAAGTGCTATGATGCTGAAGACGACTTCATCACCGCTCTTGAGCGTGGTGAGATCAAGAAGGGCGAGAAAACTGTTGTCGTTATCCGCTATGAAGGACCCAAGGGCGGCCCTGGTATGCCTGAGATGCTGAAGCCCAGCTCCGCTATCATGGGTGCTGGTCTTGGCAAGGACGTCGCACTCATCACAGATGGCCGCTTTAGCGGTGGCAGCCACGGCTTCTTGATTGGCCACATTGTACCTGAGGCGCAGGAAGGAGGTCCCATTGGTCTTGTCCAGGACGGTGATGAGATCACTATTGACTCCGAATCGAACGAGCTGAACATTGGCGTTAGTGAACAGGAGCTCGCAGAGAGGAGAAAGAAGTGGACCGCACCTCCGCTCAAGTACCAGAAGGGAACGCTCTTCAAGTACGCGCGCTTTGTCAAGGATGCCAGTCAAGGTTGCATTACCGACTCGGAATGATTTTAATGATATTACGCCATGTTCATATTCAATTTTCAAGTACGTAGGTTTGGCTCTGGTGGGCCAGAAAAGTTCCAAAGTTTATTCCAGCTGTGAGATTGCTTCGACTCGTGAAGGCGAACATGTTCATGTTTGGAGTTTTGAATGTATTAATCGCTGTACTCCAGCAGCCTCATCACAATATCAACAAAGTTCATTCGGTGGTACTCGCCCACGGCGTGGTGTGTGTACCGTGATTTCACCATTGGAGCACTAAGGCCAACCAGTCCTGCTTCATCTCTTGCAAAACCCGGAAAGACAGAACTGGTGGGTTCAAAGTGGCATACCCACCATCAAAGGAGGTGAGGCGGTAAATCAAAAAAGGGGATGCATGGGGTCACGTCATCGGCACAGATGTTTTTCAATAGCACAATACGCCGATTTTACTGCTCTAGCGTTTGCAAGAGCAGCGTGCGAGCTTCAGGAAATTTAGCCCCAGAATTCATGCGTATGGAAGTGGGGAAGGTGATTTTGCACTGGGCACGCCACGAGCACCATGTGGATACCTTTGGGTTCATTCAGGGCAGGCTGAAAGGGCGATCGATGCACCAAGCCACAAAGATCATTGCGTAGTGCAGCCAGCAAGAACATGAGAGATGAAGAGGGTATGTGCATGAATTTCACGGGCTTGTTGAGGAGTGAGTGTCGAGGATAGCATCAACAGACGTGATAACATTTCGCTAACCCCTATCTACACTGTTCCTCCAACACAATTAGCCGATGTTCTGTCACATTGAGATGGTGCAGGTATCATGCTACCGTAGCTCTCCCTCAGCAGTTAATCTTTAATACTGCTCTGCTCATCTGAGCAACGTCGCGTTGGCATCCCAGCAGCAAATCTTCCATCATAATGGCTCAGCACCACTAGCCGATAATTGACTTTGACTACGGCATGCCAAGTGATACTAGCCTCATGATAGATTGCGCGATGGAGATGGTGGTAGATCAAAACCAGGGGCAAGGAGAGGATAGCAACAACATTGCGACTACTAGTGACTGTGTATATGCGGGAGCATGTAACCCGTCGGTAAGTTCCACGAGGGCCTAAAAGATACTCGTGCTGATGATTGGAAGAAGTCGCTGCTGCGTTCGGCGAAGCTCTGTAACACTTTCAATCTCCACGTGGCTAGCGCTGGCGCTAAAAGCGTTGCCAAGAGGTTTTATTCTCCGGCCAAATCTCACTGCAGTGACTATCACATCCCCTTCTGGCATCCCCCTCCCCTTAAGGAGCGCAGACGAGCACACCCCTTCGACAGTCTGGAATCAGCGGCACAGAAATCTCACGACACGGCACAATACGATCTTGTTGGGTCATCTTAGTCACAGGTGACAAAGGAACCTAATAATTCACCCTAGAGACGCCTAGTACGGCTGGCTCATGTGACGCAGGCTACGCAGGCCATGTCTTCCGGAAGCGGATGATCGACATTTAGCGCCACACCCGCTCAATACAGATGGATCTTCAGGGGTGGCCGTGGTTCGCCCGCTCGGGCAAACAGCAAAAAAACAACATCCTCAGACCCCTGAATGAGCGCGTTGCATTCTACGCGTCAACTTTTGCACGGGTCATCCATCCTTGCACGATTTGGAACACAGTTTGGCCGACTGGTGCTATTGTCAATACACCTACTTGCGTGCAGCCAAACTATGACGGTAGCCGGGCTTGCTGTCAGTCTGACATAAGTGACGGAAAAGCAGACAATGAAAAGTCTCCAAGCAATGGCCCAGGAAGCTTGACAGCCGAAAGTCGCCGCACTGATAGCCAACATGTCTCACTTCACACGTGCACGACTCATGAACCTGTACCCCACAGCACGTGTTGGTGCTTCCCCACTCAGGCCACTAATCCTCCTCAGTCTCTCCAGTCAAGGTTTTGATTGGAGAGTGGGAGAGGCACAGTCTACTAATGACGATCGTCAAGCACTTCTGCCTAATCTAGACGGGCAGCAGCCTGCGGCCAGGAATTGTTCGGAATGGCACAGCACAGCAAACTAGACTCCGATCTTCCATGTCAGACAGGGCTGGAAATGGCCTCTGGCATACGGTGAGACTGATCGACGACGCCTCTGAATCAAGCAAGGCTGCTACGGGGAAACGTGTGAAGAGGATATAAACCACGTCCGAGTCCTCCGAACAAGATCATCATCCAACGCATCGTTTTACCGTCGCTCTTTTTTACGCATCAACCAAGTCACTCATTATTGTTGTTTTATACTACTTAATTTTCTAATCCATCGAACAACCATCAAGATGCGTTCCTACATTGCCGTTTCCCTCTTTGCGTTCTCCGCATCCGTTCTTTCGGCTCCTACACCCCAGATTGCCAACATTGTCGGCTCTGGAAACAACAACGGAAACGGAAACTCCCTTATTGGCGGAAACTCCCTCCTCTCCGGCAACAAGGTCAACGTTGATGTCGACGGCCTCACCGACGGCCTCCTGCACGAGAAGCGCCAGGTTGACGACGTTGTTGGCGGACTTACCAGGCCTGCTAGCAACACCCTTGGGGATGTGACCAAGGTCAGGGTCCTTGGTAACGCCAGGCGCCAGCTCACTGTTCCTCTCGTCCCTGGTGCTCTCAAGACTGTTGACACCATCACTGATTCCGTCAACCTCAACGGTGCTGCCAGCGGCCTTAACACTCACGTCAACAGCAAGCGCCAGCTCAATGCTCCTGGCGTTGGCTTCGCCACCGCGAAGCTTGACCAGGTCACCGACAGCCTGAACACCAAGGGCGCCGTTGAGGGTCTTGATACTGACGTTCACAACAAGCGTCAGCTCACCCCTCCTGTCGTCCCCGGTGCTCTCAGCGCTGTTGACAGCGTTACTGGCAAGCTTAACCTTAACGGTGCCGTCACCGGTCTGAACACCAACGTCAACAGCAAGCGCCAGCTCAATGCTCCTGGCGTTGGCTTCGCCACCGCGAAGCTTGACCAGGTCACCGACAGCCTGAACACCAAGGGCGCCGTTGAGGGTCTTGACACTGACGTCCACAACAAGCGCCAGCTCCTTGACCTCTCTGGCCTCAATGGCGTTGCCGACGCCGCTGGCCTTATCACCAAGCCCCTCGACAGCATCACCAACGCCATCCCCGGCCCCGAGAACAAGAAGGCCAAGCGTGACATCCCCCTTGTCAGCGACCTGCCTGTTGTCGGCGGTCTCACCGACCCTGTGAACCACCTCCCTGTCGTTGGTGAGCTCACCAACACCCTCGACCAGGCTGTTCCTGACCTCAGCGGTGTCGAGAGCACCCTCTACGACGCTGCCAAGCCCGTCACTGACGCCACCAACGTCCTCGACGTCAAGCGCCACGAGCAGGCCGGTGTCGTTGACGGCACTGTCGGCACTGCTGGCGGCGCTGTCGATACCGCTAGCGGCGTCGCCGGCACTGCTGACGGTGTTGTTGGCGGTGTCACTGGCACTGCTAACGGCGCTGTCGGCACTGTCAAGGGTCTCGCTGGCCTTAACGGCGAGAAGGTCGAGGTAAGTCATGAATCCATCTAAACTGTCAAAAACCAGCAAACTAATTGTGACTACAGAACGAGGTTGAGTCGGGCAACAACAACGGAAACAATAACTCCCTCATTGGCGGAAACTCCCTCCTTTCCGGCAACAGCATCAACTTGTAAACGGTTTTTCTATTGAATAAAGATCAAACCTGATGTGCGATTGAGTGTGATTTTTTGATCGAGTTGGCCGAGGCGCAGTTTCAGCGGAGAGTGAGAGTGTGTCAAGAAGCATGAGAGCGAGAAAAGAGGAGGTCGGAGTCGGTCTTCGGAGCTGGTAGTGGTGAGCTTGGTCGGGAACCAAGAGAAGAGAAGGACGAGAGAGTGTGTGATGGAGCGAGCAGTCGAGAGAGAGAGAGACTAAGATTCCAGTCTATAGTATTCGATGGCTTTTTTTGTGCAAATTCCCTCCCTTCCAATCCCTCCCGTTGTTTTCCTTTCTTGCATCTCAACTTTTACCTCATACAAACATACAAACTTAGTTTTTTCCCCCAGGCGTTTCTTTCTCACACCAGTTAGCCCGGCAACTCCCACGTGACGCCCGCCCTCCCCATGCCGGCTTGCCCACACGGCTACCTAGTACTACATGCCGAAAACGTCCCCCACCCGCACAACGGTCTCCCCCAACGGTCACCTCCCCCAACGGCCCCCAATATCCGAAACGGGCCTCATTTCCGAGCACGAACACGGAGGGAACCCTCCTTGCGCGCACAGATACTCCGAACGCAGCCAAAAACGGGTTTTTCTTTTCGTTCGCGTTTCCGTATGACGTTATACCCATCCGTGTCAGACGCGTACCACCCTAGCATGCCACATGGGAAGCCGTCGTATTCGCCCCACTTTTTTTTCGTATATCGGACCGTTTTGCTAGTACTTTCCCGCCTTGCTCTTTCACGAAAAAGGATTAAGAAGAGCAGGAAAAGGGGAAAGGTCTGGCTGACTGGTTGGTGGCCTTGCCTTTTTACTATACCAAACCAAGCTGACGGGTCAACCCCCCATTAAAAATAAAAAAAATAAACAAGGAACGCAAAACGGTCAAAACGCACTCCTGTAGATCCAACGGCGAGACTACGGGGTATTTCTTCCATCGTGATTTCGATGGAGCAGGGTTTGGGGGCCAATCAGTTTACGATTTAAGAATCTACCAATGTAGTATGTAGCAATGTAATTAGGCTAATGGGAATGTACCTCTTTGCTATCTGGTTTTGCTCCAAAAACACCGTGCGCGCGTCACGCTAAAACAAATGCCATCGTTCCTCGTCATCGTCATCTTTACCACGGAACTTTTTTTTTAGTGTCCGCCGGTTGTGGGAAGCTGCGCTATGTTAGCAAGGGGCAATGCTCGTGAAGTTTGGACAGAAGAGAGCAACTTACGCCGAGGTAGACCTTGAAAGAATCGTAAATGAGCCATTGGAAGGCCGTCAGGGTGCCAATCATGAAGATACGAACAGGGAGTCCGTTCCACAGACCCGTAAAGCCAATCTTGCCGTATATTCTGCCAATGGCCTGGCCCGCCCCTTCGCCAGCCTTGCGGTCGCTGTTCAGTTTTGAGACCATGACATCTGGTATTGGTTAGCTTTCTTGCCATTGCCTTCGTAACGAAAAGGGTTGACACATACCTGCAGGGTGCGACACAACGGCACATCCGATACCCGCAATGTAACCTCCCAAGAATGAGACTCCCGTCTGCTGAAGACCATTAAACGACTCCTTTGGCTTGCCCAGGAAGTTGTAGATCTGGGTGACCGTCTCCTCGAATGTCGCGAACTTGACCATGGTGTATGGGATCTGGCGTGCCCACAGAGGATACAGTCCCTTGTACAGTCCGCCAACACCCTCCTCCTTGATGACCTTTGACCATCCTTCCCTCAAACTGTGTGCGAATGGGGGCAAAGTGGTCTGCATGCGGACTTTGATAGCCTCCATAGGACACAGCGCGATATCAGCCAGAAATTCGGCAGAAGCAGATGCAGCGAGGTAAACGACTTGCTTGGGTGCACCTGGCGCAAGCTTGTCGCCATAGAGGTACTTGAAGATTTCGTAGAAACCGTATTTGCCAGCACCTTGCATGGAGTACCCGATGAATGTGGGTGTCCAACCGAAGAAGACACCTCGGAGACCTTCCTTTGAGTAGATCATCTTCCAGGCCTGGCTGTTGGACTTGTAGAGGGATGAGTCAACTTGACGGCGGCATTTTACCTAGCGACATCTTGTTAGCAAAAAAGTCCAAATCTATTGGACAGAACTGGTTTCTGCGATTTGAAGCCCACGACAGCCTTGCTGTGACTGCAAGACTACCCAGCATAGTCCATCGCACTAAGACCTTATGCCACTCACCAGGTCAAGAGGGGTAACCATGGTATGCGTCGGCCCGCACGCAATAATACCACCCATAGTACATGCCGCAAAGTAGGAACCCGAAAAGAGTTCAATCTTCCTCTGCGGCTTCATAGCATCTAGTTTGCTCGCCATGGTGTCTCTGCTGTGGTTGATTTGATTCTTTACTCCAGCACCCTCTTATATTCTTTTTTTCTCAAGCGCGGCTATCCGGTAGCTTCCAATTGACTCGGCCGAGCGTCGCAAACTTTGGAATCTGGTATCCTAACGTGTCGCGTGCTTCCTTCTTGCTTGCAAGATGTTGGTCGTCGCGATTAATGCGGCAATCGAGGACAAAAGTAAATTAGAATTAGGAGAGGAAAAGGAATTTGGAAGATTACAGGAGTACAACGGCAAACTAGAAAACAAAGATAACAGCCTCGTTATGACGGCACCGCGGCTGGGTGGTGGGAAGCCTGTCCGCGAGTTCCGTCCTTATGACGTAGGTGCTGCGGGCGGGGACGCGCGACAGCACGCTCTGCGCTGACGAAAGCTTGGCTAAGATGCTTATCCACGCCTTACCCCCGCAAGTGTCGAATTGGGTTGGTCTAGGAAATGCGGGCTTAGTAACGTGTTTTATCAGTAAGCGGCCCACATCAGTAAGTGGCCCACCCCACCAAGCCTGACGCGACGCTCTACGCAATTGCTCTACAACAACTTAATAAAATAGAATAAAATTAAGAGATATTATTCTTTATCTAGCTTTACATGAAGTCCGAGTATGTCCTTGAACGTGACACTTCGTGCACGTTGGCGGCGCGCGCTGACGTCGCTCGCCAGTCTGGTTCTGGTCACCCCCCATCACCACCCTTTCTGCCTCTGCAATGATCTGCTGAGCCTGTTGGACCCGGAGCACCCCACCAGAAGCGATATATTGACGCTGCCGGTCCTGCTTTTGTCGTTGGCGCTGGTTTTCTTTACGCAGCTTCTCAACTTCCTTTGTAAGTATTGTTACTGTTTGCATTGCAAGCTGAGCGCTTTTAGCAAGCTGGCGTATCACAACGCTTGTTGGGCTCTCTGATCTCCGGCGTAGCCGCTCTTGAAGATAGCGCACCTTCTGCTGAAGCTCTGCTACTGTTTGTGGCGTCTCTGTCTGCGCTACTGCTGTCTGCGTAGCGGCGTTGTCTGTAGTTGTCTGTGGTGGAGACGGTGTCCTAGCTACTGTAAGCGACGATAGGACACGATCTGGACAAGGAGGGACAAGGCCTGTCGCTTGGAAGCCTGCCTGGATGTTCTGCTGCGTGAATACTGTTGGCCGGATCTGTTGATAGACTGTAAGGAAGTCTGTCTTGTCAATGTGGTAGACGCCTTGGCGGGCGAGCTTCTCAATCTCACGTCCGTACGCCCGCTTAAGCGGCGAGAAGCAGCTTACATCAAGCGGCTGGAGAAGATGCGACGTGTGAGGCGGCATGCAGAGAGTGATGATCTTGTTCTCGGCGCAGTACTGGTCGAACTCTGGGGTAGCATGGCTACTGTGGCCATCTAGAATAAGAAGCCGATAGACTCCAGCTGTACGAGCCGCCGTATGCTGGTTGAAATGCTTCACCCAGTCTACGCCAAGCTGGTCAGTCGTCCAGCCGTTGTCGGAGACGCCGATAACCCAGTCTGGTGGGAGATCGGGGTACCAGCTACTCTGGTGGGCCTTGCCAGACAGGATCACCAACGGTGGTAGACACCAGCCAGACGCGTTCACGCATTCAATCGCTGTAACCCACTGGCGATTGCCTGGCTGTACGACAACTGCCCGACCGACTCTGTCAGAGCTTGTGACTACCTTTGACGTGCCAGCGACGCCCATCGCGAATCCAGTCTCGTCAAAGTTGTAGATGTCTTGGTCTAGGACGCCGTACGTCTGGCGCGTCTCCTCTACTAGCTTAAACCAGGCTGTAATCGCGATAGGATCTTCGCAGGAGGCGCGCTGACTATGAAATCGTCTGGTCCACTTTGTCTGAAGCTCTGGCTGGCTCTGGATAAAGCGCGACACCCAGCATTTGCCAATAGGCTGTAGAGGTGGATCTTGGCCGCGCGCAGCGAGTAGAGCGTCTGCCATTCGTCGCACGTCAATGATATGAGGCGGAAAACCGCGTCGATCAAGGTCTAGAATCCATTGAACAAGAGACTGCTCTTCGACAGCTGATAGCTTGCGATTGACAGAGGCTGTCTCTGATCGTGGCTGGATACCGCGGAGGCGTCGTCGGAGCGTCGTTCGTGGAGCGTCGTACAGCATAGCAGCTTGACGCTGGCTTGTAACACGTTTCTCTTGAAGCGCACGAGATGCTAGAAGAACTCTACCTTCACAAGAAGTCTGTCTAGAGCGTTGTTGTTGCGGCATAGTAGTGGTTGTGGAGAGAGTCGCGTCAGGCTTGGTGGGGTGGGCCACTTACTGATGTGGGCCGCTTACTGATAAAACACGTTATGATGAAATCGTAGGTAAGCTAATTATGATCAAAGGATCTCATCCCTCCTCAGTGGTCTGCCGTAGGCATCACAACACGAGCACACGAGTAATGTGTACAAAGCAATGGACAGCAAAGATTCCTTCAGTCATTCGCGCGCACACAGCTGCGCTCTATCATGAGAATAGTAAAATCATAACGCAAGGTAGTCATGTCCCGTTCAATGTCATGCATCAACTCATCCCACAGTCCATCCCAACGCGCCCGAGCACCCACGCTATGCCGCTCCAATGTGAATCATAAAACAGTCGTGATAAAAAAGAGAGACTCCAAACGCCAATGCTGCAAGAGCCATTACTGTATACCAGTCGGTCGAGCAATTGGCGTTTTCCCAAAGATTGTGCAAAATCAAGCAACCAAGAATAAACCTGTTGTCGTATAGTTGAAACTTCACCAGTCTTATGACTCCTTCGAAATTAGAAATGCATCTTTGCTCCCGTCAAGTATTCGTCTCTGAGGAACCGAGCAATGCCATAGCTGGCACCGTCCGTAATGGAAATATGAGGAGGCGATGAGCCGGGCATAGTTGCCGAATCACCTACGATAGCAGCATGAGTTAACAATCATCACTCAATATCAGCTACCTCTTCCACATCAGACTCACTACCAAAGTCTGACTGTTCGTATAGGTCAGCCGCTGACAGGCTGTCGTCTTGTGGCCATGATTGCAGACGAGGCTCAACCTCTGTTCGCCACGAATAGACGCGGGCACTGTCATTTGCGTCGTCTCTATACAGATCCATGTCCGGATCCTCATTCTGGGCCAAGTCAAGTATTTGCTGAACCATGAACTGACAGGTCGCAATGAGCGGGGTCAAATGGATTCTCAGCATGCCTGCATCCTTTTCGTATATGATGCGCTGGATCATGTCGGCCAGTAGTTCACGGAGACTTTTCCACTTGACAAGCAGCATATCTGAGGGCCAGTCTTCGTGGTTTTTGTAAAGCTCGCTCACGAGAATGTGTGCGCCCTGGCGTACGCTCTCAAGAGGGTTGAGAAGTAGAGCAGATGCCCATACGCGAGCCTTTGCCAGGATCAAGTAATAGAAGATGTACTGATGCCTTTGCTCGAACAGCACCTCGTTCTCGGCCTTGAGAAGGCCAATGAAGAAATCAAGCACAGCCATACCACCCGGCGGACGTTCTTCTTCGAACCGGCTTGTCGACGCAATGGCTTTGCACACTGTAGTAATGACCTTGGTGACATTCTCCATCACCGGCGAGACTTCGCAGAACGATAGCGCTGCCCGTATGTATGCGTCGCAGAATGGTGGGTCGAGAGATATACCATCGTTGATGGTCTTGAAAAGGTTAGATTGAGCCTGTAAGTCTGCCCATCCGAGCATAGCTTTGACGATATCGCCAGGGCAGAAGTAGTCCAACTTGGTTTGGTCAAACATCTCTAAGGCCTTGTCCAGGACCGCGATCGCTTTCAGCTCTACGTCCCAATGGTATAACATCTGTCTCTCCCGGTGGGTTAGTGGGAACCGGAGGCATTCTCGATCGAGAGTAGGCCCACGGTTTTTGCTCAATCCTGTGGCAATTGCAGGCAGCCGTGTATCCATTCGCGAAAGCAGATTTGAGAAGAACTCTACAAACCTATTGTAGATTCCTGCTTTCTTACTCAAAATCCTCCAGAGTTCGGGAAAGTCATCCTGGAGGCCTGGATGCACATGCATAGAAAGCAGCTTGAGACAAAAGTCCAGGAAACCATGGTTCAAAAAGGCAGTCGTCTCGGCATAACCCATATCTATAACCTGGGTCAGGGTTAGGTAGAAATCATCCCAACCTCGGGTGCTTTGGTAAGTGTCATCCGCGATCTGACGTAACCGGCTGGTGACATCGATGAGGGTTCCCTCCTGGAGAAGCAGAGATTCGGGGTCAATATCGTTATCGGAACCTTCGAGCCCGTACAAAGTCGGCTCTTTCTCGCGTAGGGTCTTCAGGCATTCCATGAAGAAGTTGCGTATCTGAGACCGCACCTTGGGGTGGGGACAACGAACGAGCAGGTTCAGTAAGATACCCTCGTTAGTCGCAAAATGTTCGAGTACTACATTGCAGCACATCGCACACGACATGACTGAACGTCGGAGCTGAAGCAGAGTTTCCGTGAAGATGTCGGAGGATGTGTGGCGCCAAGCAACCTGGCCTAGATGCGTAAGAACGATCTGCAATGACTGCTTTTCCTGAGAACGGTTAGTAGGGGTTGTTGAAACAGTACAATCAGTACGTACATGCGCATGCTCTTCAGAGCATGACCCGTGATTGATCGTGCGTGACATGGCATGAAGCTGTCGCAAGAACTTGGTGTGATGCGGATCGAATTGGCAGTACTCTCGAATGATGTTCTCGTTGGTATCATCAACCTCTTCCTTGAGCGCCTGTGGCATGGGAACTTTCAGTGTCCGTCCATCTGTGGAGGTGACCCATTTGCGCTGGTCTTCGTTGATCGCGGTCCGGCGCTGATAAAATAGCATATACGCCGAGTATTGCTTAGGTATGCGGCTGTAAGAGTCATCGGTCATACCACCAAAAGCCCGATACGCAATGTCCGCTGGATCGAACGGAACAACATTACTGTCATCGAATTCAACCCAAGTGGGAATGTTACTGCCTGTTGGACAAGGTCGCTCGCGAATGTAGGAGTAGTAGTGGCCATGCTCGCAAGTACCCGTGTGCACAAGGACACCGACGAGGTCGAAGATGTCCTCCACATGTGCCTTGGATGGATCACCGAGGTAATCAACATGGTAAGCGTTGATGTCGATGCAAGGTGGAAACTCGAAGTGATCGTAGACTTTCCGACGGCTGAAGTCGACCAAATCGAACTCAAAGCGCTTGAGGTGGAAAATGAGATTGTCTGGCACTTCCTTGAAGCAAGTTCTGTACTCGTTAGCTACTTTCAACAACCATGAAGGTACGACTTACCGCTTTACCGCGTTTACATATTTGTCGCATGACTCGCACTTGTATTTATTATCACCTTCCATGACATCGCCACTAACAAAAGCCTGGAGACTCTCTTGGAGCGTGGCCTTGCCTAGGACATCGCATTGGACTGCGAAAAAGGGCTCTGATCGCTCAGAAACATGCTCACATTCCTTGGACTTGATCTGGTTGAGGGTCTGGCCTCCGTAGAACGAGCGGAATTTCTGTTTGTTCTCCTCTTTGATGAGCTGGCGTTCCCACTGATCAAAGAGGGAGTTGTAGAACTCGTCGGCATCCATCTGAACGCTAATGTCGATTGGCATAAGCTCCGAGTTCTTGACGCACGCCGCGAAACTCCGTGGATCAGCCGAACGCCGAAAAGAATGCTGCATGTTGGTGAAGAGCCTCTGTGTTTCGAGAAGAAGCTTCTGCGAGGTGTTACCTTCTTGAAGCTCTAAACCGAGGATGAATTTTCGAAAGTTCAAGTTCATGAAGAGCTGTGTGAGGAGCGAATTCATGTAGCAAATGGCCCGTGGATTGTATAGACCGACGTATCCAGTACTGGAGCGAATTTCCATGGAACGGTCAACTGAGAGTGATGCTAGAGCTGGTTCACACTCTTCCAACTCGATCTCTCCCACGAGAAGGAGGAGATGGTTGTAGGTGGTGCTGTCATCGACGAGTGCTAGCATCAGGTCGTACATCTCACGTCTTGTATGCGATTGCAGTATCGGAATATCCACAGTGCTGGCATCCACGGTGGGCGAACTGCTTGTCGTTAGAATATCATGCACTAAATCTAGATTGTTGAATCACATTGCCAGACATACCTCTTGATGAAGATGTACTTCTTGAAGATGTTTTCCATGATACTTCCAGCATTGACCGGTTGTTTGAAGGATTTGAGTGACAATAGACAGCAAAGAAGGAGCTTCGTCAGACCAAAAACGACATGATCCGTGTCTTCGCGCCCTACAATTTCTTCATGCTTGTAGTTCAAAAGAAGCTCGCTCCACTGAGTCAGCCATGAGCGGAGTAGATCTTCATTACGCTGGTATTCGTCCTGGGCCCGGAAAACATGGTCGGCAATTCCGAAAAGTTGCTGGGACTGTGCGCAATAGTGTACAGAATCCGGAAGAATAGCGGATATGGCGGCCCAGAATTTGATAGCCACTTCGCCTTTGGTCAATGGACAGGTCGATGGGAGATCTCCTCCGCACACAGAAGCAATCTTCCTAGCGACATGCTCCCGAATAGACAATCTAGGGTCTTCCAAGAGCAGGGTCCTGTGCAAGCGCGGTACTTGCGGGTGCTCAACAAAGGCCTCCCACATGGCTCGAGAGTGGAGCGATGCTTCAAGGATAGCACCATAACAGTCTTGTACCACGGAGGCATCTTCGTTCATTTCGAGCGTTAACGATAGAATCGTTACAAGGCGATCCGCAAGACGAGTTGGTTCGGAGAAATAGCCAGCTGAGGTTTCGAGAGAAGGCCGCTCTCGGAGAAAGTCCAAAAGCACGTTCACGAAGACCGCCGCTAGCTGCAGTTCTTGGAAATTTGAGATCGTGTCGCCAATCAGTCTTGTATCGAGGAGAGCATTGTTCAAGTGATGTACACCCTTGCCAAGGAAATTTTCGTCCAAGTTTGACTTCTAGCTTGTTAGCACAGCATTCTGTACTGACCTTCGGTTATCACTTACATTCCGAATCTGCTCGCGCAGTCTAGCCTGGAGAGCCAAAGCTGCATATCTTGCCTGAAAGAACTTTCCTGGCGGGAAAAGACCTTCGGAAGTGACTTCATCTGCCGCGACGCTGTTGGGTATATTGTTTCGGGCTGGGAAGAAGCTTAGGTAGTCGAAGAGCTTGTGGAAATTAGCAGATGAATGTAAAAGTCCTTGTGAGAACATACCAATTGGCTGATCATATCGTTCGAGTCCATCAACGAAAACAGCTCGTCAAAGTATTTAGCCACGGTGGATTCAAACACCGAGGATCCAGCGACCGATTCCGACAGTGGACGAGTAACCTGTGCATCAGGCGCTCTCTGCACAAGAAGTTGACCCCCAAAGTCTATGTCTTTGATCTTGTCGTTCAATCTGGCAGCCACATCAACCCTCTGGCCCTTGGCGAAGAGGTTAAGCTTGGTATAGCCGGAGACGCAACAAAGTCTACGGTAGAGGTCATCCAGGGTGTGATCCGGGCTCATCGATACGGCTTGCCGCTCGCCGTTAGCGCACTGGAAGCGTATTGTGATTGCATCTCCGTAGGGTATGTCCGTCTCATCGACCTTGGAGTCCGCTCGCCTGCCACGATTGAACTCTGGTTTCTGCCGTAGGCGCTCAAGCAGCAGCTTTTGGAACAAAATAATTCGTCGGCAGCGTCCTTCCTTCTCATGCCGAACGGCATCGGATACAATCGGGGTTCCGTCATCAGAATGTGATTCGCGTACGGTCTTGCATGCGTCGCGTATTTCATGCATACATTTCTCGACGAGGGCAATGTGAGCAGCTTCCATATCTCCAAGCGTCACACCTTCAGCTTCGTTGATCTGCACATAACGGTTGGCGAGAAGGCGCGCAGCACGATCTTCCACAGTTCCTTCTGCTGAAAAGAGGATCATGGACCACAGCAGATGAGCTCCAGGAATCTGCAACACTACCCTCTCTCCGTCATCGGTCGCAACTAGCTCTCGAACTGTAGGAAAGTTATAGTTTGCAACGAACTCGAACATGCCGGGTGTGTAAAGTCCAGGCTCCATTTTTGGCAGGTAGGAAGAAACGAGTTGCTGACAGTACTCGTTATCAGGAATGATCTTGATCGTTTGCGATAGCTGTGCCCATGCCCAATCCCGAGCATTATTCGAGATTGCGTGGGGCCCAACAGTGTGTTCCCAAAGGCTCTGATAGAGCTCGACAGGTATGGCAGATCCAGCGCGGCATATCATGAGCGCAAGGAGCTCCAGTCTGTAGCGAAGAGCTAGTAACTGATGTATACCAGGCTCAGCGTTCTTCTCCCTCTCAACCAACCATGAAATTTCCTCCAGGATCTTGCGTGTTACGTCCTGTTGTTGCTGGAAGAAGAAGCCATCACCTGTATGTAGTGGCGATGCAAGCGTGTAAGTGACCTTTACGCAACCGGTCGCCTTTTCAGAATGACTGCTGATGTGATCTGCACACTCACGGTAGATGGTAAGGCGCTCGTCCACGGGAACATGAGGGGCTAGACTCCGGAGATGATCAATGGCTTCGTTGTGAAGATCCATAAGTTCTTTCTCTGGCTCTTTTTGGGAAACTGTATCGCATATCATGCGAATGCAAACGTTCCATGGCCTTGCCCTTCGGTCCCTTGTGGCAAGGTCGTCGGGAGTTGCTCTCTCTACGATTTTACCGCTGAGTTCGCGGAGGAAACGCAAAATGTCCATGGTGTAGCTACTGATGGGGAGATCGTGGAGCTTAATGCATAGGTACAAGTGATCAGCGACCTTCATGAGGTTGATGATAGCTCGCATCATGGTCATGGTCGCTGAGACGACACGAGGATCGGGATTTGTTGCAACCGTATTCCAGACAGCGTCTGCTTGGCTATCTGACCAACGGTGAGTCACAACGAGAAACCCAACTATGTTCCCACTGCGTGCAATAAGCTGTGGATGGGAGTCGACGCTGATGATGTAGTCAACGACTTTTCCTTCGAGCAGAAAGTCTGCTAGGTATTGCATGACTGGATGCTTGCATGCTGCGTCATTTTCACTGTACTGCTTCCAGATGTCGACCAAGCCCACATCCATTGCAGCAATACTCATCACCCGCAAGTCCATCTTGCCCTTGATCAAATATTTCCGCAGAATCTTGAACTTCCAGGCGTTGGCTACCAAAGCTGGGAAGCACTCTGGGTCCTTGAGGTACTCGTCTTGACTTCCCCGAGGGGCAGTTTCGGTGGGTGACGAAGTTGTTGGTGAGTCGGGGCTCCTAAAGTCCAGAAATCTATCAACTAGATCCGCTTCTATCGTCTTGTCCCAAACGCAAAGCTCGAATAACAAAGCATAAAAGTGCTGAATAAGGTCTCGTGCAACGCCGGATTCGATAGTTCTGTTCAAGTTGAACAGATCATCCATATACTTTTCCAAGTACAGCAAGGTGCCTCGACTGAACTCGGTTCGCTCTTGCTCGGTACTTGGAAGGGTGTGTTGAAATAACAATGAACCCAATGCAATCAAAATCGGCGATGCAAACACGGCGATGTGGTGCTGCACGCCCGTGGGTACTTGGAGAACCGCCTCGTTGGCCAGCTGCAGCAGGTTCTGGGCACCGTTGGCGGCCAAGAAGTCATGCTGTAGCCGCAAAACCATCTTGCGGATGTCCACGGAATACTCTTTGCTGATCATGTGATAAACTGGTGCTTTATCTGGACGAAGAATGGTATGCAAATGCCTAAGATGCTTTTGGCTAATGAGAGGCAAAAGATATGTGTCGTCGGAGCGTGGCTGAGAAATGAGTTGGGCGTCGACGAGTAGGAGAAAAGAGCATGTCCGGACATAGGCGCTCAAGAAGGCGTAGAAGACATCGCCTGTCCGACGATCGTCCTCGCCGTGGCCGAACGATACCCTGCGAACCAGGATCTTGTGTACCAGGACAGCAACATCCTCCCAGAATGGTGCCTTGCTCACGTAGAAGCCTTGTATGTCCGCGGAAGGGTCGGGGAGGTCGATGAGCCACTGCGAAAGATTCAGGAAGAGGTCGGGATCAATCTCGCTGTCAACTGGAGAGTATTAGCGCAAAGAGCCTACTATCAGATAGGGCTGACAGGATCAACATACTATCTTGCACGTGCTGGGCCAGCTCCCGGACTACAGTGACGTAGGTGCCAACGTTTGCATAGGGAAACTGGCGGAAGTGGTCCTCAGCATCCATGTGCATGGACAGGCCGACGACCTCGTCGTCGTCGTCGTCGTCATCGTCAATGACCATGACGGGAGGGCTTGCAGCTTCGTCGTCGGAGCTAACGAGGACTATGGGGGAGCGGGCCTGGGCAGGCAGCGGGCTCTGTGGCGTGGCGTCTGCTTGGCTATCGTCGTCGTCGCCAGCATGTAGCGGGGACGAGGGCGGGTGGGAGCGTATGGTCATCTCTACGTGGTTGTCCGCAGGCGATGCGGCAGTGCGGGTGGGGGTGTGTGGTTCGGCAGACATGGCACGCAGGCTGTTGCTGCCGCTGTGCAGACGGGGGCGTTTGCGGGTGTAGCTCGCGTCGGCGTCTTCAATGGGATCACGGCGCGGCGGCGAGGCGGGGGCGGCGGTTGCTGGCTCGTCGGCAGCGGCAGACTGCACTAGACCATTATCCGGCGAGGTCATGACGGAGAGAGACGAGAGCTCGGGGGCGGGTACGAAGAGATCAGGCGTGGCCGGTGGATATCCGCACACGCGTGGGCGGCAGGTGAGGCCAGGCAGAGAGGGCAAGCAGGTCTCGCTGTTTGCAGGCAGCAGCAGCAGCGGTGGCCGCGTTACTGGCCCAACTGCTCGCGCGCAGGCAAGGGAGACACGGCGGGGCTAGTCATGGGCCGCAGCGACCTGGTTGACTGCGGAATTGGAGAGTGGAATGCACGAGTACGAGGGGCGCAGCGCCTGTGGGAGGTTGTGTTCTAGAAATTGGTCCCTCACGAACTGGGAGCTGCCAGTCCGCCCCACCATCGTCATTGGCTCCCGCAATTAGCGTGCGCCGCTAGCGTAAGACCAGGATAGCCCATGCCCCATCCGTCCAAGATGGAGAAATCTCCTTCTAATGCAGGCACGCCGGCAACTCCACTTTATAAGTTTCACTCTCCCTTATCTCGACTCGCGTGCCCCATGACGGCCGGACGCACTTCGGTCGTGCAAAAGTTGCACACTCCCTTGCTGCGAACCACGTGCGGAAGACGACGACGACAAGGACGAGGACCACTGCTTACCCGTGCCAGCAGCAGCAGTCATGGCGCCTGCATCCAAACAAAACACCAAGCCAGTCTTCAAGACGGCTTCGCCGTTTACAGAGACGAAATGGTTTGGGCGCCCGTATTCGATTTGACAATTCGACGTTACTGAGTGGTGTGTCGTAGGCCAGAGCTCTCGCAGGAAAATGAACTCGTCATTCTAGAAATGCTGTGCAAGTAGGTACGCAAGGCGCGAGAAGAAGAAAATTTTCTTTCCTCCATACTGTGCCGGCTTTGCAAACAAATATGGTTCCTTGCATCGCTTCCCCAACGCCAATTTCCACGCGCAGGCACTGACAACCCACACGCAGTCTCATCACCCCACTAGGCGACTACCGCCGAACCCACATCCACCCATCCAAAGGCAAGAAGCGCAAGCGCGCCACCACCAAACCAGATCAAGAAGACTCCACCATGGCTGAGCCCCCACCCCCTCCACCAGCCATCGGCAGTCACCTACTCGTCGGTCTCAACAGCGTCACGCGACATCTGGAAGCCCTGGCTGCAAGGAATGCGCCATCGACGACACTGACCGCATCTCAAGAGAAGGAGCAGCAAGATGCCAAGGCACTGGTGCATGAAGACCTGCGGCCTCTGAGCATGGTTGTACTTACCCATCCAAAACCCTCCCTCTCGCCAGCCCATGCTCACCTGCCTACCTTGGTGCATTTGTGCAGTCTCTCTTCGACATCTGCCGCGCCAGACTCATCCAAGACAGCTACACGCCTTGTCCCCCTACCCACTTCGGCAGAGGGCCGGCTCGCCTCCCACCTGCATATCCCCCGCGTTAGCGCAGTGGGCATATATGCAGATGCACCGGGAGCCAGGCCATTGGAGGACTATGTCCGTGAGCACATTGGCCTGACAGAATGCAAGTGGATTGATGAAGCATTGAGTGGGGAGTGGAAGGGTATGAATGTGAAGAATGAGGTACCCCATGCAAAGCAAAGTAGCAAATAGACCACTGCTCAATGTTATGACAATTAGTCAATTCGTTTTCATTTTACATCAATACATATACGTCTTAGACCCGCGACAGCACAACGCCCTACCATGCATTCATGAACATTGACTTTTACGTCACGCAGCTGACCACTGCACGAAATGAACGGAGCGTGCAATGGATAACAGGGGCTGCACTTAGCCCAAGAAGTTTTGAACAGCACCACCGACATTCTGAAGGTCAAGCAGGAATGTGTCGTGTCCGAACAAACTCTTTTCCTCGCCCAACTCAATATGCGTAACATTCTTGTTACCGGTGCGCTTCAGCGTAGTGGCGATCTCCTTCTGCTGCCAAGCGGGGAACAAAATGTCGCTAGCAACACCGAGAACCAGAGTTGGCGT
The DNA here is from genome assembly GCA_026367775.1 of Exserohilum rostratum. Classification (NCBI taxonomy): domain Eukaryota; kingdom Fungi; phylum Ascomycota; class Dothideomycetes; order Pleosporales; family Pleosporaceae; genus Exserohilum; species Exserohilum rostratum. The sequence continues at coordinate 1,317,265 of CP111160.1, forward strand.
ATTCGCCATTGGCTTTAGTCCCGCCACTAGATCTGCTGGCGGCTCGTTGCCGTCCGTCTGTGCCAACGAGTCCGGTTCAGCGGGCTGTTCCTTCTCCTCATAAGGTTCGTCGGGCAGCGTTAGACTGCAGACGTCAGTGCTGGTGTCGGCAGTGATGTCATGGCCGTCGAGATATGCCTGCAGTTTTCCGCTATTTGCCTTTCGTACTTCGTTGATGCGAGTGCGGTGTTCCAGTCCGAGGTCGAAGAGATCCATAGCTTTGGAGACGTAGAGCAGGCTGTTGGGGTCATATTCCAGACACCACTTCTCGCCTGCATGGTCAAGATATGTTTCGATGAGGAAGTCGGGGCACAAGGCAGGTGGTCGCGAAGGGTCGGCGCGCCGTCGTCCAAATCGCTGTTCCCATTCCGGGCCACTTCGGTAGGTGACTGTGGCGATCTCTCGAGCCAGTTTCATACCACCATGAGGAGGAATGCCGTCGTAGTAGAAACCACGCGCCCAATTGGGATCCATCATCAGAACTGCGAACATGTCAGCCCATATTTTCAGAGGTGGAAAGTCGTATACACTAACCTTGTCGCTGTGTGTGTCTCATGGCAATGCTGTAGGGATGGCTGCGCGCACATCCACTGATACTGACGACACGACCCACACGCTCTGGGAAGAGCGTGCCAGCAGCCAAGCTCTGCATACCACCCATACTTGACCCTACACTGGCGTAGAGCTTCTGGATGCCTAGATTGTCCAGCAGTCGAAACTGCGCACGCACCATGTCTTCCATGGTGAGAATGGGAAATCTAGTGGCGTAGCGCTCGCCATTCGCAGGGTCTATCGAGGAAGGTCCAGTGGAGCCATAGCACCCCCCTATTACGTTTGTACAGATGACATAGTACTTGTCCGTATCCAGCGGCTTTCCGGGTCCGATGAACTTTTCCCACCATCCCGGCTTGGTGTTCATCTCGGTACTATGGGCATGACTAGATGCTGAGAGGCCCGTGTGCAGGAGAATTGCATTGCTCTTGCTGGAGTTGAGTTGCCCCCATGTCTCGTATGCGATGTTGAACTCTGGCAGTATGCCGCCCCAATCCAACAGAATTGGTTGCGTTGAGTGGAAGTTGAGGGTGTGTCCAGATGTATACGAGGGTTCAGGGCCGGACGAGGACCGCTTCCGCGAGAGTGACTCGGAGCGAGACTCATGGGCATCAAGGCAGGGGAAAGAAAGTGCCGGATTTGAGGATTCGGCTTCATGAGCAGCAGCGGTATGCTGGGCTTTGCGCGGAGATTGCCGGTGAATTGACCGAACAGCGTGGTTCAGCTGGGGTCTCGCAGACCATAACGGACGTTGCGCTGATCTCGTTGCGAAACATTGTGGGGTAGTGTACGCGGATGAAGATGGCCGCACGCGAGCGAGCAGACTGCGGGGGACGCTCATGGCTGGTGTCTAGTGGCCACGGCGGTCGCAGGTCGAGCGCAAAGGTGATGCGGGTGTGGAGACGAGATGTAGAAGCTCCATGACGATGCTATAAGCCCTGGATTACAAACGGCCTGGACCATCGCGCCAAAAGTCGTAGAGTCGCGACCTCGGCGGACCCAATGACGTCGCGGGGAGATGGCGTGCTCTCCTCCTGCGGTCCCGTCGTGCCAAGCCTAGCTGGGAACGCGATCACGGCTCTGCGCGCGTGTGCGTGCTTGGTTTTACCCAATTCAGACATGCATGTCAAAACCTCAAAATAGCTGTTTATGCTTCTGTCCTGGTGACCGCATCCGCCGTCGGGCCTCGCTCTTTGAAACCGCGCAGACACTGTCAAGCTAGCAACTGCACCTGGGAGCAGCAATGGGTGTGCTCAACCTCACCCTATCTGGACAGACGTTGCACTCAGCCAATAGGCCCTTGACAGCCCATCAGCGGTGCTACTGATGCTTTTGCCGCACAGTGCTGGAAAAAGAAGCCCCCAAGCGTGTCCGCACCATCCGAGACGCACCAGCTGAACGAACCATGGCATGGCACGACGACGGCCCTCGAGAATGCATGGTGTGCAGGCTCCATAGAAAATCCACATGTTCAGCAAGCGGAGCTATGCAGCAGATACGTGTGTACCACGCGTTCTGCAGAGAGAGGACCACCAGGAATCCATGCCTTTGGCGTCGTCGAGACGGACGAGCTAGACAGCTGGATGGAGCAGCTCATGTACAAGTAGTCACCGTGCGCCCTCTGGGTGGAGTGCAAACCATGCTAGCTGGGCAAAAGGAGGTGTGTCTAGTTGCTTGGTGAGCAGCAAGACACACACACGCACACACACACACACACACACATGTTAGATATTGACGTGGGAGATGTCGCCTCCAGCAGCAACCCTCTCTCTGGGGAGTGCCGGATGCCGTTCGTAGCGTTAAGCGCCGTGGTGCCGATGGCGTGGTGTTGCACCATGTCTTGAGACGTGCAACAAGACTGCCACTGCCACTGCTACTGCCGTCGGTCCATGGCCGGGGGGAACAGCGCATCGCCATCTGGAGGGTGCACTGCTCAAGGGCAAAAGACGAGGGCACGGCGGGCATTGCGAGGGCGCTGGCGGGTTTGTTTTGCTCGTCGATGGCGCGTCGAGGGGAACCATGGCTGTTTGGCTGTCGCGACGAGGGCGCAAGCGCATGGGGGGTGGTGCTTTTGAGACGCCGCATGATCCCCTGAGCGTTTGACGAGTGGGAGCAGCAGCCAGCGCTCGCCGTCTAATTATGGGATGCCTGGGAATGCCATCTGCGCATGGGCGCCGTGTGCGGCAGCGCAGCATTGAAGAGGCACAACTAGGCTCATTTCGCGTCAAGTGTGTATGCAGGGATGCTGCTCATCGCAGAAGCTTGGAATGGGCGAGGTCTGAGGTTTCCAGGGCTGAGCCGGCCATGTCTTGGCTGGCCGCCGGCGTCACTCTGTCGCGCCTACCCACCCGAAACGTCCGCAAACCTTCTTCCCTTCTTGAACCGTGTTTCCCAGAATACCCTCGACTTTGTGAATTACATCTACGCCCGCCCAAGTGTCCCGTGACTCTGTGATCCCCACGCCACGCCCCGGGCCCGCTACACTACATAGGGAGCGTCAGACGGCACTCACTCGCCCAAGTCTGCACCACCCTCGTCATGGATCCCGACTACTTCACGCCCGTCCGAGACGATCGAGACGCCCCAGCCCAACAGATCGAGGACTCGGACACAGACATGGCCGCCTCGGCCAGCGCAACCGCCTCGTCCTCGCGCTCCGCCATGTACACCTCGCCCACGGTCCACGGGCGCAAAGGGCGGATGTCTCGCTCAGGAGCACCGCGGCCCATAATCACGCCCACAAGCCCCCTCTCCTCCACGATTCCGCACAATCTGCTTCCCTCGGCCCCAGCCTCGCCGCCCACGCCTGCGCCCAGTCCTACGCCCACGCAGCGGGTACCCGACTGGAGCACTGCCGGTGAGCACGAGGATGGCGACATCAAGAGCATACGAGCACAGTTTGGCGACATGAACAGGGGAGAGCGGATGCGACTGCTGGGCGAGCTGCTCAACCTGTGCGACAGCCAGGAACTGAGCTTCGTCGCCGAGTTTGTCAGTCCGAGGTTGAAGAAGGATCCCTTCATGGTCCTGCCTACCGAGCTTTGCTTGAGAGTGCGTGCTGAAACCTAGTGATTGATGCCCCTGCTAGGCATTGCTAACACCATCTAGATCCTGGAGTGTGTAGACGACCCCACGACACTCGCCCGAGCGTCGCAAGTGTCGAAGAAATGGCGCGAGCTCGTCAATGACGACAGTGCCTGGAGACTGCTATGCCAGAAGTATTCGTTCAGGGCGCTGCCCAAGGAAGAGAAGATGGATGAAGAAGAGCTACCAAGCGATGAAATGGAGGGTACCGAGTCGAAGCCGTGGTGGCAGGAGGACGAGCGCGCGCCGAGGGTGGACGAAGCGTCAGCACGAGATCATCTCGAAGCCGGCCCCTCAAACAGTGGTTCCGAGGGTCTGCGGACGCAGAGCCTTGACCGTGCAGCCAAGAGGAAGCCCTCTCAACGAAGACCCCAGGCAACCACATATCGATCGCATTTCAAGCAGCGATACATGGTGGAGACTGCGTGGCGCAACGGAGGAGTGTGCGATGCGCGCCAGATCACCCCAGATCAGGGTGTGGTGACCAGCTTGCACCTGACCAACAAGTATATCGTGGTTGCGCTCGACAACGCCAAGATCCACGTCTTCGATACCGTCGGTGACCACCAAAAGACGCTCCAAGGACACGTTATGGGCGTGTGGGCCATGGTGCCCTGGGGTGATCTTTTGGTCAGTGGAGGATGCGATCGCGACGTGCGCGTTTGGAATCTTGCGACTGGGTATGTCCTCTGTCCTTTGAATCATGGTCAACAGCTAACCGACATGTACAGCTTCCCTCAGTTTACCCTTCGTGGCCACACTTCGACAGTGCGATGCCTGAAGATGTCTGATGCTAACACTGCCATATCCGGATCCAGGGATACCACACTACGCATTTGGGACCTGAAGAAAGGACTGTGCAAGCATGTACTCATTGGTCATCAGGCTAGCGTCCGATGCCTCGAGATACACGGCGACATTGTTGTATCTGGTAGCTACGATACTACAGCAAAGATTTGGAGCATTTCCGAGGGCAAGTGCCTACGCACACTCACCGGACACTTTAGCCAGATTTATGCAATCGCCTTTGACGGTAAGAAGATTGCGACCGGAAGTTTGGACACGAGCGTCCGTATTTGGGATCCTAATGACGGGTATGTCTGACCTTGTGGTATGGTTTAATAACAAAACTAACTTTTTTTGTGCAGCAAATGTCTGGCTGTACTACAGGGGCACACCTCGCTTGTCGGACAGCTTCAGATGCGCGATGATATCTTGGTAACTGGCGGATCAGACGGCTCGGTCCGCGTGTGGAGCCTTGCAACCTACCAGGCTATTCACCGATTAGCCGCGCACGACAACAGTGTCACGAGTCTGCAATTCGACAACACCAGGATTGTTAGCGGTGGCAGCGATGGCCGTGTCAAAGTCTGGGACCTCAAGACTGGTGTTCCTGTGCGAGAATTGAGCAGCCCTGCTGAGGCTGTCTGGAGAGTCGTGTTTGAGGAAGAGAAGGCTGTTATCATGGCCAGTCGGGGTGGACGAACGATTATGGAGGTAAGCTTTCGAAAGTGTCCAATACGAGACCATGTTACTAACGTGGCTGACTAGGTATGGGACTTCTCACCCCCTGCCGAAGAGGATTACGACTTGCGGTCCTCAACCCCAGCAAGTATGCCCGATCGTCTCGAAGTAGAGTACAACCGCCCGCGATCTGCCATTCTCCCTGCCACCTCACCGCTTGTACAGGATACAAGCGTTGGTGACGTGACCATGGATGATGTAGCCGATTCGTAATAGGAACGAGAGGAATGGTGAAGAGTCATCAGCGCAGCGGAAAATGCTCGGCATAACTTCCGCACCCCTCGTACCAAGGCCGCAATAGCGACAAGGGCACGTACGAGAAGCATCCAAGCCGCTCCCAAGAGATGCTTGTGCATGAAGCCAGGGCCAGGCCATACAGCCTGCGCTTGTGAGTACCCACCTCGCGCGGAGCACGCATTGCCAGACACACGTTATACCCATCGGCAGTCACGAATACCATGACGGACCGAGCGCGCCTGTTGTTCAGCAATGTACATCAACGGCCACGTTATTTTACCCGGGCCAATTGTTGTTGTCAAAACTACTATTTGTTCAGATACCATGAGCGGACGAGCGATCGACATTTCCTTGCATCTTCCAGGCGTCAAAACTTGCATTACAACAATCATTTCACCCCACAAACAATCGACGCTCTCCCCCCTTTGTTTTTTGTTGCTTCCCTCTATCCTGCCCTCTTCATTTTCTTATGTTTTATTTTCGTCTTTACACAACAATTGGAAAAAATAAAGCCACCAATACTTATATGGTTCACGAAAGAGCTTGGATTTTTCTCACTCCTTTCTTTTTTATTTCCCATTTTTTTGTTGGCTCCTATCTAAAGGTCACTTGGAAATGTTTATTGCATTATTCGGGCGTGCTGGGGGGCGAGCGAGTTCTTTTTCTTCTTCTTTTATTGACTCTCTGAAATGACCAGTTTTGGACAAATCATGTATGTGTGTGCGCTGTGTATGGTCTCGGCGAATGCGGTAGTGGGGAAATTGGGGGGGTTAACTGGAGTTCCGCGTGTCTAGGTGTGTGTCTATGTGTCAAGATAGATATCATGCTATTATTACTAGTGTCATTTACTGTTAAAAGGCCAAAAATGTTCAAATGCAAAATAAAACGACAATATTATCTCAATGTGATGATGACTGCATGATGAAGTTGTTGATCGATCGATCTCTTGCCAACACGATGAGGTAAGTATACGCCCTTGTGCTCTGTTTCGTTAGCATGAGCCCCTCTTTCGTGCTAATTTTAAGTCGTGGAGGGTGACGTACGGATTTGACTAGCTAGCTTCTTTTCTCTAACGCCAACGAACCACGTACTGATTCGATTTGCTGGGTCTTGAGTCGACACGTTGGCATTGACGAATGTCCTTTCTCTCTCATTCGATATGCTCATAGATTGCTCGGGGGGCATTTTCGCAACACCATGACCACCCCTCTTCATTTCAAGCTCATTCCGGGGGGGCCTGCATTTCTTCCACTCTTTCCCTCAAAGATTTTTCAGTGCCTTATCGTCGTGTCCTCCCATTCTCGCTACATCGTACACTTTTGTCGAGGTCCGGCGTTGGAACATGAAGTTGTGTAACTCTTCGTAGCTTTGGCAGTTGCTAACTGGCTCCTTTGTTTTACATTCCTCAGCAAACAACATGCATGCGTGGTGTGGCTCTTTTGTTACGCCCGAAACAATGCTGAACATCCAGTTCGTTCTGACATTCTAGAAGGATCTTTCGTACAAGACGCCGTGTGCTTACAGAGCACTGTGACTTTTACCTCGATTTGACTTTTACCTCGATTTGACTTTTTTTTGGCATTCATGCTCCCGTGGAAGGTACTTTCCATTCCTGAAGTTGGCTTCCTAGCATTGTGTTTGGATTGGCTCTTATCCACATGAGTGTGTAGCTCGCCGTATAGTGTAGTACCATGCTTTGTTTTCTCGAGCCCTCATTTGGTCTGAGATAACGCTATGCCAAACGGATAGTTCTCACGGGAATTCTGAGGTCCACTTTTCCCTTCCAAATGACTTGGCCAATGATCTGGGCTACGTCACCTGTCCAATCTAGAACCAATAGTTTGGACTGAATTCTGTTGTACCAGGGCATCATGCAGTCCCGTGTCTCGTTGATCATGTTGGTACATGTCCCCTCGCTATTGTCTGGCACGTAATATGTAGCATTGCCGTGTTCTAATGGCGAGTCTTCAAGCTCCTCATCATGAGAGCACCGAGTGCAAATGCCCTCTGCTCCTATCATTTTAAAGCGAAGACGCATAATGCGACATTTTACGATTAAAATATGTGATTTCTCAGGTATTATGCGTGTCTCGCTTACGCTGCTCGCCATATCGTATAGTTTTACGATCTTCCCGTCTTCTTCTTCGATCGAAAAGGCAAACCCCTCTAGTACAGAATTAATCTGCGCCAGAAGGTGTTGTTTGTATAAATGGTCCTGGGATAATGGTTCTGTGATGTCCCATGACCAACCGGCCCATGACCAGCTGGGATATGTTTTGTTTCGCTTACGCTTGTAGTCAGGTATTGTTGTCCAGAAGATTCCTCGGGCAAATTCATGGTCGAAATCTTCAAGTGTAATTTGTTCACTTGATGAGGGAATCGTAACTCCGTAGTAGCTGTAGAATGGAGAGCGATTTAGCAACCCTCGGAAAGCGTCTAGGATATCTCCTTGGTGCGTCAAACGCCGTGTCATATATTGCAAGAAGTGGTCGAGAAGCTCTCCGTAACGGGCCACATCCGGTGTGAGACCAACTTTTGACAGAGATCTGGTATATTGTGCATACATTTCTCCCTGAAATATCCGCGGATTGAGAGTTGTATGAATCTGCCAAGGATCATTGTGATATGATTGCTTAGCGCCGCGACGGACTCTGAGAGACTCGCAGCAGCTCATGTTCGGGCAAACAAAATAGATTTGTTTCTTAGTGAAGAATAGACATCTGCGAGAGAGGACTGCTTCTTGGTAGGTCCAACCACGAGTCATCCACGTAGTATCCCTTATTGCACTAGAGATTGGTGGCAAGGATGCGATCAAATTGAAATCGGGAAGGACAGCGCGTAGCTGTACGTCTCTTTTGCGTGAAATTCCAGGAAGACCGTAATCTGCATCTGATCCTGCACATGCGGTGATGGTCATATAGGCTCCGACGTATATCCTGTCCATTTCGCGTATTTGTACTGCCTTGATGGCTTGGTTTTGCTGATCGACACAATACTGATCCACCCAAAGATATCGTTTTCCGAGACTCTTGACAACAATGATCGCATCCTCTATGACCTGGCTTACTCCGCCTATTGGCAAGAAAGCTTTGCCGTCTTCCATAGTCTGATGTATGCTTGGTTGAGAAGAACCCCATACATAGCTTAATGCCAGGTAGTCTTCGTTTTCACTGACTCGTCCTATCGACCGATCGTGGCAATCGATGCAGGTTAATGGAATGGACACACGCTGGCTTGGATTTAACCCGCACGAATCTCGATGATCTGTTTCGCATTGCAGTAACCAATCTTTCAAATATTGGAAGTTGATTTGCATTCGCTGTACCATTGACCCTTGTACTATTGGGACTGTTTCTTCTTTCAGGTCGGTTCTTTGCTCCACCAATATGAAGCCTTGGTCCCGGCTTAGTGATCTTCGCAAAAATTCGACTTTTCTGGATTGGCCTGCTATGATGGACAATGCAATAGGTGGCTGTACATTCCGCGATTGACTTGCAATCTTTAGCCTACTTGGTGCGTCAAAAGCATACAGATCATATTCTTGAATCGAATCTTGTGTTTCACCAACAACAACGGCGTTGAATAGACAACAAACAGCACACTCCGCATCGACGACCACCTCTTTCAGTTCTGCGATAAATCGGTCTTCTGTTGATTCGTACGCCGGTTGTGGGTAAAATATGGCTTTAAAATCGATTTGCTGACAGCGACTACATAACTTGGATAGTGCCAGGTCTGATGATGATTCTAATACTTTCTCAGAAGAGGTGAATTGATCCGTTAATGATGATATTGATCGAGTATCAGGAGCTGCTGATAGCCGACTCTTCTTGCGTGGCGGAGGCTGTGCCATAATTCGGAATATTAGCCGGAGAATGGGAAAACGAAAATGTTGTCGATGCGGTAACACACAATCCGATGTGCTATATGAAGCTGCAGTTAGTGTGTAGGGAAAAAGAGCTAAGTATTTGACGACGGTGAATTGGCAAACGAAGCTGAAATTGAACAGCTACTGTGACGCTTCAGCCCCGCTTAGCAGAAGCTTCATTGGCTGCGCAGACATGTCATCACGAGATGAGAGGGAAACCGCCGTTTCCCAATGGAGTTGGTACGTCAGGCCTCCTGCTTTAGACCTTCTGCCTTAGATTATATGATGGTCAAAACTCTTCTTAATTTTTCGGTACAAAGACATGTCAAGAACGTAGTTTGACCCAAAACGTGGAAAATAGCTTTGCCATCAGCCACATGGCACTTGTCAACCGACCTAGTTGGTTTCTGCCGAAACGCACTTTCACGCTTGCATGACTCTTAGACCTCTATGGCTTTGTATTTTTAGTCTGCGAGTTCTGGCTCCTATCACGGGCATCTGCCCAATTGAATGCAGCGAGTTGTTTAGTTCACTTCGTCTTCAGACCTTATCAGTATTTTGATATTCTTTGGTGCTTCTGACTCACAACTTTCGATGGTTCTTCGAAGAAGGACCTGGTTATCTGGGCACCAAAGGCTTGGGAGTGAGCATCGTAGAACCACCCATTGCCCTCAGATGATTTATACCAGCACCTCTTTCAAACCCTATGTTTATTCCTTCACCAAGGCATCCTCTCAGCTCCAGACTCCATTCTCTGCCTGCTTCTCTCCCTTAACTCCATCTCTTCTTCCTCCAATTCCTCCTCATTCTCATATCCCCTCCCCTTCTCCCACTTCTTCTTCAACCTCTTCACAGCAAACCTGCCAACCCCCCACACCGTCGCCGCAAAAATCGTACCCGCAATCCCTGTAGGCGCAAGCACGAATCCCACTCCACTAACAAGCGTGCCAAAGGCCCCGGCACCTACTGTCGCGATCAAAGAGCCAATTGCGACGTACTTGGCATATCGGACTATTCTCCAAAAAGCGAAGATGAGACCTGAGCGCAGAACACGAAGGAGTGCGCGCGTGCGACGGGAAGAAACGGCATTGGGAGCGGTTTTTGGATCGTATAGATAGCGCAGGTTGCGCCGTGTTGAGGCGAGCGCGGAGCTAGAGCGCGCGTCTATTTGTTTGTCTTCTGTATTGGTGGAGGACATGATTTGAAATTTTTGAAGACATAATAGATACAGAGATGATGTTTGAGAAAAAGTGAAGTTTGCCGGTGAATGACGTCATTGGATATTATCGATGACTACTCTCTTGGTGGACCGAAATAGTGGGATAAATCCGGCTTGTTAGGGCACAGCAGTCTGATCAAAATTCTGGTTCAACAAGACACATACGTTGTTTTCAAGACATATTGTAGTAGTGAGGCAGGACTGGACCGGCATTATAATTTCTATCATCAACAAAAGCGCTGCTTGAGCAAAGCACTCAGCCCTGCATCCGCTTTAGCCTTTCCTCAGCCGCTCTGGCTCTTCTCTCCCTCTCCATCCTTGCTCTTGCCTCTGGCGTCAGTCCTCTCATCTCCTCCTCTCGCAGGTCAGCGCTAGTCTTGGCGGGCAGTGCTCCCAAAGCCTTTCCTTTGCCCAGCCGTTGCTCATTTCTTCTCACTTCTTCTGCTTCACTCTCTTTTCGTAAACGCTCTGTCTCAGCTTTTCTACGTTCAGACTCAGCCTTGCTCTCTGCAGCCTTCGCGTTCTTTTCCTGAGCGTCTCTCTTGTCAGCCTCAGCCTTTGACATGGCTGCTGGAACGCCCGATTTTCCCCAATCCCATGCGGACTCGCCAAGTTCGAAACGTGCAACACGGAATGCATCTCTTGTTGCACGGTCACCTGCCAGCGTGAATGGTGTTCGGGCTTCGTCATTCATTATTGTTGGATCCGCGCCTGCTTTTGTAAGAAGCGCGAGGACGATGGGCGCCGAATTGAGAGACGCCGCAAGATGCAACGGTGTTGGCGTGTGATGATTTTCAGGTCGGAATTTGAAGGTTGGTGGAATATTGTTAGTTTTGAGATAATTCAGGAGCCCAGGAACCCTGGATCGTTTGATCATGGGTATAATTTGGGATGTGTGCAAGGATGCAGTCTCTTCCTCTTTTGTCGGCTTCTTAGGCTTAGGTTTTGCTGGAGTTGGGGTTGCAGCTTCTTTCTGAGGAGCATTTAACGCAGCCAGTGCTTCTTCATCAATTGTGCTTTGTTTCACTCGAGTAAGCTCAACGAAGGCACGCATGAGTTCCTTCTGGGTCGCTCGGCGTGTGCTGAACGGGAATCCTCGGTTGCGTGGATCGTTATGTTGCAATACTTGTCCTTCATACGGACCGAAAAGTGTTCTTCGATTCGTTGCGCCAGTTGCGCGAACAAAAATGAGGTCTGCGGTGTCAATCATACTCTTCCAACTGGTTAACAATTCGCGTACTTCGTTGACCAGCGCGGTTTCATTGTATCGACGTATAGAAGAACCAGCAGAGTGGGCATTGCCCTTGGCGTTATCGTTGGCAGATTGTGAACCACCCTGCTTCCTTCGGGTTGTGTATCTGTGGAACGTCTTGTGTGCAATGACTGTTGCTGACCGTTCATCAGCTCCGGTGTGCTTCTTCCCCGTCTTTGGTGCCAATGCGACTATCATAGCTGCAAAATGCCCACCACCAATCATGCATAGAAAGTAATGCGGCCCAATATCCGTATTGGGCAGCGGAACACCACCCTCGTTTGCCTTAATCTTCGGGGGCTGCTTCGGCGAAAGCTGCTTGTTCCGTATGGTTTCTAAGATATGTGACTCATCTTCTTGCTCAGCATTCGAAAATATCGCGCGGTATATGCCGAGGGACATGTTGTCGGGTAACGAAGGCGAAGTAAACCATATCAACGGAGGCTTTCCAGGCCCTCTCTGCTTCTTTGGCGAGGCAAACTCGTCAAACTCAGGATCTGCGATCTTGGCCTGTTTCTTCAGGAGCGCACTAAGTGTGGAGTCCTTTGCCTTGCCTCCCTCTTCCTCGTCTTCATCCTCGTCTGATTCCGATGACTCAGAGCCTGATATACTCTCATCCAAGTCGCCGATGAGTTTCTCAAACTCCGCCTCGCTCACAGGCTTGGCGCCCTTCATTTTCTGCTTCAAGTTGTAGCCGTGGAGGTCGGATCGGACATGGCTGCGCTGGTCGGCGAGAGACGCAAAGCTGAGTCCACAGAGGTTGCATGAAGTCGCTTTCGCAGGGCTGGAATCATCGGCTTTTTCGGTTGATTCATCTGTAGTTTTGGGTACCTGGGAAGGTGTTTCTGGGAGCTGTTCGGACTGGTTCTTGGGTGTGAGAGTGGACAAGAGTTCTTCGGGGAGATCGAACACTGTATACGTTAGTGGGGCTCGCAAAGGTGGGGGAGCATCTTACCGTAGAGCGGGCGCTCCAATAGATGGCTTCCCTTTTGCGCCATTTTGTGTATGTGAAAGCAGATGTGGTTGGTAGTAGCAACTCGAAGGTGACAGGCAGCAGAAGATTTGGCGGGGCGCGTCGAACATGACGTACCCTCCACGCGAGCCGTGCCTAGTTTGACGCGCTAGTCTCCCACTAGCGTGTAGCCGTGTCGATCTGGTATGCTTGTTTCTGCCACATACTTTTGCCTGCCAGCATCTGCGACTCATTCAGAGAATGGATTAGGACCGGAATTGCTATCGCGGTCGCATAATGATCAGATCTTCCAAATCCCCAGTCGGTATTGTTCTTCAGAGGAGCATGGGTATTCACTTAGTAAAACCCAATGCTTCTCTATAAACTAGTGACATTATGTACCAGAGTTTATCCGTCTTCAATTTCACTGCCATCGAGAAGCGGAGGCTCACATGCTGAAGTGTAGTAGGGTGGATATTCCGTCTAATTCGTGTGTCCCTTACTCGACTAAAACTACTCACATGTAGTCATGCCTACCGAAATACTCCTATATAATACTCAACGCGTACTAGTGTTAAGTAAGTAGTAGAGTTTAGCGAGTAGTGTTATTAAGCATAAATTAGTAGGTAGTAATGATATTATAAGTGTAAGTAATTACAAACACTCGCTGTGTAGGGCCCCAGTGCTATCCGACCATTTCGGTCGATTTCGGACATGTCTGACCGGAGCACCAACTGCAGCACGTTTGCCAAAGCGCTTCCGAGGAGCATAACAATTACAAGGGTGGGTATCAATATAGAAATGGGCTAGGAGCAAGGCAATTGTACTTCTCATCCTTTGAAATCCTTTATGATTTGAATTCATGCGTGCATGTTTGCTGGCGTCAGACTCATGCATAATCGTCTTGGCGTAATCTTCGCTCAGTTATCGGAACCTAGATTAAGTTCATGCAGTTCCCAGCTGCATGATGCTTCTTCTGGTACTAGATGAAGTGCAGAAATAGCTCGGGCAAACGGACATGAAGTAGCTGCAGAATGGGGCGTTTGATTAGCTGATATGTAGTAATAACAACTCCTTCGCTTTATTGCTATTTTAGCAGCCCTAAAGATTGGGATATCGCTGTTATCCGATGTCCATATTAGATCTCATTATCAATCATTGTTACAAATTGTGACGTTGAGTCTGCATGTAGATAAACATAAGTCAGATGTTTCATACGCCCCTTCCGCGGAACCTAGTACATTATATGTACGATATTATTGAATAAGGGTGGGTCTTCGTCACACATGCCGGTTCGATTTGCCTGTGCCGTAAAACTGCAGGAGCTGGAATTAGCCGGTTAAGAGCATCTGTAAAGCCTGCTTGGCGGTGAGACGGAGTTCGGGTTGCAACGTTGGTGGCGAAATGATGGTACCTTTTCCTCCGAATGCCCGATAGAAAAACTCTCTAGAAATCATTGCGAGATTGTGGGTGGAGCTCTTTTAATTGACTAAAATACCTAAGTACAACTCTCCGTTTCGAAAGACTGCCGCATAATGTACAGCGGGTATTAGTGTTTAAGAAGTAGTAATGTTTAGAAAGAAGAAGTGTCTAGGAAGTAGTAACGTTACAAGTCTAGGTAACAACAAACGCCTACTGTGTTTTAGTAAGGTACGGTTATCCGAATATTTAGGTCGATTAAGGGAGATATTGACTCGGCCCAGCTCGATGCTGAATGACTATGCCCTACGTCACTCGACCAGCAAGCGCGACCCCTGCACGAACCAGCATGCAGCCGAAAGGAAGGTTCCAGTCTCACGCCATCAAGGTCGCCTATGCAAACCCCCCTCCTTCCTAACGTAGTTTTGTTTGTTTAATTTCCCATGCGCAAACATCCAATTATTATCTCTCACCGTGAGCAGCGTTGCGAATCACTCACTAAACCACAGCACTCTCCCATTTCATACCGCATCGGGCTAAACAAGCTTTAGTCGATAAAAACAGTCGAAAAGCTCTTGGATACACTCCAAGCATTTGGATTTGACATTGGAAACTCCTCTAGCCTTCTTCTTGAGTTCTCTAGTTAATTATGGTTGTGAAGAAAAACCCAGCCTGGCGAATGAAAGCTCCAAACTGAGACAGGTCGCCATTCTCGATTTTCCAGCGATAAAATACCAGCGCTCACACCCAGGTGAGATTACAAGAATAAAGAGGTATAAAGATGACGGGTCAAAGGCTGTGACGTAATCGGTGAGAAGATTGAAGGCGAGGAGCCCCGGTATCTCGGGCTTTGAAGAAGAATATTTGCGAATGGAAAAAATGACATACGCCTTCAAATGTGTTATAAGTACTCTTCGATAACACAGGATTAGGCACAATTTTCGGGTTAATATTACCGAAGAATACTACTGTGCAACCAACCGTATACTACTCGAAACTTTTGTAGTACCAGCAAAGCACGGGATGAAGCTCAGCAAAGACGCGCTTGACTGGCCACATACTCGCCAAGTCTTTAGCGTCAGCTCACTGCGGGGAAGCACGTTCACAGCTGATGTCTAGTGTTCCATCCAAGAGAAAGCTTGGCTGGAAAAATTGGTTTCCCTGACGTTCTTTTCATTCAACATTGAATCCGGTGGCTCAATTCACTCGTGCACCCTAGCAGGGAAGGAGAGTGGCCGCGGCTCCAAGGATGGCTACTACCGAACTCGTCTCAACCCCTGGCTTCAACGACCTACCCAACGAGCTGATTATGAACATCATCGAATACATGCCGATCGAAGCTCCCCAGGACATATGCAATTTCAGCCTGACCAGCCGGCGCATGCACATGCTAGCACTCGACCACCTGTACGGCCATGTCTTAGTATCATGCCCCTGGCCACTCGTACGAACTCTCCTTAATGACCTGGAGCTCGCAGCTCGCGTCCACCAGGTGACATGGAAGCCAGATGTTGATGAAAACTACAGCAGCGCCAACCAAAAGATGCTTTCTAATCTGTTGGAAGCCCTCCAACCAGACCTGAAGCGATCTTCCAATACAAAGCAAGCACCAGCACTGACATGGCGGCACCACGAGTTTATGAACTTTTTCCTCACTGCCACGCCTGTCCTCAAAACTCTCATTATTAAAGACACCAACGGGTGGCGAGACAACGTCTACTGGTTTGGTGCTAGCATCAGGGAACCATACAGACTGCGGCACCTGCGAAGCGTGCGCATCCACGGGCCCCTCTGCATGGAGCAAACAGCACACTTATTTCTACTCCCTTCGCTGCGTGACGTCACGCTAATTGACCTCGTCCAGCGGGAGCGCCACAGGCGCCATCATCGTGACTACGTCGAGTGGGAAAAAACAATACCGCTCCAGACCGTGCTCGACCCAGCCGCTATTTCCCATGTTGAGAACATTACTCTCAAACACGCTTCCGTCGAGACGCAGATACTGGGTCATTTCACGCAAGCATGTATAAACCTCAAAAGCTTCGCGTACGAACACGATGTCCATAATGACCTTCGCAACCTGCGTGGACCCAGCATATACACCAAGATGCAGACGCTTGGCTCGGCTATATTTCGCAACCGTAAAACACTGGAGCGCCTGTCTATCCGCGGCGACCACCATATGCTGTATCAGAGGGAAGTTTTACAGATTGCGCGATTGGCGTCCAAAATGTCGGTCCTGCGCTCGCTAGACATGGGCTTGGTAACGCACGACGACGACACAGATCAGTGCACATCAGAGTTTGTAACAAATTTTGTGCAGCTTCTTCCGCCGACACTCGAGGAGTTCACCATCGAAATCGATTGGCAGGAGCACTGGGGCTTAAAGGGTTGGGAGGGCCCCACAGACATGCTGCGCTGCTTTGCTGACCTTGCGCCTGCGAAGCTGCAGTCGCTAAGAAGAGTGGCTGTTGTTGATTGGCCGCCGAAACTGGGCTGCTTTCCTCCAGACTTTGCTGTCCTATACCAATGCTTTGCAGAGCATGGTGTCCATTTTGCTTCGATCCCGGCGAATATTGAAGGGCCTGATCCGCTGCAGATGTTGGAGTTGGTCGAGCCTGGATGGGTCTTTGTAATGACTTCGGATGAAGAGTGGTATTTCTGAGGAACTCATCGCCTTGTGCCGTAAGAATGGTGAGAATACATGTCCCCGTTGCCCCTTTCTTTTACTCCGGTTAAGAAAAATTGGTTCTTCGCAGTGTCAAGTATCGGTTTGGGCGCATTCATGAACGATGATCTTCTTTTCCCTTATCTCGCATGTGTCACTACCCGCAACTAGATAGTGTCTTGTCAAGGCCTACCCATTCACTTCTCCCTCTCAGCACTTGCCCCAAACTACCACGTCTCTTGCCTATACCGCCCAGCCTTCTCCATTCCTACAAGATACGCTTCTGCTCCCTCTCTATCCATTTTCCCATGCTCTTGGAAGCCTTCAATGAGAGCTTCGCGCACTGCTTGGGGCATTTTGCCCGAAGAGCCACACACGTACAGGATGCCGGATTTATGGTGGAGGTGCGAGAAGACGAGGGCAGACTGCTGGCGAATAAGATCTTGGACATAGACTTTTTGTCGCTGTAAATATGTTAGTGTGGAGGTGAGTGGAAATACGGGAGAGCGACGCTGTAACTTACCTGATCTCTAGAAAAAGCTGCAAAAACTTCTAGAGGAACGCCATCAGCCTTCAACTGCGCCCACTCGTCTTTGAAGAAGTAGTCTGATTCTGCGTTTCTACAACCAAAGAATAGTAGGTCCTTAGCCATCTCTTGCTCTTGCACGTGCCCATTCTGTGCTTGCTTCAGTTGTTCCCGCCATAGCATTCGTTGGTAGATTAAAGACCGCATTGGCGCTACGCCCGTCCCAGGTCCAATCATGATTACTGGGTTTTTCACCTCTTCCTTGCTGACGCCAAGGCCCCCTTGAGAAAGCGTAACAGTAATCTCCTGACCAGGGGTAAATGAAGCAATGTACCTTGTTGCCACACCCTGCCGGATCCTCTTAATAACCGTCTTGTATTTGACGATTGCAATCAAAAGTTCAATCTTGGTTTTTCCCTCGACTTCGGCAGTTGGATTCATCGCGCTTGCAATGCTGAACTGTCTTCCCCGCAGGGCAGGGATGATACTACAAACCCGCTGCCACGGGATCTTGACAGATTCGAATTCCTGCAGGACTTCTAGGATGCTGCGGCGTGGGCGAGTCGTGTAGTCGTAGAGCTCGTCAATGTACTGGGGGTCTGTGAACTCGAGGAGACGTTCTTTGTGGAATTCATCGGTAGTGTAGTGAGCAAGCTGGGCGAAGAAGGAGCGGCGGGGGATAGAAATGATATCGAGATGATTGGTAAGAAGTTGGCGTAGCGTTACTGTAGCTTTTGCATCCAAGTTCCGGACGGGAAGGTTGGAAGAGGGTGGTATAGATGGCGAGGATGGGGTGAAGCGTAGGGGAACGTCTGCGACGGAGGTCCAGTTCATGCACTCAATGAACTGCGAGACATCTGACGGGAAGTTCTTGGGATATATGGTGAGGACGTCGCCCGGGCTATATGAGTGAACTTGTGGGATTTCAAACTTGAGATGGCGGACATCTTGCCAGTGAGTTGTTGGAGTCACGCGTTCGTTGCTTGTTATCTTTGCAGTCAGACCGCCGGGTATGTCGAGGAGATCGGGTGGAGGAAGGTCCGGTGCATCGCTACTTGTTTCAAGCTTGGGTGGAGTTGCTGAAGCGTCATCTGCGACTTCAAGCAGCCATTTTGGGTCTAGCAGAACATGGTCTGGTATTGGCTCGACGCTTTCAGGAAGAGGATATGCTTCCAGGAGGTGTTGGCGAAGCTTGGTAGACCAAGGCAGGAATGAGCCGTCGATACTGGAGAAGTCAGACAAGACTTCCAGTGGAAAGATAGTTGTAGAGGGACCATGGACTTCACAAACGAACTTAAAAAAAAAAAGTGTTGCCTACCCCTCTGGATGCTGTTCATCGGATTCACCACGATCACATATTGGCTGGGCTCCCAACTGGACGAGGCGGTTGTAGAGCTTACGATGGGCCCAGTTGTACTTTGGATACGAGGTGTCGCCGAGACCAAACGACGCAAACTGCATCTGCTGTAGACATGGTGCGCGCAGGCGGGCGCTTCTGATGGCCCTCCAGAACTTTTGGCTGTTTGGCGGCAGATCACCCTGGCCGGTGGTGGAGATTGCGATCAAAACAACATCATGCTGGACTAGTTGTTTCTGCTCCCGTCAACAGGGCTCCGTGTGCAGGTATCTCTGTGCCGATCCGCGAACATACAAGGCTTATGGCGTTCAGCTCGGCAACCTCGGTGTCGAATCGCAGGCGCTCAGCGATTCTGCCCATCTCTTCAGCCACATCCTGCGCGTTGCCCGTCTCCGAGCCATAGAGGACCAGGGCGCGGCGAGGGTGCTGCAGGGCGGCCATGATGTGGGATTGCGGTGAGGCTAGCTGCAAAGAGGCTCGTCGAGAAGATGAAATTGGACGGCACGCGCCCCGGACCCGGCGCATGAAGAAGCGGTGCACTAGCGGACACGTCAACGGTAGTCGGGTCTTTTTGCTGCTATCGGCTTCTAGCGGCAGTGGGGCCCTGGTGACTTTTGATGGGCCGTTGACGTTGTGCTGTGGCGCAAACGGGGGGAGGGGTCGAGGGCAGCGGCCAGCCAGAGGGCAGCGGGCTGTGGCGTCGGCTCTCTCTTATCTAAGCAGGCAGCAGCGCACCGCCACAGGCACACGGACACAGACAGACTCGCAGCCACACGCACACAGGCCCCGAGTCACCGAGCCTGGGCGCGGCTCGCTCATGCCTGCCAGCAGCCGCGGCCGTCAGTCGTCAGTCGTCAGTTGCCAGTCGCCAGGTGTCAGTCGCGCCCTCCCGTCCCGTGGCTGCCCCCTTCACAGCGTGAGTGAGCGACTGCATGATGCAGCTAGTCAGTCGCCCCTTCGCTGCGTGCGCACAGGGCTGCTGCTTCCTTCGGTGAGTGGGCCCTCTGCTGTGTGCAGGGGCCGCTTCTGTTGCCGCTTTGGGCCAAGCCCCCATGGCCGCGCTCTTCAAAATAATCTGCCCACTCCAACCCTGCTCCCTTTCCTCCCCATCAAGTCAAACAACAGAGACAATCCAAGCACCCCATCAACCCAATCCTCTCTCAACCTTCCCCGGGCTCGTAGCTACCCACTCCACACCCCCCTCGTCAACAGTTCCACCAACAGGCGGTTCGACAATTCCCATCAACACTTCAATCAATCCACTACTGTTCAAGGTTACCTTTGCCGGTTTACCAGGACGACAAGTTTCCTCAACCACCCTACACGTTCGATCCTCCACTCGTGTTCATCAACCCGCAAAACTTCAGTAAAAATGTCCGCACCTGTCGACAGTGTCACCGCCCAGATGGCCACCACCTCCCTCACCAACGACAACACCGCTCCCGCAGCCACTACCACCACCACGGAGAGCACCGGCGCTCAGCAGCCCACCGCAGCCGAGGACGAGGCTGTGCGTGCGAGCGCCGCCGAGGGCAGGCGACTTTACATTGGAAACCTCGCATATGCGACCACCGAGGGGGAGTTGAAGGACTTCTTCAAGGACTACTTGGTGTATGTGGGCCCCGTCTTCTCCGCATGACGCCATGAGCTCGAGCTAACACGTTGCACAGCGAGTCCACGACCATCCCCACCAACCCGCGCACCTCGCGCCCCGTCGGCTACGCCTTTGTTGCCCTCTCGACCCCCTCTGAGGCCGAGCGTGCCATTGCCGAGCTCAACGGCAAGGCCATCCTCGACCGCAAGGTCTCCATCCAGCTTGCCCGCACCCCCGAGGCTCACGCCGAGGGTGCTGGCAGCGGTGCCGAGGGCAACACTGGCGAGGCTCGTCGCCGTACTTCAACCCGTGGACGTGGCCGCGGTCGTGGCCGTGGCGGCCGTGCTGGACGCGGAGGACGTGCTGTAAGTAGCCGTGTAAGAATGACGTATTAGTGGGCATGGGCTAATCATAATTTTCAAGAAGACCGACGCTGAGGGCGCCGAGCAGGTCGAGCTCTCCAACGAGGCTCCTGCCGACTCCACCCCCACAAATGTACCCGGCCAAGTTGCTCCCCTGACCGAGACTACGAACGAAGCACTCACAGCAAAGAAGGGCGCCGACAAGGCCGACAAGGCCGCTGCTCCCCGTGAGCGCAAGCAGCGTGGTCCCCCCGAGGATGGCGTTCCCTCCAAGACCAAGGTCATGGTCGCCAACCTGCCTTACGACCTGAAGGAGGACAGGGTATGTATTGTCCATCTGGATACTGGCTTCACACTAACATGATCCCCAGCTTCTTGAGATCTTCAAGGACTACTCGCCTACCCAGGCCAAGATCGCTCTCCGCCCCATCCCCCGCTTCATGGTCAAGAAGCTCCAGGCCCGTGGCGAGCCCCGCAAGGGCCGCGGTTTCGGTTTCGTCACTCTCGGCTCTGAGGAGCTCCAGCAGAAGGCGTGCGCCGAGATGAACGGCAAGGAGATTGAGGGCCGTGAGATCGCCGTTAAGGTCGCGATTGACTCCCCCGGAAAGGAGGACGATGCGCCTGACGCGCCTGCCGACGGCGAGGCACCCCTCACCGAGGCCGCCGCCACCAACGAGAAGCCCGAAAAGGCTGTCGAGAACCCTCCGGCCACCACCACACCTGCTGCTTAGGTGGCTGCAGCTGCCTAGATGCGTGCTTTACCCAGCGGGGCCGTGTCTAACGTTGCATTACGCTGTGGATCTGTGTAACAAAGTTTTCTGGCCTATTGACATCTAGCATTTATCCTGATAGAGACATATAGGCCAGGGCCTTTAGCATCTTAGTTCGTTCGAGTTATCTGGTTATATCCGCAAAAAAAGTGGGAATTCGGAGTTCATCAGGGCACGATGTTTATGGTGGACTATGTCGGGTTCATTACGGTTACGGAAAAACTTTGAGTTAGCTAGTCCGAGCCATGAGACATGGAATCAATGAATAAAGAAACGAAATATGCCTTTTGACACCCGGTTGGGGTCTCTATGGCTAATGATTTAGTAATGTTATGATATATGGCCCAACTTTCGATTTAGTGAAGCTTTTTGTCTAGCAGTGTTGTTTTTTTACATACATCCATGATATCCATCTAACTATGAATTTTGCTCATAGGGTTCCCCATAGTATGCCACCTGTCTATGCTATTTTTTTTTAGCTGTTGATATACGTGCAAGGTCAATCAATGTCTGGAAGGGGTAAAGTGGGTATGTGAGACGTGTACATGGCTCAATGGGTAGACAGTAGTAGTATGTGGAAACCCCGAGATTACACCAAACCGTCTAGCTAGGTACCTGTAACACGACCGAGAGAGACAGAAAGAAAGAGAGAAACAACAGCGAAACAAGAGAGACACGTAATGCAGTCAATAACAGACTTTTTCAAATTGCGTATATGTGTGGTATCATGATTCCATCTGTACGCGCAGATCCAACAACAATATAACATGAGAGGACATGCGATGCGAAACGCCAGCGTATGCAATTTGGAAAGGGGGGGGGGGGGATCCTGAAAGACACACACTAATGGCCGTGCGAGTGGGCGTGGCCTATTTGTGTCACGAGGGGCAGGAGCATGCCAAGCATGACAATGGTAATGTCCGTCTTGGACATGCGGGTGCTTCCCATGTGAGCGTCCATGTAGCTGCTTGCTGTCGGGTCGTCGTGTGCATGCTGTGAGCCTGTTGCATCGGCCATGGAGTGCATAGCCACGTATCTGTGTCACGCATTTTGTTAGTAATAGGAAACGCTAAATGCATGTTGAATATGTGGGTCAACTTACAGGAAAGTTCCTCCGGAGAAACAGAGGACCCAGCCCGTTGCCCATGTGAGGCCTTCATCGCCGCCTAGATGGTTGCGTCCGAACATGTGTACGATGGCCCAGGTGGCCAGGGCGCCAACAGGGGCTGCTAGACTGAAGAAGGCAAGGTGAGTCCGTGCCTTGCGCTTGGACAGACCCTGCTTGAGGAGGACAGATGTGAGGCCAAATGCAGCAGGTGCCTTGTGGAGCATGATAGCGAAGAAAATGACAAGAGATAGAGACGTCGACTCGGCCGTGGAGGAAGCGCCCAGAGCGATTCCATCGGCGCAAGCATGAACCACGAGACCAATCGTGGCTGCTGGCGTCTTCTTGGTGGGTTGCGGGGGAAGACCGGGCGTTGCTAGAGGCGTGACAGCCGCGCTTTGTACGCCCATACCATTCACACTGAGCGATGAAGAATTGTGGGGTCCACGGGCCAAGTTGGACAGGGAAATGTGCATGGGCTGGTAATCTGGTGTCGCAGAGGCCAGGGCTTCTGGCAGATGTTCGACCAGGAACATGAGAATGTAGCCGAGGATCAGCGCGACTCCAATGTACGCATGGGGACTCGGATTGTCGTGGTGACCAGTTTCAGCATGGCCGTGTTTCTCTTCTTCGTCCTCCGGTGCGTGGACACGAGTGTGTCCCTCCTTGTGGCCTTCTGTAGAATCATCGTCTCCTCCCTTTTGTGGGTGTGGGTCTTCGGTGGGCGCCTCTGCCTCCTTGGTGTGCTTGATCTTGTTCATCTGCACTTCAATGGCAGTCTTGTCGTTGCTCAAATCCACGGGAGCTGGTGCCCTGGCCACTCTTGCACCGAACGCCTGTCTCTCCACCTCGTCTGCTCGCTTCCATGTAGGGAACTCGGGTGTAGCGGGTAGGTCTCTCTGCAGACTCCTTGTCGATAGGGTGACGCTGCGCACACTAGGAGAGCGGGAGTGCATATGCACCTTGGTTCCTGCACTGTACATGGTCTCAATTCCCTCGGGTATGATGACGATCAGTGACGTGCCCACCAGCACGCCAGTGCCAAGGAGGGTGAGAATGCGCAGCTGGCGCGTGGAGAGATTGAAGGAGAGCGGGAGGATGCCGGCGAGGAAGGAGCTGGGAGTGCTGTTAGCATTTCAATGCTGCGATTTTGTCCCTAAATATACGCACGCAATAGCCATGACCGTGCTCAGTGCGAGCAGCATAAAAAGTCCGTCCCACATGTTGACGTCGTGTCGAGTGTCGTCCCCCTAAACGGGAGGGAGCGAAGCAACGATGCGCCTGCTATGCAAAACGAAAAAGAAAAAGAAGACCGTGTGAGCGCCTCAAGCGATACTATCCATGCCCTCGAGCAAACGGGCGGCGCAGGGTCGGGGGTGTTTTGTGTGGGCGGTGTGCTGGGTGGTCGAGAAAGTTGCTGCGACTTTCCTGAGGCTTGGTGCCAGTACCGCCATGTCCAAATGCCAGGCCGCACGGTGCAGGGGCCGTGGGCATGGCGTAGGGCTGAGCTAGACGCGTCTCCCGGCGCGCTAGTGCTCCCTCAGCTTGCGCGCAAACTGTCCGACGCTGCTGCTCCCACTTACACACGTGAAAGGTGAAAGTACTGGTTCCCACGTCGCAAGGGCTTTTGGCGTCTGCTTAGCGTATCTGATTACTCCTGCAACCCGAAACATCAACCCACAACCATGTCACTTGATCTCGACGACTGTAAGTGCTGTGCGCAAACGGCTTCTTCACGCGATTGTAGCCTGCATAACATCTGCCATATCTTGTGCTAACATGCTCCAGGGGTCACAAACTCAAACGAGTGCTTTCATATCAATCTCTACCGCACAGCCAACGAGAATGGCCCTGAGCGCATCCTCGACGACTCGTTCAACCCAAGCTACACATATACCGTCATCGAGGAGAATGAGACCATCGCGGGGTACAAGAACCCCAGCATTGAGCTGGATTTTCGTGCAAACGACATGAAACCAAAGCTCAAGATCTCCTTTGACCAAGAACTCGACCTCAAAAAGATCTCGCCAGATCTAAACCAGGTCAACCTTTCACCAGAGCTGTTCCGCGAGTGGCTCCCAGAATCCATTAATGAAGCTGCTGGTCCGACCTCCGCCGACTGGAAGCCACCTGGTGAACTTGCAAAGTCTTTCACTCTGTACGGAAAGAAGTACGAGATATGGAGGGCTTCCATGTCTGATGCCGACGCGCGACAAATTTGGGCAAACATGAAGTTGTTGGTGCTGCTGTTTATTGAAGGCGCGACAACAGAGGGCTTGGACGATGAAGAAACTCTTGATCGCTGGACGCTATATCTACTGTATGAGGTGGCGCCTCTGGAAGACAAAGCTCTCTCGCCATATACGCTCGCCAGTTTCGCTACGACCTACCGCTCTTGGATCTTTCCTACGTTTGAGATTGCGCGCGCGACAAAGCAGTTGCCGTCGCCTGCTGAAAGCACCAGTAATGAACCTGCCAAGTACACGCCACCTCGTCTACACCAAGACCCTGAAACCTTCCTCTTCACAGACAAGCTCGATCTCCTCCAAACGCCATCGAGAGAACGCATTTCACAATTTCTCGTCCTCCCTCCATACCAGGGCTTGTCGCTTGGAAGCAGGCTATATGAAACCATTTTCCACGACCTAGTAACCAAACCCTTCATCTACGAGATCCCCGTAGAAGACCCCAGCGAGTCATTCGATGCCATGCGGGATTACTGCGACATTACCTATCTTCGCAGTTTGCCCGCTTTCCAGGACTTGTCACTTGCTTCCACTCTACCGCCAGAATCTTTGAGGAAAGACTCGCCCATTCCGCGAGACCAAATTCTTGGCAATGGAAAGGATCTCGAAGAACTCCGAAAGGAAACCAAGATTGTGAGCAGACAGTTTTACAGGATGGTTGAGTTGCATTTGTTGTCGACTATCCCTCCAAACCACCGCAATCGGGCACGAATCACACGCAAGGAGAGATCCAGCAACGAAAACGATCGAAGATACTACTTTTGGCGCCTTGCCCTGAAGCACCGTATTTACAGTCAGAACGCCGACGCATTGGACCAGATGGAAGATACTGCGGAGCGTGTCGAGAAATTGGAGTCCGCAGTCGACAGTCAGCAGGAGGAGTTTGAGGAGCGTCTAGAGGGACTAGAGAAGCGCCAAAGCCTAGCAGCGGATGAGACAGCCGCCCCGCCAGCTGGTGCAAGGAGCAAGAGGAAGAGAGCGGTGGTTGAGGATGATGAGGATGATGAGTGGGAGGATATTGACGAAGTTTCTGTGGCCAGCTCCAAGAGGATGAGGTCGTAAAGTGGACTGGTTAGGTTTGGAAGTGTTTGGATCATGGACTAATAGTTCCTGGCACTTTGAGTAAATCTCAAAGCCATGTATAACGGGGCTAGCCGTATTGATAGCTTAGGCAGTATACCCATTGATGTTACTCTTACCCAAACACGGTAGACCATTCTAGTCCGGCGATTGCAAGCTAAACTCCGCGCGGGGCAGTCTAGTACCCCACGCCCAAATTTTGGGAGACTGAACATTCACCCAACCAACCTTTAACTTTCGAGATACATTCAAGGATCACGACTTGCAAGCCCCATAACCTCACTTTCACAATGACGGATCGGCAATTCAACCTCACCGTCCTCATCTCGGGCAATGGCTCCAACCTGCAAGCACTCATCGACGCATGTGCATCGGGCGCGCTGCCAAACACGCGCATAACACACGTCATATCAAAGTGAGAAAAATGTTCTCTCGCTCAAAAGAGTATTTCTGACGCGCACGCACACAGCCGCAAAGCAGCATACGGTCTTGAGCGCGCCGCCAAAGCCTCGATACCAACAACATACCACAACCTGGTACCATACAAGAAGAAGTACCCCGACGCCATTGACAAGGCCCGTTCAGAATACGACGCCGACCTCGCCAAAATAATCCTCGAGTCGAAGCCCCGACCCGACCTCATCGTCTGCGCAGGCTGGATGCACATTGTGACACCCTCCTTCCTGACACCCATTGCAGCCGCAAACATCAAAATCATAAACTTGCATCCTGCGCTACCCGGCGAATTTGCCGGCGCAGGTGCAATTGAGCGCGCGTGGAAGGCGGGTAAGGAAGAAGGGCTCAAGAGAACCGGCGTCATGATTCATGAGGTCATTGCTGAGGTTGATGCGGGAGAGCCTGTACTAACAAAAGAGGTAGAGTTGAAGGAGGGTGAGAGCCTCGATGCGCTAGAAGAGAGGATTCATGCTGTGGAGCATGGCGCCATTGTTGAGGGGACGAAGATGACGTTGGAGAAGATTGCGAAGGGGGAGTGAGCATTGTGAATATAGGAGTGATATAGCATAGAAGGGAGTATGATACCCAATAAAAGTCGACGTGTTCAAGATCTGTTTCACACATTCATTCCATGTTGTTATCTGTGCAAATGGCTACAGTCGTGTATCCGATTGTTCAAGCTGAGCGATACTAATTCCTAATCCCTTGCTAATTACAGTTCTGGATTATGTGATTTCAACGCTCAGCTACAGCGGGTTTCACAACACTATCTGGTAAACAATATATAACATCTTTAGGTATTTTTGCTATTGTCCTATAAACAAATTGTAGCTAGTTACATACAAAATAATTAAGTCTATGATTGGGACCTAGATACATAGTGGAAGGTGTTACATTTTGGAATTATACTTAAGTTAATTCAATGGCATATAAGAAGCACATAATAACGTTACTTGAACGGATAGCAGCGTTTTCAATGTCTTGACTACTGCCATTAGTGCTGGGCTGTAATGAACTACCATGTGACCTTCAGAGATCTATCAAGAGTGTAGGTTCAGACATGTCAATAAATCCCATTATATGGCACTCAGAGCCTTGGCGAAATAACAAGCAACAGCTATAGCATCCTATACATATACTCTAATTTTTTTTTCCTTTATAAGTCTCCATCTCTGCACTGCAGCGAACCATCGAGGTTATCCTGGATAGCATTACAGTTAAAGCACGTGCTGTCCAGCGCGCCATAGTGCCGGCATATGTTGTAGAAATCGTCTCCGTCTATCTTGCCATTTGGTACTTTGAGCTGTGCTGAGATTAGTACAAAGATACATTTGGCAAAGCCATGAAACAGTGTATGGGATACTTACATATTTTCCTTGGTAGCGAGCGCCTTCTTTGCCCTGGGCAATGAAGAACTGGTCATCTTTCTGGGCTGTATGCGTGATTAGTGCTATGATCTTGCTGAGAAGGGTAGATGTGTGATATTCTTACCATATACGTAAGGGAGACTGCAGTCTGATGCTACGAGGGCTGTGACAGCCTCAAAGATTTCGGCGTCGGTGCCACGTTGACAGGCACAGTAGTCATGTTTGTCGGCAGCTGCGAGGGAACTATGAGGATTGGTTAATACTACACTATATTCGAGCCATTGCAATTGTACTTACACAAGAACAGAGAACAGCGCGGTGGTTGATAGACGCATTTTTGTGGTTGCAAAGCGAGGGAAATTAACTAAAGGCTAAAAAAATCTCAGTATGTACACTGGGCAAATTGACAGTCAATAAACAAGCAGACATGCACACTTTAATACCAAAAAACTCAGACGACACAGTGAGGGAATATCTAATGTTGGTAGAGGTAAATTTTGTTAGTAACTAGAACAAGCTGACATAAGACCAAGTTCGCACCACTAAGCAAGGACCATCTAGTTCGGCGCAATAGTGGAAAAAGGCATGATTAGCGTAAGAAAACTTGGAAGAATCATGTTTTAATCGGCAGATTTGCGCGGAATACGTGGTGGACTGATGGTAATTACTCGCGGGTGTAAGTCATTGCTACCTACTCTTAGAGAACTAGAACATGGTAACTCAGATATTGGTACAAGTATAGCAACTTTCAAACCTATTCATAGTACATTAAATTGTTTTGAGAATACTTGAAACTTTGGTAGAGCGATCATCATTTCCTTATAGTAAGCTTAGCATCAAACCAAGACAAAAAGAGACTAACAATACTTACGAGCATGCTTGCAACCAGAACTCATCGACGTTGATCCTGATAAAATTTGATAATCGCTCCGAGAATTCGATTCGTATATGTAGCTACTAGAGCTATATATAATATGGGGATGAGACACCAGCAAAGTAGAATAACTTGAGCATAACGATCGTACCTGAGCCGGTCTCTTTCTCCGGGTCTCGCAAACTCTTTATTCTCCAATCTTTGCTACCCTTCGTCGAGTTTCATCCTTCATCGTTGAACCAAAAAAATACCACATCAACCATACATAATGTGGTGGTTTATCTTTTGTCTGATTGGCCTGGTGGCCTCCAAGCCTTACCCAGGAAACATTCAAAAGCGCGGTCTTTCGTGCTTCTTCACTCGCCCGCCCCCAGCCGAACTCCCCAGCATCAATATCAACCCCACAGATATCATCAACACTCCTGGCAATTTCTTCGATGAACACTACATACCAACGATCCAAGAAGTTCCCCTGGTGAATTGGGCAGGCTCAGGACCCGGCCACACTCTTCAATACCGAGCCTGGAGATTCCACCGCAACAATACCGCCCCTGATAATTTCCACGTCCAAGTCGAATTCCAGATCACTGCTCCGCTCAACGCCATGATTACTTTCGGCGCCAATTCCGCAAGACAACCTGGAGACCCTGGATTCGGCATGCAAACCCAGGGGCTGGCGGAAGTTGCTTCGACATCCCGCTTCCCCAGGCGATGGTCGCTCGAACTTATGATTCCCAGACGCCATCTGAATGTTCAGTATTGGATCTCAGGCAGCTGGCGTAAGTGATGAACCAAAAAAAAAGGTTATTAGAAAGTTACTGATGAATGTTAGGCAACGCATAAGATACAACCACCTACCACTGTAGGTTTGTAGCGGTTGGTTAGCTGTAGCATCCAATTGGTGTAGCTTATGTAATCCGGCCATACCGCACTGCCCGTTGTATGAATAGATAAACCAGGTAGTGTACTATCACTGCGAATCCTAGCCTTCGCTATCCGTATGGTCTAGGCGAGGTCTGAATAGAAACGTTGAATGTAATTGATCATCTCACTTCAAATAATTCAAAGTCGTCGTAACCATAAGACTTGATTATGTGCCTGCCTAGTACACATTAGTTTTACAAAATGTACACGGTGTCATAAAAAGACTGTTTTCAAGCAGCCTTTGTTCGTAACTGCACGCCATGCCAGCTCTTGATCTCATCCTTGAGCACCTCATTGACCATCTTGTGCTGCTTGATGACGCTCAAACCCTTGAACTTGGGCGATTCTATTTCAATCGCATACATTGACCCACAGCCGCCGCTGATGTCTTGGACCTATGAAAAGTATGTCAGCAATCATCCATGCTCAGAAACCCCTCCTTCGGGTCGGCATGCCGATAGCAGTGATAGGCGAGCCCTGCCTCTCAGAAGAAATGCCGTGAACTGTGTTTCCCGATGGCCTCTGCAATGCTTATATGACGTGCAGATTTACAGTGCATTTATCGGTGGCGCGAGCGGTGTCATCAATGCGAGGCGCTCCCATCTCCGCATCTGTGCAACATCCCGAGGCGATAAGGCGGGGAAATCATTGCATACCTCTAGCTTTACGGGCTCTAGTTCCGACTTTATTTTGTTGAAGACGTGTAACTCAGCCTCGTTCAGGTAATCCGGTGCTTGGGGTGTGGTGCTGGCTGACTGCGAATACGCCCGTGTGAGTGGTATGCAGGATTGTGGCCGTCCCGATGGGCTAGACCGCAGGATGGAGATGCGCTGTGTCCTCTGTATCGGGGTGGCAAATGCTGTGAGAAGACACGAAGTCGGCCGCAAGCATGGTGTTGCAGTCGCGAAGCCTATGCGTTGGAGGAGTGCTCTTGATGGCGCCATTGTCCCGGTGTTGAGGTTCAGAGAACACGGATCCAAACGAGGTGCGTCAATCGTATCTGCGGATTGATAGGACTAGGCGACGTCGGTGTGATGGTTGATGCAATAATGCATTGTTGCTTAGCAATTTGTGAACTTCACACATCGTGAACTTCGTCATTGGCCCGAGCGTCACCCGCCAAATCACATGTCCTGATTACTAAGGTACCTTCATCTGTTGTGCCCAACAACACAGTTCCATATCACAGTTTTTACACTCCAGCAACTTTGGTCAGACGTCTTACGTACAGTACAGGGCTCTCGGTATCGACGGAACCAATTTTTCGCTGCGTCTCAGCACAGGGTGGCAATAGACAACGTTGCAGGCCAATCCATACCCATTTGGTGTCACATCGGCGGAGCACACGGCCGGTGGAGGGTGAGAAAGAGGGGATGCTGGGCGGTTAGCATATCAAAGTACCTCCAAGTACCTGATGGTGTCGGCCGTTTTGCAAGACACTGATAACAAATGGCATTAGCAAGCGCAATTTCCAAACTCTGCGACCTCGCACACTGCTCCACCGGGCGTAGTCACCATCCATTGCTTTGACCGGTCAACGCCGTCTCCACACCTTCGCCTCCGCTTTGTCTTGATGGCGGAGTGCATATCACGACACCCTTAGCACCGCTCGCCAGCTTAACAAAGTGCTTGGACACAGAGTGTCAACCAAGCGACGGGCGTGGACCCCTCCCTCCCACAACACGGGCGGGCGAGATCGTTCGGACCCTGATCAGCGCCGTGCAGGTTGCCAGACAAACTTTCACATGTCAAGGATACGGTTGCTATCGCATGCAACCAACCCCCCCTCCCACACCCAAGATATGCCACACGGGTCTGGCGAGCCAATGGCTCGCTTAGTGGCCAGCCCGGCATTGGCCAAACGCCACATTATAGGCTGAGCTGTTCGCAATTGTTGAGGAATTCGTTCGACCACTAGGCGGTAGACTTAGCCCGTCGTTATTTCGGACCAAGAAACACCTTTCGGGTGAACAAAACGAGACCGTCCTGCAGGACATGACGCAAGGCCACTGCTCCTGGTTCGTATCATGCCATCATGCCATTGCGCCATCACGCCATCCAACGTTGACGGAGTCCAAGACTGCTTGCGCGCCACAGATTCTTGAGCTGAGCCACTTGTCTTGGGGCCTAGTTCTCCAAATATCGACATTCCTCTTTGGTGCTGGCGTTCACGGCTGCCTCCGCGCTGGGCAATATAATGCATACTGTAGTCCTAAACCATATCCAAATTAGGCGATACAACAACCACCAATCACACGCGCCCATGCCGGCGCTTGCCAGCATTGTATAGTGTTCGTTGCACAAACTCCAATCTGGAAAATTATGAATACCGCCTATTTACCTAAGTCTACCTTCTCCCAGTATACGTGCCGGCCTTTGTCGTTACGTGTTGATGGAATAGACCTCTATTTGTACGACGGTACCGTACTACTAGGCAATTCGTGGCAATCGTAATTTCCACACCGGCTCAAGCAATCTACGTCTCAGGATGAATACCACGACGCGGTGATAGTGCTGTGAAAAAAAGCAGAGAATGCAGTGGTACAAACAAGTGGCATCACGCCACTCATCTTCGTGTCCGCACACCGTTCAGCGAGCAAACCAAGATGCGTAGCCTCCTCTTGATCAGCGCTTTGCAAGTCTTAGCAGCAGCGATACCACACCTTTACGCTAGCGAAGACGCGACAACACCGGCAGCGACGCTCATTACGCTCTCTGGTATCCTGCCTACGTCGACTGTTGCCACGCCGGACTCAACATCTCTCAACATTCCAGTCACGGCCGTACCAGACCCAGATGATGACGACAACGACGACAGTGACGAGACTGATGCGGATGGTAACCCCATAAGCCGAACTAAGAAGCCACACAAGGAGCCCATTCCTGTCTTTACAAAGCAATGCCAGTGTCAGTTAGCTACAGCGCGGTATCCCTGCTGGGCTACTGATGCCCTGCAGGTAAGTGAAGCGAAAAACGGCGGTTTCGTAGAAACGGGAAAGCGAGAAAGCAGGAAAAAGAGACAGAATACGAGACCCTGACACTGTTCACAGCGCTGCTATTTCGAGGAAAACTTCTCCCACGCCTGCTACATGCAAGCTGCAGGTGGCTGTCCGAGGCCGACTCGAGCTGTAAGCCCCGAATTTCCCCCTCTTCTCTTTCTCCGCACCTTATCATCATTTCAGCGTATTGACACTTTGGCAGTGCGGTAAGCTCTACAAGCCCACACCTCGACCAGGTCCCAATCCCTGCGAACTAGCACCTAACCCGCATGTGACGTCTGCTCCACACATTATAACCAACTTTCCCACTCTTACTGGCGCCCCGAATGTCACTCTTAGTCTGCCGGTTGTACCTACCAAGAACAACACTTTTACGACCATGACCACATCCGGGACTCTGTAGATCGATCGCCGCAAGCAAAGTGAGGCGAGGAGAAGCAAAGGAAAGTAGAGAAAAAATGACATGTGAATGAGAAAGGGTTATCGCGGTGCACACAGAGAGAGAGAGAGAGAGGGCAAGAAAGCCGTGACTTGGGCTAGCCAAAAAGCGGAAAATGGGTTTCCGTGAATCACGTTCGTAACCATGTTCGGATATAGTGAAATGCAAGATGTTTCGGCACTTCATCTATCCACGTTGCTCAAGTTCGTATGTACGTAGTAGCCCCGTGATGCTCCCTTAGTCAGTCATTCACACCGACTGACTGACTTGAGACGCACCGATCTGTCCGAACAACGAAGCAGAAGTCAAGATCGTTTGCTCATGTGCTCCTTCACATTCTGCACAAGACAAAAGGAAAAAGAAAAGGAAAAAAAATCTGCTCCTCATCCATCCATTGCCTTCTGCTTTGTTCGGAGGCTTTCCCAACCAACCGCACACAGCGGAAGGCATGCTCACATCGCCTTAGCTTCCGCCAAGTCAGAGCATCGTTGTCTAGACTTGTGTGCCGCTCCGTCACGCGGATTCCAGGCATGGCCTCCTCACTCACTCCCGCCCACACACATCCACACAACCCCTCTCCCAGCTTCACAGCCCGCAGTCCGCAGCCCGCAATATACCCGTAAGCTCATCCTAGATCCTCCGAGGAGATAGAGAGGGAGGGGAGGGGACGGAAAGGGAGGGGCAGGCACACATGCATGGTGGCTTGGTGGGAAAGCCCGACCGACCAGGGCAATGCGAAAGCGCCAAATGGTTTTTTGTTGAAGCAATAACTACCCGCCCCCCCAGGTCTAATGTATGTACTGTGAATGCGCGCGCAACAATGCTCGGTAGATCCACATGGCTTGGGGGAGAAAAACGGAGTGTAGCACGAGACCAGGCCTGTATAGCGATGCGAGAGAGAAAAAAGGCAAGTTTATGGAGGTTGAGGAAGGGGGTGGGAGCGAGGCCCCACTCTCAACAGTTCGAGTTTTGCTGATGGTGTTGCCATGAGTTAGTCAGGCCGTGCGGGGCCGCCGTGGTGCGTGCTCAATCACTTCCGCAGTGTCAGTGTTGTTGTCTCCATGGAGAGAGCAAGTGTGGAATACGACGGGTGTAAGTGGAGAATATGGAGTGCAGGAGTTTCAACAAGAGTCATGTTGTGAAGAGTGTGGAGAATGGAGAAGACTCGCGCGGTGGGTCGAGAGGCGTGCAAGTGGTTTCATGTGGGTCAATGCCGTCGTCGGAGTACACCGACAACACCTCATTGCGGGAACGCTGAGAGCTGAGCCCTTTGGCGTTTGCTCAGCAGGTGTGGTCAAGTCGCCGCTGTCCTTGGCCAGTCAGGATGCATTCCTTCACTGGACCCTTAAAAGAACCCTGGTTTTTTCGGAGACAATCCAAGCCGCAGGGTCCGTGGATCGAGCGATGAAAAAAAAAATGGCGGTGCGACCGCAACCAGCGTACAAGTTGAGATAATCGTAATCGCATTCGGACCGTACTTTGGAAGGCGGATGGAGGAGAGTCCGACCTAGACCACTGAAGCTGACCGCCCAGAGAAGCGCTGGATGCCCGTCATGGTATCCACTGGGACCTCGAGTTGCATACCATGTACCGTTTATGTCCGCACGTTTTTCGCCGCGAACATGCAGTTCGACAAGGGGATCTGCGCGTGAAAATACGGAAGCGCCTACGCTGACTCGGCTTTACACACGCATGTCCGCCCGAAATCACTTTGTTTCCAAATAAAATAAAATAAAAAATATCTGTGAGCATTACTTGCAGCGGCGCCTACGCGAGTCGGTAAAACAAGCTCACCCGTCGTCCTAAGTTCTTGGTCCGCGCAATCTCCTAAGCATGACCGGCGTGCTTCGGAGTCATCTCCAGTGACACCATTGTCCTTGGTAATGAGGCTCCGTGGACCCTGCCTTTGTTGGATTTTTGTAACCGCCAATCCCACCCCACCCACTACACTTTTGTGGCTGATATCGCTCCATGGTAGTTCAGTGCACAGAGGTGGTGGAAAATGAGAGCCGGGTAGGCTGGTTGGCTAGTTGTTGGGAATTCGCCGCTCCGCTGGTAAGCCACATAGACACGGCTGCGGCTCTACAACGGCGGTATTGGCGATACAGCATCTTCGAGATAACGTGGGGGGACGCCTCCATTGGCGGGTGCTTATGTGTCATTGTGTGTCGCTGGAGTGGTTCTTCGCCACTGCGTCGTGGATGGTTGCGCTCATTGCAAATTTTTTATCACGGTGGTTGCAGTTTGTGTGTCATGGAATGGCGGACAGAGGATTGGCGCTTGTGCTAAGAATACGACGAGCAGCCTCATGCGCTAGTCCCCCCACAGACTAGCAGGGACAGGCTCTGCCCCTCTTTGTCGCTTAGATCATGCCGCGGACTCGCCAACCCTATTGCGGGGCAATTTGCCCTTTTGATATTCTTGTCTGTGCACGTCTGCGACAATGGCGAACCCACAACCGCCATACATACGAACCAGAACCTATGCCGCCGCGAACACCTGGAAGGATCTATCGCCATGATATCAGATATGCTTTGCGCTACGCTCATGTTGGCCACCAAGCCGCCCGCCCCTGGTTCGTTGGGTGAATCCAGAATCCTCCCGCTGCACACGCCACAGATTGAGGGGAGGGACGACGAGATGCATGCAGCTGTTCCGTTCACACTCTGGTGTGGGTGCCGTACAGTTGGCTCGGGTGCGATGTGCCCTTGCAATGGTATTCGTCTATCCGATATATCGGCAAGGACTATGGCGAGTGTCGGAAGACGGTCTTACGGTTGCTGACTGGCGTTCGGGAACCAAGGGCATTGAGTTCTGCTACACAGCTTCGTCTTACACGGCATGATACCGCTCAGGGCAAGCAGGTGCTGGCGTCAAGACGTGTACCAGCGTGTTCAGGACAACTCACGTATCTCCTCACACCGACCCTCATGCACATATATGTGTAGACATGATCGGTGTGGACATCGGTGTGGCCCTGCAGTCGACGAGGCATCACGCACGATACACGATACACCCACCACACCTACTACCCCGCATTACACGTTATCTTTCCGTTCATCGCCGAGCCATGCCCACACCTCAAACTCATCTGTCGTTCAGAGGGTGGCAGACCCCTCTTTGGATCCCTGTGTCTTCTTTGCGCTACGTTGATTAGCTGCCACAGCTGAAGCAGCCTGATTTGGAGTGTGGAGGGCGGGGTGCGTTTGTTGAGAACCAGCCCCATGCCTAGATGCTGCAGGCGTAACGCCTGCGCACGTTATGCGCACGCAGTGATTGACAGGCCCACCATAGGTTGGAGATTGATGTGCAAGCGATCTTACGGGCGCCATCTGCAACTGCAGTTCCACGCGGCAGGGTAGATGAACGGAGAGATTGAAGAAGGGCATAGCACACGCGATGGAAGAGGGGGTGCAACGCGTCCATGGTTCGAATTGGTATCCACATGCGAAACGAGTGGCTGCGAAGTAAATGCGGGAACGGGCGGGCGCGCCCTGGTGGGATGTGAGACGAAATGAAGGCTGCAATCATCTCACCTGCTGCGTACGAGCATAGCGTG
This sequence comes from Exserohilum rostratum, assembly GCA_026367775.1. NCBI lineage: Eukaryota > Fungi > Ascomycota > Dothideomycetes > Pleosporales > Pleosporaceae > Exserohilum > Exserohilum rostratum. The sequence goes on from CP111160.1 coordinate 1,353,737, forward strand.
ACAATGCCGAGACAGCCGTTATCGCTCTATGGGTGACATGCTCCCATCCAGTCAGCGGTGCGTGTCACCTCTGGTGCATTTCTCTGGCAACCCCCCCTCGCGGCCTGCTTACGAAGACGTGGTCCGTCATCTGATACATACATAGTACTATGGGCAAAACAAATCTGGTGTTGACCCCATATGCGAATGCATCATGACCCTGTGACCTGGACGACCGGTAGTGTTGGCATTCATGTGAATCTTTTGCGCAGATGCTATTGGCATCAGATTGGCGAGCCTTATCTATGGCACTTTGGGAACGGTAACGGAGCTGTAACATGGTCAAGCTGTACAAATCAGGATAGGCAAGTGAACGGTGCAAACTCCATTTTTTTCAACTTGCCGCACCGGATCTCAAATAGAGTGCTTGTGTTTCATTCACAGGCCCGTTGCATAGGCACACACACACACACACACGCGGGTTAGGGCTCCCTGGCAGCTGATCATGTAGGTCCTCAACGCGTGTAGATCACAGAAGATGCGTGAAGGCTGCGCGAGACTACTATATGCGGAGATAAGAATTCCGGTGTTCTGCCCTGCTTATCTCTTGCAACTATGGCGACTGGCCTGGAATCCTGCTCCGCCGCGGCGCCGCCTTGCTGGCTACTAGCACGTCGACAAGTGATGCTCCTCTTCGTCCGGACGCAGGCACACACGTAATGCCCATTTTGAGCAGACCAATCGAGGGCATGAGAATGAGCTGAGAACATGCGTAGACTGCCGTTGTTCGGCATCCTGCTGATCCAATCGTGGGTTCGCGTGAGGGTCGCCCCATGTCGCCACTGCGATGGATTCTCCGAAGCGAATTCTTACGCAAAAATTCCTTCATGGCTTCGACTAGTACCATGGCGTTGGAAAGTGGGCTGCAGCACTTATCTACACAGCTTTATATGTGAGTGTGTGCGGTCGCAGTGCTTGATCCCCGCCATGCCGCGTCGTGCTGACAGTGTGGATCGCATCTGCAATATGAGGTACGAACAAAGTTGATAGTAACTAATTATGATCATCGTCGGCCCTTTCTTGGGGAATCTCTCGGTGGACATCACTCTTTCGGGCCGTGGTTTCTCAGATCGGGGGGTGGGGGCATAGCTGGAAGAGGGCTATTTCACCTCCCGCTTTACGGATACGACGGCTGCGTCGCTTGCTTGGTCTGGTGCTGCCGCAGTAGGGATTTTTCAGAACTGATCAATCTTACTACTGGCTATTAAGGAAATAATAATATGCGTAGCGCGGGAAATTCAAGGGGGGTAAAATAGCGGTGAGCGCTCAAAAGAAGTTGCGGCGATGGCCAGAGGAGTCCTAGTGGGTGACGGGGCTGCACGGGGCGGGCGGACATGGGGGAATACCTGAATTTTTCTTCTTGGTGATGGCATTGGAGAAGTTTAAATTTGACACCACACATCGTGATCGCATAGGGAAATCGATATTTGCTCAGGAATACCGTGGGCGTGGGGATGCAATTCCAAACACAGTGGCCCGTGGCATGCTGGATGTTACGTACGTGTCATGGCCGTGGTCGCAAATCATCATGACGTCTTGACAGAAGGGGGTGCTGGCGCCAGGTTCGCGTATGACTTCCGGACAAGACCCGTGGGAAGTTGGCCGTCTCCGGTGCAGCGCGAGTTGTATTAGCAGAACCGAGTTCTTGCGTGGGATGATGGAATGGCAGCCAAGCCTCCGAGCATCCACGGCGATTATGGCGTGCTGTTGAGATCCTTTGTTTGCACCGTCCTGGGAGGGATCGAGGGGCAGCAAAAAAGCACCCTTTGGCTTTGTATGCCCCGAAGGAGCCGTCATGCTGCGCCTACGCCTACGAAGTGGGCTGATGTACTGACAGGTCGCCTAAACAACGGAGCAGGGCCGTCACTCGACTCAAAGAACACTGGTCCCATGTGATCAGCATGACGGCGAGACTGTATTTTCGGACAATGACCAGTCCCAGGCTGCGGGAGCGCATCCATCCGGAGCAGCGTGCATAGGTATGAGGCAGACTAGCTGGTGTTGTTGTCTCCGCCTGTGGAGAAAAAGCGAAGGCAGATACGCAGGCATGCTGCAACAAAAGGGCCGTGTTTATAATACATAGGCGCGCAGTCAATGTGATACTCTGATAGTCACACCGAGGAGGCTGCACATCGTGATTTCAGATTGCTGTCGCGCGATCGCGATGGGCCGGAGAGGGGAGAGAAAGCAGCATAGTCGCATGCGGCACAGGTGGTAGCAGCTGCCAAGCAAACGTGCGGGGATCGACAAACTGTAAGAAATCGATGATGGCACGTCCGTGTCCCCTGTCGGGCGGTGACTGGGTCGGCACCTCAATTGCGACTAAGAGGAAGGAGCGTTGGACATTCTGCCGGTCAAAAAGAGTAATCGGACATGACGCCATGTGGGGCGTGCTGGAGCGCTGGGTAGTATGGGGGCTAGCGCGGGCAGTGGGCCCCGGTCTGGCCACAGTCGAGACGACGCGACACTGGCGAGGGTGTCGTTTCATCGTGCCGCAAGAATGGTTTTTTTTTGTTTTTATTGGCACGACCTGGCGAGAGACATCGAATTGTTGGTTTCCGACACGGCACGAGTTTAGGTGCTTCGTATCCCAAACCGAGAAGTTGTTCGCTCGACTTTCTTGCGCGCCGGGGCAGGTGCTAGCAGCCAGCGAACGGTCTTGGAGCTCAATGGCAGCACCAGCACGGCAATCCCCAGAGCCAGCGCGAGTGCCGTGAGAACACCGTGTACAGACAGCACAGGACTAGCGGGTGGAGCGGCCGTCCAGCGTGTATTGAGTGTCGCAAAAAACAAAGCAAGTTTGGGCCTCAGCCAGTGTAGCGTCAGTGTCGAGGCGCGCCGCGCACACACGTCCGAGTGAGGTGGGCTTGGGTTGAAGACGCGTAGGCGCGCGCAAGCCTGGGAACCGTGGTAGAGACGACGCAGGCATAGCAGCAAGGCTTCGCGAAAGAGTGGCAGCGCATCTAGCAGCATGCGCGACTCAGCCAGGCGTGATGTTGAAAATGCGGGGAAGGCGTGAAGTCAGTGCCTGCGACAGCCAATTGATGGACGCTTGCAGCGGCCATACCCTGCATCCCTAACCCTCGAGGAATGGCCTGCCGGTCAGCCATGCGGAGCAGGAATTGGGTTTCGAGCACGCAGCTCCCATCGCGCGATTCCCGCAAGAGGCCGAAGAGAGGCCCTCTGCTCTGCAATTGATGAGGGCGGGCCAAGGCGCGCGATGCAGCAATGATGCTGTGTATCGGAGGGGCATGGCGAGGCCTCGCCTGGAGGTGCTATCAGGCGCTGGGGCCACAGAACTGCGACTGGGATAGGGCACGCTAGGCTGGGCAGGCTTTGATTGGCCTTGGCCCGACCGCCATTTCCCAGGCGGCAGGCGGCACCGGCGATCCTGGCGGTGCTGAGCGTCGCGGAGGGGGGGAGGGAGCGAGGCGAGGGGGGCATTTTTGCACGGGAGGGCGGGTGAGGTGCAAAGGCGGCTCACACGGTGCTCCGATGATCCAGGCACCGCCGTGGCCGGCCTGGTGCGAGGCCGACGACGGGCGCACAAGAGACGACGACGACGGCCACGTCGCGGGCCACTGTGCGCGGGCAGAAAAAAACGTTGGAACAAAAAAGAACAATGACATCACGGGCTCGCTTGAACGGGGTGCGTGCACGCAATGCGCAGCGCCCCCGTCAGTGAGAAGCCAGTTCGCGTGGCTTGAGCGCTGTTGGCGGGCTGGCTGGCTGGCCAGGCTGCTTGCTTCTGGCACGACGAGGGCCGCCCAGCAACGGCTGGCAGATTGCGAACGGTCGCTGTTTGACCCTGCTGCTGCTGGGAGTCGCTGGCCACGGCCCATACAGGAAGAGACGACGACGGCGACGACGACGTCGCCCCCACGGCCCTCGGAGCTTGGGGTCGGGCCAGGCGTGCCGGTTTTGGTGCTGGTGGCCATGGTGGCCATTCAAGCAGAGGGCACGTCCGGCTGCGTCAGCAGTGTCGCAGCGCCACGGCAGCAAAGTGTCGACGGCAGCGCTGCGACGGTTGCGAGCTTGGTAGTGGAGAGCGCAGTAAATGCAGTGTGTAAGAGTAGTGTAGAGTAGGGCAGTGCAGCGAGCATCGTCCAGCATCCAGCGTCCAGCCTTGCTCGACCGGCCGGCGAGGGCGGGCGGGTCCAAGGAACGCCGCCTGGCTGTTGCGCCCGTTTCGCATTATTGTGGCCGTGCCAGCGAGGCCGGCCGGACATGGTGCTGGTGCTGAGCTTCGCTTGACGTCGGGAGATAAACAAGATAACATCACGTACCACCGCTGGCGCCGCCGGGTTGGGCGGCGTGTACCTCAGAGTACCTCTGGGCTGTCTCGCTCCGCCGTCGGCACGATTGCTGCTGGCAGTGGCACTAGCAGCCTCCTTTGCCTCGCCCCCCCTCGCCGCCCCCTCCCCAGCAGTCCAGCGCGCCGCACGTCTCCGCTCCCGCCGTCGTCGTCGTCCTCTCGCATGCGTAGTCAGAACCGGTTGCTGCCGCTTGGCTGCGTGTGTGAAAATCCTTGGTGGTGGCCCCCCCGGTCTGTTGGGGTCGCGCTAAGGCTCTTAATCCACCCGTGCATTGGTGCTGCAGCTCCCTGCCTGCCCCCCTGCACCCTCCTAGCGCCAGGCCTCGATTTCGCTTGCACCCATGTCCAACGACTCCCCCAATAGTCGCGGCCCTGCACGCTCTTCTGCGCTACCGCCCTCAACACTCTTCTCCATCCCTCCTCTTCAACTCCTCCTGCTGGGGCCATTGCAGCCAGAGACCCTTTTAATAGGACTGCTGCAGACCAACAAGTGCTTCTTGGTTTGACACACGACCCCGCCCTTCTCCTCCCAGCCCACCCCGTCTACAGCCCCACGGCACCTGCCCCAGAGCCCACTGCCCCAGGGCCATATCAATCACTCGAGCGCCCCCAGCTCTGCACACGGAAGCCACCGGCCTCGCTCCACTGTGCATCCTGTTGCTATCACCACACCCAAACTCCCGCCTCACCCTCAGCCCGCCTGCTTCCGCTCGTCTCGACGTCATTTGCAGCTTTGACTAGCTGTGACACCGCCTTCGCCGCGACCGTCCTAATCGGCTCTCTCCACCACCGAGCCTTTGGAAGCACTTCTTCGCCCACCTATATCTGTAAGTCTCACCACCAGAACACGCAACAAGTTGCCCTCGCCAGAGGTGCCCACGACATTTTCATTCTTGTCTCGTTGCTGTTGCTGTTGCTGCAGCTACGGTTTTGAAGTTTGTCCTGTGCTTGAACACACTCGCTTACAACTCCACCCTCCAGACCTGTCGTTATAGTAATTCTTTTAATGCACCCTACGCCTTAAACTTCCTCCACACGTTCGACCCGCTTCCCCAGGCCACCCCACGAAGCCGACCGAATGCCTTACACACCCCCCTCCCAGCGGTCGCCGGCAACCTCCAAGACTAGTAGCCCCATCCTAAGTCGAAACCACTCCTACGTCGACCACCCGCCACACTCGCCGGCGACTACCCAACGCCCATCACTCCCCCGCTCCGTCTCCTCTACCTCGTATCTGGCCAGGTCACGGCGGTCGTCGTCGACAGCCACGCTAGAAAACACGGTTGCAAATGGCCACTCGGCAAACAGCAGCGTAGACATCAAGTCCAACGGTAGCCTCCGCCCGTCTCCACCTCCTGTGAACAACCTTCTGATTCCGTCAGGTGCGATCACGACGCCTCCTGATTCCTCGGATGACGAAGAACGTGGCCGCAACGTAGGAGACCTCCGCGAACTCCAAGAGGCTCTCCAGAGCATCGACCAGAAGAGACTACCATCCCCCACCCGAGAGGTTATTGAGAATGTCAACGAGCCCAAGCCACAGCCTCCCGTCACACTGGCACGCTCACTCTCTGCCGAGGCACGCAAAATTTCACACTCCCGCTCCTCAAGCGAGATCATGCTGTCCCAGCACATGATCCACCCCATCCACACCGAGACCATCATCAGCTCATCAGATGGTAGCGATGCCGAGGACGAGGGGCTGCGGATAAAACCGCCGCTACTACGGAAGAAGTCTGGAGAGCTGGTCAAGCCAGCCCTCCGTCCTTCGTCCAGGCGACGACCGTCGAGCATGCCCGGCACCCCCACCTACTCCAAGGCAGTCCACTTCAACGAGGAGATTGAGCAAGTCCGTCATTTCCTCCAGGTCGACCGACCTATTGCTGTCAGTGCGGGCTCATCTCCTGTGGAGACCTACGACAGTGAGAGCGAGTACCCATTCACGGAGAACTCACGATCCAAGACTCCTGAGTGGGACATCAAGTTGATGAACTTCCCCACATCAGAGACGTATGAGCGCCAGACCTCCCCTGTCCGAGTGGAACGCATCTTCTTGGCTTCTGATCACCAGACCCTGGTTGGCAATATCGCCGTCGCCAATCTGTCCTTCCACAAGCTCGTCGTGGCCCGCTTCACGCTAGACTACTGGAAGACCACGTCAGAAGTCGTTGCCGAGTTCAACCACGACGTCCGCAAGAAGCAAAAGGATGACGGCTACGACCGTTTCAACTTCAACATCAAGCTGGCTGACCAGGCAAACCTTGAGTCCAAGACCCTGCTACTGTGCGTCCGGTATCAGGTCAATGGCCAGGAGTACTGGGACAACAACAATGCCATGAACTACCAGGTTGACTTCTGCAAGAAGGTCAAGCAGCGGGAGAGCAAGCGCCCAACGGCTAGCTTGGGTGCTGTCCCCCGCAGCAGGCACTCACCTCTGGCACCTCGCCCACGCTCGATGCCAGCAGCTTCCTTCGATGATGACTTTGGTCACGAGTTCGAGACCAAATTCCAATTTGGTAGCGGGCGTCCCACTTTTAGTGACTCACCTAGCTCATCGATCAAGCTGAAGCCTAAGAGCAAGCGAAATGCGTACCAGAACCAAGCGCCGCCCTCGCAGGTCAGCCAGGCATTTGCCTCACGCTACGATTTTGGAGCCTCGCTTACGGCTGCCCTTTCGAATGCACAGACAGCACTCGGTGACCGAAGCGGACTGAAGCTCGACACCCATGGCAGGATGAACAAAGGCTACTTTGATCGTTCGGCCCCTGCCGTTCAATCGCAGGCCACTTCTGCTCCCATTCCGGGCACCCGTCCCGACTCACTTACTTTGGAAAAGCCTGACCTTCAGTCTGCCGAGTACAATGAGTTGATCCAAAAATTCTGCTTTGTACGTTCTCCAACTTCACATCAACATCCTGGTAGCTTGGCCTAGACGGAGACTGACTCGCATCCAGTTTGGCACACCGACTGGGAAATCTTCTCCTAATGCCACCACGCCTTCTACCAAGCCTATGCATGGTGACGGGGCCCTAGATGACGTGGCGAACATTTCGGGAAGCAACCAGTCCTCGCTTACTAGCAGTCCTGCATCTCCTGCCATGCCACTCATGGTGGATGGTGCCAGCGACTCGGTCTCGCAGGGCACTGCAGCATTCTTACCTCGCTCAGCCTCGCCGGGCCCTGTCACTGGCTATGCACCTGAGGACCACTTTGCCTCTTCGTATCAGTATGGCTATCCCATGCCAGGTGGCGTCTTCAACGAGCGCAGCCAGACTCCCCAGGCTTGCGTCTAAGACGCCGCCCAAACTTACCTAAATTGCGGATGTGTTTTCCGCTTAACGAATCTCTTTGGACACGAAGTACGCTTACGACCTGACTGACTGGACGAGTGGAGCGGAAGTTCTTGTTACCCCGAGCATGGAGCGCTCACGAGTCTTCTTCAGTATGGTACGATCCGTCGCTGTGGGCCAGCGATCGCCTTTCCCCGCGTCGTCGTCTTTCATGACGGACGACGCCCTGTAGCATCATCTGGCCGGCTGTTTTTGCTGCATTTCCACGTTTGTCTTCCTGCATGTCTTTTTTTCTTTCTTTTTCTTTTCTTTCCTCTACCATGGGCGCAACTTTTGGTTTCCATCACGGTGTTCCTCGGATATGTTTATTCTTTGCTCATCGTTTTTCCCTGACCATAGGCTGGTTACCATGCTCTATGAGCAATTCCACTCTGGTCCTGGCGTTTGTTGACGGTCGTTTCTGATCTGTGGATTCGTAAAAGCTTGGTTTGATTTGCATTTGAAGCGTTTTTTTTTCTCTTGTTATCATTAGGAGTTGATGATCCAAATCGTCCTCGTAAATAGGCATTAGGAGAGGCAGAATTCGAGATGGTTGTAACCAGTATCAAATTGTGTTTGTTGTAACGTGGTTTCTTTTATTGTTTCGTTGGCCTTGTCCCATGGTTGGTGGTGGAGTCGAGGGTTGTCGCATCTTGGGTCGGGTAAGACTTGGGGGCGGAGGCCCTTGAAAGCAAGCGGGACACTCGGGCCTATATAGCAAATGGCAAATGCATCGACCTGGCATAAAACCTTGGCCAAAGTTCACGATGCCCCCACTTGTTTGCATCCCGTGAGCACTCCCTGGCGCCGAAGGTGAGGCCGTGGGGCCTGGATCGTGGGTTCCCTGGCCATGTGACCACTCGCTAAGCTCCAGCCTCGGCCGTAACGCCCGTCAAGCGCTGACCGCCTGCCGCTTTCTGACCTGCTAGTGCTCCAATTCATCTCACAATTGGGTACTGAATCGTCTTTTCAACTTCTCCTTGCCCCAAGCGCGCACGCCTCCATAGCATATTTCGGTCTATTCCCGACCGAGCCACCATCGTGACCATACTTTGGCCGTATATGTGTCACAATGTCCTTCTTTGGGAGTAAGAAAGCGCCGCCTCCGCCTCCTGTGCCCCCGCCTGTCCCTCGCTCTGGTCCCGAAATCGACGCGACGACGGTCTTGTCGCTGCTGTTGTTCCTTGCTCTTGTCGGCGCCGCGTATGGAGCGTCTATCAAGGTCTTGCCCAAGTCTGCGACATCGAAGACGCGTATCCTGTTCATCTGGCACTTGTTCGACGCCCTCATCCACTTTGTCTTTGAGGGATCCTTTCTCTGGAACTGTTTCTTTGTCTCATATTCCCTGCCGACATCCTTCTCAGCCGCAGCCCGTAATCAACAGATTACTCTCTTCACGCCTCCGGATGTGTACTGGCTGGGCAGGCAGGATTTGCTCTTCGGTGCAAACTATGGCACGGGTCCGTTGAGTCGATTGTGGCAGGAGTATGCGAAGGCGGACAAGAGATGGGGCGGTACGGATCTGACGGTCGTGACTCTGGAACTTTTGACGGTTTTCGTGGCTGGACCGTTGGCATGCTGGATATGCTATCTTCTCTCAAAAGAACAAAAAAAGGGCGTGCTGAAAAAGTACTTTTGGATGATTGTTCTGGCCACAGCAGAGATATATGGAGGTGAGTCACAACAAACATCTGCTTTTGTTCCGGTGGACATGCAGCATGTGAAACTCGAGGCCTGCTGTCACTATTAGTGAGGCGTTATGGGTACCTGGTCCGAGCGATTGTTGAGAGCGGACGAGACTGCGCTGTTGCGAGTATGAGGCTGACACGTGGTTCACCGCTCCACCTAGGCTGGATGACATTCGCGCCTGAATGGCTGACGGGAAGCCCTAATCTCGACACGAGCAACTGGATGTACCTGTAAGTGCGATTTTACGCATTTTCCATGGCTGCTGCATGCCATTTTCATGGTTCGCATGGCTTTCTCTGATGGTCGTGTTTACTTGGCCGGCAAGCATATGCCAGGTCCCGTTGAGGGTCCGCCGCGTTCCGAACCCACTTTGCATGCAACCTTGCCTCAACACTGAACACAAAACATATGTTTTCCTTGCCCACAACTCCCCTAACATGGACTTGCGATGTGCTGGCTATGCATAATCGCGCCATCTTCCGGTGGACCCACAACTAATCTCCCGATCGCGATACACAAGTCGGCACAACTGGACACAACATGTCCGATGTCGAAGTTGTATCCACTCGTATCTCTTTAATTTTTCATGTCTTGCAGCACAATCGCAGACTAACGAGTGTCTAGCTGGCTGTACCTGACCTTGTTCAACGGTCTCTGGGTCGTCTTTCCCCTCTGGATTCTCTACGAAGCCTACCAAGCCATGAGCGCTTCCATGTCACAAGCCGAGATGGTCGATCTCGTAAACTACCTGAAGAAGGACTGAGTTGCTTGTGCACATCACGTAGCTGGCCTCAGAGAGGGTGGAGTGTAATGAGTGACGACCCTCTTTGGAAGCATATTCATCAGGGAATGTGCACAGACAAAATGGTGAGAAGTTAGTACAGCTGGCGAATCTTGTTGTCTGATAACGTGAGGTTTTGCTGGCACTGTGGAGACAAGGCCCAAAGTCTAGTCCTTGGCTTCTTGGAATGGACATACTTGTTGAGGAAGCTAGAGATAATACACGGTTTATCCGAGATTCCTTCCTCGTCAGCTCAAAGAAAGCTGTTTCCAAGTCATACCGCTGTCGTAGTTGTTGTTCAACTCTGCAAAAGCAAAGAGAGAGGAAGAAAACAAATATCGAATGCATGACATATACAAATGCCCGCCCGTTTTTTCTCGCTAATGCAAGTATGTCAAGCAGTTAAAGAAACAAAAAAAAAAGCGTTTGTATCACGCACTTCAACTTTTTTTGTTTCCCACAGCTTCACTTTTTTCTTTTTCTCTCAGAAGCAATCGACCAAAGACTGTAGATCCATGGTACTTGCACTGCTCAAACTACATGTGTAGGTGTAATTAACGTGTTTTATCAGTAAGCGGCCCACATCAGTAAGTGGCCCACCCCACCAAGCCTGACGCGACGCTCTACGCAATTGCTCTACAACAACTTAATAAAATAGAATAAAATTAAGAGATATTATTCTTTATCTAGCTTTACATGAAGTCCGAGTATGTCCTTGAACGTGACACTTCGTGCACGTTGGCGGCGCGCGCTGACGTCGCTCGCCAGTCTGGTTCTGGTCACCCCCCATCACCACCCTTTCTGCCTCTGCAATGATCTGCTGAGCCTGTTGGACCCGGAGCACCCCACCAGAAGCGATATATTGACGCTGCCGGTCCTGCTTTTGTCGTTGGCGCTGGTTTTCTTTACGCAGCTTCTCAACTTCCTTTGTAAGTATTGTTACTGTTTGCATTGCAAGCTGAGCGCTTTTAGCAAGCTGGCGTATCACAACGCTTGTTGGGCTCTCTGATCTCCGGCGTAGCCGCTCTTGAAGATAGCGCACCTTCTGCTGAAGCTCTGCTACTGTTTGTGGCGTCTCTGTCTGCGCTACTGCTGTCTGCGTAGCGGCGTTGTCTGTAGTTGTCTGTGGTGGAGACGGTGTCCTAGCTACTGTAAGCGACGATAGGACACGATCTGGACAAGGAGGGACAAGGCCTGTCGCTTGGAAGCCTGCCTGGATGTTCTGCTGCGTGAATACTGTTGGCCGGATCTGTTGATAGACTGTAAGGAAGTCTGTCTTGTCAATGTGGTAGACGCCTTGGCGGGCGAGCTTCTCAATCTCACGTCCGTACGCCCGCTTAAGCGGCGAGAAGCAGCTTACATCAAGCGGCTGGAGAAGATGCGACGTGTGAGGCGGCATGCAGAGAGTGATGATCTTGTTCTCGGCGCAGTACTGGTCGAACTCTGGGGTAGCATGGCTACTGTGGCCATCTAGAATAAGAAGCCGATAGACTCCAGCTGTACGAGCCGCCGTATGCTGGTTGAAATGCTTCACCCAGTCTACGCCAAGCTGGTCAGTCGTCCAGCCGTTGTCGGAGACGCCGATAACCCAGTCTGGTGGGAGATCGGGGTACCAGCTACTCTGGTGGGCCTTGCCAGACAGGATCACCAACGGTGGTAGACACCAGCCAGACGCGTTCACGCATTCAATCGCTGTAACCCACTGGCGATTGCCTGGCTGTACGACAACTGCCCGACCGACTCTGTCAGAGCTTGTGACTACCTTTGACGTGCCAGCGACGCCCATCGCGAATCCAGTCTCGTCAAAGTTGTAGATGTCTTGGTCTAGGACGCCGTACGTCTGGCGCGTCTCCTCTACTAGCTTAAACCAGGCTGTAATCGCGATAGGATCTTCGCAGGAGGCGCGCTGACTATGAAATCGTCTGGTCCACTTTGTCTGAAGCTCTGGCTGGCTCTGGATAAAGCGCGACACCCAGCATTTGCCAATAGGCTGTAGAGGTGGATCTTGGCCGCGCGCAGCGAGTAGAGCGTCTGCCATTCGTCGCACGTCAATGATATGAGGCGGAAAACCGCGTCGATCAAGGTCTAGAATCCATTGAACAAGAGACTGCTCTTCGACAGCTGATAGCTTGCGATTGACAGAGGCTGTCTCTGATCGTGGCTGGATACCGCGGAGGCGTCGTCGGAGCGTCGTTCGTGGAGCGTCGTACAGCATAGCAGCTTGACGCTGGCTTGTAACACGTTTCTCTTGAAGCGCACGAGATGCTAGAAGAACTCTACCTTCACAAGAAGTCTGTCTAGAGCGTTGTTGTTGCGGCATAGTAGTGGTTGTGGAGAGAGTCGCGTCAGGCTTGGTGGGGTGGGCCACTTACTGATGTGGGCCGCTTACTGATAAAACACGTTAGTAGTAATGCTTACACATCTACTCCAAGTGAGAAAAGCAAACAAACAAACAAACAACAACAATGCATTTTAGTTGAACGGCTAGAGGCGTTGATGTAAACACCACAAACCAAACTGGTCACGTGCCTACTTACCCTATCGGAACAAAAGAAAAACGGGATCTGGACGAGGCTTGTTCTGTCACCAACGCTATGATCAGCAGAGTGCATATACTCTCGAATAAAACATTTCTCCACATGTTTCGAACTGTCTTTCCCTTCCCTTTTCCCCGTATCACAATCCCACTCAGCAATCTAGACCACTGCTCCCTCCATCTAAAACTTTTCTTTTGAAAATTTCAAAGGCTTATTTTCTTTTGTTTCCCAGGGTGAGCATTTCCGAAAGCTTTGCTACGTAGATAAAATTTCCCTTAGTAGAATTTACAAGATATACAAGATTTGGAAATATGAAACAAATAGGGGCGGTTGCACCCGTTCTACTTATTCAATAAGCGTTTTTTTTGGATGTTTAGATGCGATATAGTTTTGGGATTTTGAGGGGAAGGCGGGAGCAGAGATGATGGGTTTGGTTAAGGGGGGAGGGTCTGGAATTTTAGTTTAGTCGGTAGAGATGGGAGGGATAGAGGGGGTTGATTGATAGAAGGAAAAAGGTTGAACGATAAAGAAATGCGGGTGGAAAAGGCGAAATTGTGTTAGCATTGCTGATACACTTTTTCTTTGTTAGTGAAGCATTCGAAGGTTTTTTTTACTAACATCTTGCTGGATGAAATACTCTGATTTCAACCTCTCAGTATGTAGTTTACCGTTAAGGCATTAATGTTAGAGGAAACAGTTATTTCAACCCCAAAACCGAGGTATTTCCATTGCCGACATCAAAGCCGTGATTCTGTTTTCTGTGCGGAACAGCCTTACTGCGATATCCTTCCCACACGGCTGTAGGCGAGATATCGCAAGTATAAGCTTAGTAGTACGTACCGTGATCTGGGTTCGACTGCGGTCTTGGCAGCTGACCTCACCTGTAGACTTCAAATAAGCTGTACTGTGCCGATAGGCTAACGAGATAAAGTTTGAAAAACGAAAAAGATTGGTAATTGTTCCGTTGTATATCTGAGACGTAGTCGAATGTAATCTCCTATGGACCCCTCCCTTCTTGATAGTTACTTTTTTTGTTGCAGAAGTGCATGGGTGCAGTGAGTATCGTTCAGTCGAAGAAACATCATGTCACGGTTTCATGGGATAAGTTGTTACTAACATGCAGGAAAATCATTTTGAAGAGTTGGAACTGGTGGAGTGGACAAAGCAAAAGTGGTTCTAATTGTTAAAAATACAATCAACCATTACGGTTGGAGTGTAAACAAGAAGTGTAGATGGCGATATATACATATGAAAAAGAATTCCAAGGAACGACTCGGTAGCAGCCCGCTGCCACCTCATACTTCGACAAAAAAAAGGGTCTAAGGGCCCTGAAGATCAACCGAGGCCTGGCCCGAGCCCCCCATACTCTCAACCGCAAGAATCATATAGTCTTGCTTACCGAGTTTCAGACCAAGCTTGGCCCAAGCATCAAAATGGTTCTAATAAAACTTTGTTAGGCTGCGCTCTCTCACTCTCAATGTAACACGAGATTCTGGAATTCTTATTACGTACCTGGACTGTAACTGTGCCGCCAAGGCGCTTATCCCGACGAACAGACCAGTACTGATGGAAGGTAGTATCGCCAGTAATGGACGGTGCGTTGTAGCGCGTAGTGACCAGAATGTCGTAGATGCTGCCATCCGAATAGACGGTGCCCTTTTTATCAGAGGCAGAAGAGGGATCGTAGAAGCCACAAGACTCAACAATGTAGAACTCGGTCGTAGGGTCGGTGAACCAGCCGTAAACAGAAATGTATGCGTTCAGGTGCTCGGCATTCCAAGTAGCGTTGTAAGTGACGTTGCGCGGGGTGGCAGGCTTCCTGCGATTGTGTTAGTTTCGTGCTAGAGTTTGGAATAGCGACATAAGGTTCGTACCATCCCAAGCCTGCAACAATATCGCCAGAGTCGACCCATTGGACGTCGAAGTGTCCACCAGGGCCATCGTTGAATGTGGCTTGGCCTTTCTTCTCCCTGTAGAAGGAGTAGAAGAAGCCGTCGTGGATACCTTGTCCAGGAGGTGTGGAACGGGCAACCTGGTTGGGTACAATGTGGTTAGTTGGAGGTTGTTTAGCTGGAGAGCCGTTGGTTTGAGGATCGTTGGCTGGAGGTTGCTTGGTTGGAGGATTGTTCGTTGGAGGATTGTTGGTCGGAGGGTTGTTGGTCGGAGGGTTGTTGGTCGGAGGGTTGTTGGCTGAAGGCTGCTTGGCTGGAGGATTTTTGGTCGGAGAATTGATGGCTGGAGGATTATTGGCAGGATGGTTGGGTGGAGGATAGTTTGCTGGATGGTTGGGTGGAGGATTGTTGGTTGGATGGTAGGCTGGGTGGTTGGCTGGATGGTAAGCTGGACGATGCCAGTATGGATGATTGTAGGACCGATGGTGCCAAGATGGCCAATGATAGGGCCAATATTGATGTTTTTTAGCATGTGGGTGGCGATGGTGATGGTGCTGGTAGTCGACAACAGAGGCAAAAGCCACAGAGACACTGCCGAGAGCGAGGACAAGAGATGAAAAGGCAACCATCTTGTCAATGGAAGTCGTGTGGATGCTGCGTGGTCTTCCTGCTCAGGTGCAGTGCACTCTCTTATATGCGAAGTGATGACTATTGTCAGGATGGTTATTTCCGAGCATTGTTACAGATGAGCGGCAAAGGGGTACTTTGACTAAGAATTGTCAGATTAGGAGACATGGATTCGTGGAAGTTTACATGTCGTACCAGGTACATTTGCTGACAACTTTGGACACCTCAGGCCATAGCGGTGCGGGGAGCCATGTCTTGAACAAGAACCGCCGAGTCTTCTGGGTCGAGAACCATAGTCAGCTCCATGGCTGTCGTGCGGTAAAGTGAGGCAGTAAAACCTTGAACATCTCATTCTCCCAAATGGATACGGACGTTTGTTCTTCATGTTCTAGGCCCGGCGAGCTCAAATGATGCAACAACAGTGAACTGTAAATATGGCGATTGGACTATCAAACTACGGAACCGCAACATAGGCTGTTACGGGATGCCTATATCATAGACTTTATCTGGCCCGAACTTTGAGCTGTGTCCGCGGGGTGCGTTCAATGGCATCAGCGCCGGTCGTTCCACAGCCGGTCGATGACCTGGAAGACGGCTGTGACTAATTTCATAGTGTCTACATCGATATGTTGCCCGAAGCGCTGCTGCATCTTGTCAGGATGCCAGCGCACTCGCTCGGCCTTTAGCAGTGCAACAGAATCGTCTCGCCATGACTTTGAGCCTCGCAAGAAGCGCTCAATCTCTTCCTTGGAAACATGCTTTGCCTTTCCAGATACTACGGGCCACGGCATGAGATCGAATACTTTGGTGTTTGTTTCATCGCCTAGGTTTTGAGCCTTCTTCAGGTTGTCCCATTTGACAATGTAACTATCCCAAGCTGCCTCAACTTCTCTGGCCCTCTTTCGCTCTTCGCCGCGACGTAGACTTTCTTCCATGCGGCGTCGTATGCTCTCTCTTTCTGCTTCTTCCCGTTCAAGTTCTTCATCGAGCCGGCTTTGCTGTTCCTTTCGCTTCTGGCGTGCCCGCTCTTTCGCCTCACGTTCCTCGAGGATGTGCTGGTGACTCTTTTCCCACATCTTGGTGCGTACATAGTCTGCATACTCTTCCTCATTCATGCGTTCCAGCTTTCCGTCTGGGCCTGGTTTGACGTCGGGATATATATGCACAGGCTGGCCGTAGACGCCTTCCCAATAAGCAGCACCCTCGTCGTCAGCAAGGGCGTCGAACAGGGACTCGCGAAATGCATCGTCGGGTGCTAGGCCTGGAGAAGCGGCGCCTGATTCGTCCAAGTTGTCGAATAAAGATTCGCGATGTCGGTAATCGGGGTCATAATATGTGCCGTCGCGCGTGGAGGTGGGGTGACGGTCATGATGAGTGCGGTGCCTGTGCTTGTCTTTGCGCCGAGAGTCACGATGGCTTCTTCGCGCATCCTTTTCCTTTTCTCTGTCTGTTCTATGCCTCTTGCGGTGGTGCTCATCGGCGTCTTCGTCTTTGCTTTCGCCATCGTGACGTCTAGAGCGACGTTTGGAGCCAGACTTGAAGTGAAATGGTGATGCTTTAGCTTTGGCGTAGAGGCCTTCTTCAGCGGCACTACTAGCCTGGCCCTCCATGGTGAGGACTGTGATGTTTGAAGGGCCAGTCGTGCATGAGAGATGGTGTGTTGAGGGTGATGGGCGCAAGCTGCCCGGCGATGTGACGGTCGTGAAAGTTGAATGCGGAGGAGGCGCGGAGGTGCTGATGATCTCACTGGTGCGCGCCGGCCTTGGCATGCGCCATCCGAACTCGCGGTCGCGACTTGCTCTACCGCCTAGCAACAACACTCACCATGTCATTCAAATTCGGACTTAATGTAAAGAGCAAGGGCGCAAATCCACTCGCGAAAGTTGGAGCCAAGCCCGACCTTGGAAAGAAGAAGAAAAAGCCTCTATTTGACGAGGAAGAGGAGGATGGCAAAGGCAAAGGAAAGGCAACGGACGGTGTCCAAGAGATTGGCGAACTCAGCTTCGAAGACACGCTCGCACCAGCCCCATCGGAGCCGTCAAAGTCCGCCTCGGTGAAACAAAAAAAGGGCCAACCGCCAGCTCCTCCCAGCAAGAAGCCCAAGCCCAAAGAAGACGACCCTACCAATGTTGCCTACTCGGCCAGTGCCGCAGAGGCCGAGAAACGCGCACAAGAAGCCTTGGAAGCCGATGCTACAATCTACGACTACGACGCCGCCTATGATGCTCTACACGCCCAACAAGCTGCAAAGGAAGCAGCAGCCCGGGAAGACGCTGCACAGCGAAAACCCAAGTACATGGACGCGCTCTTTGAGTCTGCAGAGCAGCGGAAAAAGGACCAGCTGCGTGCGCGCGACAAGCTCCTACAACGCGAACGAGAGGCTGAAGGCGATGAATTTGCCGACAAGGAAAAGTTTGTGACAGGCGCCTACAAAGCACAACAAGAAGAGACGCGCAAGGCCGAGGAAGAAGAGAAGAAACGGCAAGAGGCTGAAGAAGGCATGAAGAAGAAGTTTGGCATGCAGGGGTTTCACAAACAGATGCTCGCCGAGCGGGAACGGAAACACCAAGAAGCCATGGAAGCAGCTGCACGCGCTCTCAAAGAAGGCGTCAAGCCCCCAGTCGAAGAATCCGAAAAAGAAAAGACAGATGCCGAGCTTGCCGAGGAACTGCGCAAGCAAGGTAAGAATGTCATACTCGACGACGACGGCCAAGTCGCAGACCATCGTCAGCTCTTATCAGCCGGTCTCAATGTCATTTCGAGGCCGAAGCCTACTTCTACGGCATCTTCGTCGGCTACCACCGCCGCACCCAAGTACACGCCTCCTTCACATGCTGGCAGTAACAAGGGGGGACGGGGTGCGCAGAGAGAGCGACAGACGGCCATGGTCATTGAGCAGATTGAAGCAGCGAACAAGAGAAAAGCAGAGGAGGAGGCGGAGGAGCAGGCGAAGCTGGAACGAGCGAGGAAGAGCCAGAAGACAGAAAAGGATATTAGTAGTGCGAAGGAGAGGTACTTGCAGAGAAAGAGGGAGGCTGCAGCAGCAAAGGCGGCGGCGGCTGAGAAGTAAACGTAGAGTAATGATACCCCTGTAATTTCATATTGAGCGTAGAGTGATGTATGCATGTAGGAGTTTAGAAGTGAGGATTTAGCCTCTACTACCGTCACTCTTCCTTACCGTCACTCTTCCTTACCGTCAGGCCTCCCTTATTATTAACCTTCAACACTGTTAGCCTTCTCTGTTATTGATGTCTAGCTCTACTAACCCGCTACTACTATTGAATACTAACGCTATCGAATCTTCACTTCTATTATTAATCTCTTAGCTCTATTAACCTTCACTATAAATGTATTAATTTTTGAAATATAGTTTATTCTAACTCTACTTAAGTTGCTGCATAACATTAAGAATATATACATCTAGTAGATGCAGAAATGAAGAATATCTATCATGCTAAGGATATCATAACAACACGATGAAAGATATATCTAGAATCCGTACCTAAGCCTTTGTAGCTAAACTGCATAATGGAATTAACTCGTTATAATATCGACTACGCTCTTAACGCCTATGTATGCAAATATCCAAGCGAATTCTTGCTTCGTGAAAAAGAAGACAAAAAGCTACCTCCAATGCTCCTACCACCCATACCGATTCCCCGCTTCCCTCTTATTCCGATGACTAGCAGCAAAGTGATCCTCGAGCGCATCCTTCTGCGTTGTCGCGACATTGACCAAGCTCCGGAGACTGTTCTTGCCCGTACCGGTAATAGACTTGAGGGGGTTGTGAGACACAGCCTCGCCCTGCTGGCGCAACTTCTCGTTATGCGCGTACTCCTCATCTGTGTTGAACTCGACAATTTTGGCGCCGGAAAAGTCTGGGGCGTTGCGTCCCTTTTTGCCGAATAGTTGGCGGCGCTCGGCTTCGGAGAGATTGAGCTCGGATGCAATGTTTGTGAGGCCACTGGGCTGCGAAGGACCGGCAGATGAAGATGCAGGTTGAGCGTTTTGATTTGACCATTGTCCGTCAAAGGCTGCATCGGGGATTGGTGCGTCTTCGTCTTCGTCGGCGCCATAGAGTAGGGGTTGGTACTGTCCATCAGATGGTTCCTTGCTTTTAGGCTCTGCTTCATTTGATACACCAAAGAGAGAGACCTTGGGCTTCTGTGGTTTTGTTTCTGCGACAGGTGCTTGCGGAGTCGGTGCAATTGTGCTGGTAGTACCCGCTACCTCTGTTGGTGCAGGTGCTGGACGAGGAACTGCTGGTTTCTTCTTCTTTCCTTTGCCAACGGACATGGGCACGAAACGCGGTGCTGCAGGCTTGGGTGCTTGCTGCGGCTCTGGCTCCGGCTTGATATCTTGCGCTGGCAGACCTGGTTTGTTCTCTGCTTTCTTTTCTGACTTGGGCGGCGGCAGGTTCAGCATAGCCCTAAAGTCGTCCTTGTTCATAGGCTCCTTCTTGATTGGGTTGCCAGTCTCATCGTACTCTTCAGTCTCCGTTCTTGGTTCCCGCTTGAAGGCAGGCTCGGCGCCAGTCTTTAGGTTGACGCCTGCCGCGAGTCCTTTGCCTAGTCCTCTACTTCCACTCTTTGCGCCCTCGGCCGCCGCAATGGCATTCGCGTTGGGCCTCTTGGGCGCAGGCAGCATCGCATTGAAACCAGCGAATGACGATCCTCCACCTAATCGTGGCTTCTTTGCGGGCGGCGCATCGGTCTGGCCATCATCCTTGTCCTGGCGCGACTGCGATGCTCCGGGGAGGTTGACTTTGATCCGTCCTGGGTTCGAGCGGTCGACGACTTTCTGGAATGTGGGTTTCGAGGCAGGCTTCGCGGCGACCTGGGGCGCAGAGGGCGCTTCGCTGTCGGATTCGGAGTCGGAGTAGCCGGCGAGAAGATTCATCGTGTTAGGGGAGGGGCCTTGGCGCGGAGTGAAGATGGAGCGAGTTGACGGTCGGAAAGTTTCCAGCACGATGAGATCACTCAGGCGCGTCGCACCGGCGCCGTTGCCGCCGCCGCCAAGCCAGGGTCCAGGTACACATGCACTTCCCCACAACCTCCACTACCGCGTCTCTGCATGGTCTTTACCATACCCGTCAGCTGGTCTGAACACTTGCTTCTATTCTGAGAGGATGATACCCTGAGCCTTGCACCATGTCTCTCCTTCAAAGTGAAGAGTAAGCGCGCACCCCTCGCCCTTGTCGCATCCCGCAACCAACTGACGTGCGCAGTTTCGTGCTATACCAGCTTCGGACGGCCTACCTGAGCTCCATCAAGGATGGCGTGGGCGAACGGCTGATCAATGTCGATTCGAGCGTCTTGAACAACCCGGCTTTCCGTGCCGCGGGCTGGGTACCCAACGCCTCGGACATCAAGCGCACCTACTCCCCGCCCATACCGACCGCCATCACCTCCGAGTACTTTCAGGCGCCGCGTTCGGCTGGCCTCAAGCCGCCCGAGGGCTTTGGCGACGATGAAGAAGAGGGCGGCATGGTGACGGGCGGTGGAAGCAACGACACGGTGGGGCCTACCTTGAATGCGAAGCGCAGGCGGCGCAAGGAGCAACTGGAAGAGGACGACAGTAGTGACCTCAGCGATGAAAGCGACGATGACGACGATGCGCAAAGGTAGGCAAACATTGCGCGCTGCGGCTCCGAGACTGATCAAGCGCTAGACCGGCCAACCAAATCAAGTTCACCAAGATGCCTCTACGAACCCGCTCTGGCTCCTCGCCCATGCCTGGATCAGCTCTGCGAAACGAGCTAGCAGAGGCAGGAGAAGGACCCTCACTCTTGATTACATCCCCATCGCGGCCCCCGGAGGAGCTGCCACGCAGGTCGTCACTGCCTACGGTTGAATCAGGCAAGGGAAGGCCCAGAAGAGACACCATTACGAGCAGCGAAATGTCGTCGGAAAACGAATTCGACAACTCGTCCTTCAAAAAGAGGAGAGTCAATCCACGAAAGTCTGCTAATGCAAACCACCATATGCTTTCTCAACGGATTGACGAACATCAAGGAGAGGCCGGTGGATCACGTGGTCGTCTCGAAGCCCTCGACGAGGGCGATGAGTCGGATGACTCTCTGACGTCTGAATTCTCCGGCTCTGACGATAGTGCTTCGCTCATTGGGGCAGACGGCGACCCTCTGGACTCGTCCCCCGCAGGTGAACTTGCCAATATGCCAGGCCTGACACCTTTCCAAAACATGTCTCCCAAGAAGAAGAAGCCCGAGCCAGTTCAGCCAACACTCCAGGCTCTGCCTCCACCACGCCCGATTAGTTTCGTGCTACCTGTGAGTGCCTTGACTCAAGCGCTTCGAGCCAAGGAGCAGAAGCCATCCGACCCGCTACAACGTTTTGCCGTGTGGAACGCTGCCAGTGAAGCTCAACAAAACCCTTTGTTCATCAAGCTGTACTGTCCATTCTCGTCCAAGCCGTCCAAACCTATGGAGCTGCTCATCAGAAAGTTCAACGATAAAGGCGAGGGGCCTACTGTGGCTGAGGCTATAGGATACGCCTTGCACCGGTACCAAGAAGAGAAGATGGAGCCGTCCTTGACAGCCGAGCAAATGAATGTGAATCGCTGGGTCATGCGCATGTATGACGACGGCGAGGTCGATGACGAGTTCCCGCCGTTGACAAGGAACAAGCCATTGAAAGACTTTGCGTCCAACAACGCTCGCGGTATGCGACCGCGTGCACGAGACAAGCCTTGGGATGAGTTTGCGCTTGTAGAGGCGACGCAGCGAGAATTTGGCGAGAATGAGAAACTTACGCCCACCTACAGTCAAGAAGCGGCTAGTGCTCTTGCATCACAGGGCGACGCCCAGGACGGTCCTGAAGACAAGGAGGAGAAGAAGCCTGTCAAGCCTGCCCCAAGTCGTGCCAAGAGCTTCCGTAATCCAATCACAGGTCCTTCGTTTGCGCCAACAGCGACACGTAAAGACACGAGCAATCTTGCAGACGTGCCAAAGATACCACAGTCACACTCTGCTAGCCGTACCGGAGCCCCGAGGACGGTCAATATTCATTTCACAGACGAAAACTTCAACACCAAGCACTTTTCGCTACCTTGTACTACCGATACATATATTGCTGATCTATTCGACCAAGTATGTCACGATCTACAGCTCGAGAAGGCACTCTACATTCTCAAGGTAAGCGGCAGCACTACGGTAGCACCGCCAGACCGCACTGTGGAAGCATTAGATACGCGTATGGATCTCGACCTAGTACGCCGGCGCTTCGTGGGCGATGGTGTCTTTGGGCTGGCAGGGTCACCAGGTTCTTCATCACCCAACGCACCACTCATCATCAGTACGGGTGGTGCGCCAAAGAAGACTAAAAAGGGCGACCGCACACACGCAGCCGTCTCTGGACAAGGCCTCCTCCATCCGCTGGCGAGAAACCCTGACAACGGCGCGCTTGCCCTCACAACAACAAACTACTACCGCCGATATGCCGTCCTCCGCAAACAACCCATGTCATTTGCATCTTCAACATCTCGCATCCTTGCCCTCGACAATGAGTACATCCACATTATGCCTGGCGAATCCAAGACTGGGGCTCGTGGCGGCTTTGGAGTCGAAGGCCAGGGCAAAACAACTACCGTGCATTTTAGTAGCGTAGTAGGCAGTAAGGTCTCCAAGAAGCATCCGAAAATGTTCCGCGTCATTGTGTTCAAGGAGAGGGAGACGAAGCGCTATGATTTTGAAGCGCAGAGCGTAGATGAGGCGGTGGAAATTGTAAGGGAGATTAAAAAGGGAGTCGAGAGGTTCCAGGAGGGTATCGTGTAGTTGCTCACATGCAAATTCTTGGGTTCTGCTTTTTTTTTGTATAGCTCTCCGGATTTGGCGTTGCCTTTCTTCTCTTTCTGGGTTAAACAGCTTGGGCGGTGGGGTTTCCCTTGACGACGATGGCAAATGTGCATTTTGATGCGGCGTCGATTTTTGTATGATTTTCGCGTGGAGGTTCTTGTTTTTTGTATCTTCTCTTCTTGTTTTTCATCCATGTAAAGACGCTGGACCGATGTACGCAGTAAGAGTTAGCAATTTTTTTACTTCCCCAGAGGAACAGAAACAAATTAGAATTGAGAAATGCTTGTGTATCGCCCAATCATGATATGCTGGTTCTCTCATGCAAGTCCAAGCGAGATTATGCTTACATGTGCAGAGAGAGACAAGGTAACTTTACACGACTTACTGTATTGCCATAATAGGACACGGCTCAACGTCAACCTCTAACGTCACAAAAACAAGAAGTTATACATAGAGTGGCATATGGTATAAACCATCGTCATATCTACATTGCAGCCATATCTACATTACTTGCATCTAAACCCCCAAATCTTAAAACTATATACACAAGAAGAAGAACTATTGATCAACTGGTAACAACACAATGTTGATCAGCCAGTCAATCAAGATCCATAGCTAAACTCATCCGCACCGCCCTTCCACTTTGCGAAAATCTCAACGGGGAACTTCTCCGCAATATACGCGTATCCCTGAGGACCAGGATGCAGATAGTCACCGCTGTCAAACTGAGGCGCAAGCTGCGAGGGGATCTTGGGATCCGCAAGCATCTTGTCAAAGTCGACGACAGCATCAAATACGCCGCTAGTGCGAATGAACTCGTTGATGCGCTGCCTGGTCTTTTCGCGCTCCGGGTTGGAATAAGGCTGCTGGGTAAAGTTTGCAGGGGCGCTGAAGGGGGTAATGGTAGCACCGAAGACGGGGATGCCGTGGGAGTGGATGAGGGTAACCATTTGCTTGTAGGCTTGGACAAGACCCTGGTAAACGCGGTTTTGGGCTTCAGGGGTAGTCGCTGCGGTACCAATGTCATTGACACCTTCGAAAATCATGGCGTAGTGGACGCCTGGGTGGGCGAGGATGTCGCGGTCGATACGGCCAAAGGCATTGGGGCCGAGGCCGTCGGCGAGAATGCGGTTTCCGCCTGCGGCGAGGTTACCAATAGAGATGGATTTTGTGGAAGGGTTCTTTTGGAGGCGGGCGAGGAGCTGGTTGGGCCAGCGGTTGTTCTTGTCAGTGGTAGAGCCACGACCGTCGGTGATACTGTCGCCAACAATGAGGAGAGAACCAACGCGGTTGGGCACCCAGGCTTCAATCGACGAGATGAAGTACCAGTGTGCTGCTGATTGCGTGCTTGTGTTTGAGATGCTGAGGTTCGCCTCGTTGACGGCGTTGCCGAACTGCCACCAGCTGGTTGTGCGGGATCCAGGGTGGCTGGTGATGCTGTTGGTCTTTTGACCATTTGCAAGGTACATGGTCACGGTGATGATTTGCTCAGCCTTGATTTCAAAGTTGATGGGGTCGGACACAGCCAATGCGCCATTGGGGACGGTGATGCCAGCCTCGCCGCCGAATGTAACCTTTTGAAGCGTCTTGGGCTGGATCTGGGAGATACCAGCGGTTTGGTTTGCGGGAAGAGCAACGGTAACAGCGGTAATGGGAAGTTCGGAGCCACCAAAGACGTTGGAGAACTTGAGGCGGATCTGACGGGCGTCGGTGGTGACGTAAAGTGTCTGACGGAGAGTGCTGTTGACAAAGACGGCGCCAGTTTGGTTCTACGGAAAGAGAGTCAGATACACATTCCTCAGGACAATTGACAAGAAACGTACAAAAGGTGCTGGAGGCAGGTTGGCCGGCTCGGTCAACTGCGGCATTGTTGCAAAAGCATCAACCCAGTGGCCATCGGTGGGATTGGGGCGGATGGCCTGGACGGACACGGCCGCGCTCACAAGGAGACCTGCTAGTCTTGAGAAGATCATCTTGACTGAATCCCTCTGCAACCGACAATGGCAAGAGGCAGTTGTGTGACCTTCAGCGAGGTGGGAACAAGCATCTTTAATACTGGCCCCGAAATTGCGGGCGTATGGGGCACAATGAAAGCTAAACAGGCACACGATTATGCATTCAGTATGGCGCAGGAACCAAGGTATGCCCTGTTCCTGAATAGGTATCTGGGGAGCCGTCACGTTGTGGGGATTTGCGGAGAAGGTCGGGTAAATAGGGCTGCGTGAGGAAACCTGGTTGGTGGGCTCCATCGTGCACTCGCAACACCTGTTTATCCATCGGCTGCAAACCGCGTAAACTAGACTTGGTGTCGAGTAGGCGTTCGGGCCGCGGGTACAATTAATCCGTTAGCATGGGACTACGCAAATAGCAAAACCGATTCAGGAGATCGTGTATCCGTATTCATTGGTATCGTATCAATCGACGCAGAAAAACAAAACAACAAAACGCCGCCCATGCAATGCTATCAGGGTAGATGTTCCCTCGAGTCGCAAAAGCGTCGGCCAATGGCATGGTACCCCCGTCTTATACATGGGACGGGCATAGAACGACACATTGGTTGGAAACAGCTACTTGAAATGCGACTCGGTGTACCGCATGATTAAAGGGACAAGATGTTTCGCTTGGTGGAGATTGGAGGGGCTGCTACCGATCGAGGGAGATAGCCTCCAATGTACCTGAAGCGTAGATCAGGCCCAAAAGGAGCCAAAATGGTAGCCGGAGCGCAGACGGAGGAAGCTGCAATTGCGCCAGAACCGAATGCGCTCAACGTGCATGCTGCGCGAGTGGGTGGAGCAACTCTTGCAGCATGCAGTGGGACACGCGGCGAGGTGCAATGGC
This sequence comes from Exserohilum rostratum, assembly GCA_026367775.1. Lineage (NCBI taxonomy): Eukaryota > Fungi > Ascomycota > Dothideomycetes > Pleosporales > Pleosporaceae > Exserohilum > Exserohilum rostratum. Next base: position 1,379,597 of record CP111160.1, read on the forward strand.
GCCCACACGTGACGCCAGCCGCGTGGAGCTACACAGGGGGAGCTCGGTGTGAGCTTATAGCAACATGTCAGGCTTGTCCGCTGAGCCCGCGACGACGTCATGGGCCGGGTGGGCTCAAAAGTCGTCGTCGCTGTCGGCCTTTTTCTTTTTCCGGCTCGAAGCCTTCTTCTTCTTGCCGTCGACGTCCATGTTGTCGCCCTCGCTCTTCTCTGGCGCGTCGGCGACCTTGGAGACAATCTCGTTGAGGAAGTCGAAGCGATCCGTCTTGGTAATGGCCTGCTTGAGGTGAATGGAGCCGACGCGCTTCGAATTGCGCGCCTTTGCCTCGGCGGCGGCCTTTGTGACGAGCGAGATCATGAAGAGCTCGAGTGCTTTGGCTAGGGGCAGGAGTCAGCAATGACGGGCGGGCGCGACGGCGGAGGGAGAATACGTACAGACGACGACGGGGGTGACTTGGGCGACCTTTCCGACGTCATCGTCGGCCTGCATAATGCGCTTTATGCGCGCGACAGGAAAGTGGTTCTTGATGGTGATGTGATCGGTCGCAGGCGTGTCTGCCCCGCCGAGGCCGTGGGCGGCGCCCTGAGCTGCGGTCAAGGGCAGCGACGCGTCGGGCACGTATTCTGCATCTTGCATGCTCTCCTCCTTGGCGAGCCCGCGAGGCATATAAGGCTGTGGCGCAGGCTGGCTCTGCAGCATGGAACGTGGGGGGTGCTGGGGTTGGGGCGCGTGCGGGTGCGGAGGATGCGAATGGGGCTGGAGCTGGGGCAGTCGAGGGGTCTGCGGTGGGTAGGCCGAGTGCTGGCTCAGAGCTGGCTCGGCAGCGGAGGAAGAGTGGTGGTAGTAGTGGTGGTAGTAGGACGAGCAAGATAAATCTGGCGACTGTGGAGCGCAGGAGCCGTCCATTGGGCGTGTGCCTTGGATTAGCTGTGGCTCTATCGACGCTTTGGTGTTGGCGTGTGGCGGGCGGTGAGAGCTGTTCTGCCGCAGTGGCCGTCGAATCGACAAGAGCGGGGCAGGCCTCATTTTATCTATCCACGGCCGCCGCCACGCCAAGCCCCCGGATGGCCAGTGCTTCCCCCGATGCTGCCCATTCTCGCGGCCCCAAAACTACGCCACCCCTCTCTCTCCCTCCTTCTCCTCCGACCCTTGGACAGCCTTCGCCGCGCCCATCCTCGCCCGGTGGGTGCTGCCTGGCGTCACGCAGTGGATGACGATACGAGCACGCCAGAGACAATCCTCGCCCTGCTGCTGCCCGCAACGACGAAACCCGCCCGCCCACGCAAGCCCCCGTGTCTGTGTCTGCGGCTGTGGTTGATCGGCGCGCACAAGCAGGACCGTCGCTGATGGTGTAATTACTTGATCTAATCTGACACTCTTGCCGCGCTACAATACCTAGTAGCTTGCTCGACGACGACGCGTCCATGTTGGTCTAGTATCCCAGCCGGGCCACGCCATAGCCGCCTGTACAATATACAACATACAACATATACATTACACGCCCCCCTCCTTACGCATCCTTGGTGATGGTGCTGTCCTCCTTGCGACCCTCGCGATGCGGCCCCTCTCGCAGCCACGTTTCCGCAAGGCTGTTTTTGGGGTCGTCTTCAGGGTATCCCCGCTGCCGCCTAACATCCAGCACTGCCTGCCGCATGCGCCGCGTGCACTCCTTGCGAATACTGACAGCCTCGTCCGAGTACTTGAGCGCGTCGTTGAGTACCCCGACCGGCAGCCGCTCGCCTTTGCGTTCCTCCTTGGCCTGCAGCTGTTTCCAGCGCGCGCGCAAGTCGCCAAACATCTCTTCCGTGTTTAGTTTTTCGCCAAACGTCACGCGGACGTTTTGAAATGGCCGTGGGATAAAGCGTGGAAACGTGCGTGTCTCGTGCATGATGTTGTCGAAGCCCTCTACGAAAATGGGCACCACATCCGGCATCGGCTCGCTCTCCAAGATCAGTCGCGACACGCCCCACTTGAAGTAGCGCATGATGCGCTGCTCGCTCTGGTGGATCATGCCCTCGGGAAATATATGAACCCACGCATGACGTCGGTTGCGGTATGCTGACGGCGCCGGAAACGTGTCATGGCCGTTTGTCGAAAAGGTGAGATGCCCGCTGCTGAAGGGATCAATGAGATCTGGGCTTTTGAGCGACGTCGTAGGCTTCTCGGGAGGCTCTTGCCCATATATAAATGGCCCGCGCGAGAGCAGACGGATCGCTTGTGTTATCGTAGGTTGGAATAGGCCGCCATACTGCGAATGCGCTGAGCGATGCGTGGGGAGAACCTGTCCAAAGGTGAAGAACGTCGACAGCCCTCTGTCTTGCCGTTAGCAATGCGACGCGCCAGCCGAGGTAAACGTACTTGTTGGTGAAGCACAAATCGTAACTTCCAAGTCCCCAGCGTAAATTGTCTGGGTTGAACATGTAGCTGAGGGGGAGTATGCCCCATAGGATCGGATCATCCATTCTGTTCCAATTGCATGAGCGCAGTCCGTCGCAGTATCAGGTGAGTCCATGGCAAACGTACGTACACGGAGATGTGGTTCGACACTGCAGAGCCATTAGCACAGGTATCGCAATGAAGTGTCCTCCTCTTTAGTGCGTACCAGTGATGAGCCCTCTCTCCCTCTTCGCTGGGTCCTCTCGCTCGTCAAGCAGCTTCAAGAAGTCGTCCATGCCATGCGTCTCCACCTTGCTCAGCCCTGTGAGAAATCCCTTGCACAAAAGGCCCACGACGCCCATTGTGAAGGTGGACGCTGCGCGCCATGGTCCGCTGGGCGCCTCGGGCTGGTCCTCTGGTCGCATTGCGAGTGTTGCTGAGTGTTGAGCAACATGTGCAGATTTCGCGCCGAGCAGCGGGATCAACTGCAGAGCCAACGTCACCTCTGCCCGCCTGCCAGGAACAGCAATTTTGGTGACAGGGATTAGCGGCAAGGCGGCCGGCACGTGCGGCGAGCGGCTGGCTCTTCCTTCTCCAGCTCTCCTCCTCCCCCAACCTTGGTTGGTAAGCATCTACTAGACGCGATCCTGCTGGTCTATTGCTACCTTTTGGCTGTGCACAATACTCGTACATGGACGCGAGCTTGACGTCAACACACTAGACCAACTGCAGAACGCGTCGGTACAGCGCGTCTCGTGCTTGCCAGTATCAACCATTTGCCTCCATCCACAACAAACACACCTACCAACTCAACATGCCGCCGCCAAAAACTATATTCACTTCGTATGAGCGGAATGCGCTCAAAGATAGATGGGGCTCACAAGCGACGCGCCTCACACGTGACTCTTTTCTGCCATTTGGCTCCTGCCAGCTCTGTCTCCTTCCATCAGTAGACCCAGTATGCTGCTCACAGGGCGATTTGTTTTGTCGCGAGTGTGCTATGACAAATCTTTTAGCACAGCGAAAAGAAATGAAGCGGCTCGAAAAGCTCAATGAGCGACAAAAACTCGAAGAGGAAGAACAAAAGCTGCGTGAGGAAGAGGAGGCCAGATTACGAGCAGTAGAAGAGTTTGAGGCCGTTCAGCAGGGGCTTTCCGTCAAGGCGGGTGCGTCAGCGAAGATGGTGGGAAGAGAGGGCGGCAAGATCATGGTGGAAGAAGAGGTGGATACCAAAGCCGGCGAGGGCAGAGGCACGAAACGAAAGTTTGAGCTTGACGAGGAGGAACTGAAGCGCATTGCGAACGAAGAACAACGCAAAGCGAAGCGCACCTTGGACGAAGAACGCAAAGCTGCAAAAGGTCATCTACCAAGTTTCTGGGTACCGGGCGAGACACCCGATCAACACCACAAGACTGCAGAAAAAGCCAAAAACACTCCTGTGTGCCCATGCAGCACCCCAGAGCAACCGCATAGCCTGTCTTTAAAGAGTCTCACGAGCGTCAATTTTCATGAAGAAAAATCACCGGATAGCGGCAAGTCCGTCCGCACATGTCCAAGCTGCCAGAAAGCGCTATCCAATAGCACAAAGGCCATGCTTGCAATCCCCTGCGGCCATGTCCTTTGCAAGCCATGCGTCGACAAATTTCTAAAACCAGAACACCGACATCACCGAGACGCGCATGACGAGGCCCCAGATCCGGAAACAATCCATTGTTATGTCTGCGATGCAAACCTCACCACAGTACCCGATACCAAAGATGGTAAAAAGAAGAAGGAAAAGGAAAAGGCCCCAAAGCCGGGCTTAGTTGAGATTCGGACGGAAGGCACGGGGTTTGCAAGTGGGGGTAAAGCTATGGTGAAGAGAGAGGGTGTTGCCTTCCAAGTATAACGTGTTGTAAAAAGTAGGCGAGATGATTATTGGAATACGATTATAGAAACTATGAGTAACTGTACCGTCATCTGACTGCATCCTACAGTCAGCCTCAGCAGGATTCTTGCTCACGATAAGCCTGATGACGCCACACCCAGCCTCACCTGCTCAGTGCATCAATTCGGAATCCGAGGTATTACGGATTTTGTTGGCGGATTTACCCTTGCGCATCACTCTGCAAGTTCCACGATCTCGTTTCTGCATGCATATTGCATGTAGATGACAAGATCGAGACTAGGGGGGAAGTGGTTGTAGGCAAGGGATAGCCGAAAATGTAGCCACTAACAGAACGCCCTACCATCTACTCCTACCATAGATCTAGACACAATCCTCTACCATTCGGCCCCCCACTTATCCAAGATCTCGCCCCCCATCTAAGATGATTTCCACCTCACACTACGCCAAGCAAGGTCACCCCTTTGGCTCCGCTCAGCAATTATTCCCCTTTTGGGATTAGCCAGGCGGCACAGCTGCCTCACACTACCCTCTGCCAATAATTCCCATTTTCCCATCTTATCCATTCAGCGCGCGGTAGCGGTGTACCTGTTAGCTAAGGCAAAAGGTGAATGTATCTGCCTTGCGCTAGCTGAGTGAGATGGGGTTCACCTTTAGATCCCCGTAGGATTCTCGCAACTGCGATCCGACTGGCTTCGCCCCGAAGCGCAACAAAAACAGAGTTCGCTACTAGGCTGCTATGTTGGTGTTTAGAAATATAAAAGAATGGTTTCCTCTGTGTGGCTTGGGTATTGATAGTCCACGGGGCTTTGGCTAAGACCAAGCTACAATTGTTTGATACGCATACATTTACGTATCTCTTGAGTCATATCGGTATGTGAGGCCTCCTCATTGAGTACTAGATGGTGGTGCTGCCATATTACCTACACAGAACAAGGAATCCAAAAGCATATTCATATCAGGCTTCGTACTAACATTCACTACTCAATAGAATTCTATTCTCGGTCCTCTTCAGCACTAGCAAATATGATTCAGTCAAACCTTCCTAACCAGCTATGGAACTACTTCAGGCACCTGAGTAAACCATATTCTGACATCTGGGCCGTACATCTCCCCTCCGCCTTTTCCATCTTTCCACATCCCCATACTAACCAATCACTAGACCCTCCTCTCCACATCCTCCCTCCCAATGCCAAACAAACCCACTTTGACAGAAAACCCAACACCAGTCATCAAGGAAAAATGGTGTATGTCATTCCCACTCCACCCATATTACCTCTCGAGTACTGATGTACCCTCACAGACTACCCCCCAGAAATCGCTCACGACCTTGACGCCATACCCCTCCCTCAGCGCGCCAAAGAAGAAATCTACGCTTGCGCTTGGGAATACACACGCTGTGTTATCCCTCAATACACCAATTGGAACCGCTATGTCGCCTTTATGCGCATCATCATCATTGGCATCATTGCGGAGTTCAAAGGTGACATGATTGATGTTGCGGGCGGCGATGAGATTCTAGGCTATAATCTTAGTACGGTTTTGGATCAGCTTTTTGAGGGGACAGTGGCACAGTATGTTTATTCTCTCTTTCTTGATGATGTACATGGAGGAAGGAGATGTGACTTCTGCCTCTGACTCCATGTTATGAATATACTGAGGATGAGAAATTGACGTTACGCGCAACAGCAAAGAAATGGCCCGCGAATTCCGCTGCTTCCTCCTCATCACAGGGGACAAAGCTAGTTCCCGCGGCGGAGGTCTCTTATTCCGTCGTTACGTTGCTGCGCTGGCAAAGTCACCTCAACAATGGTTCCGCATGCGCGATACAGATGCTCTAATCCGGTTTACCATTGGAGCAGCACTCGCGTGCAACGACCTCGACGATATCTGGTACACTGAGCAGGAACTCGAGATGCTTGATGAGCTTGGTGCCACGCTTTACGATAGCGTTGCGTATTTCAAGCATAGGTCTGAGGGGGAGACGGTAAGTCCATGTATCAAGACTATGACATGACGACTTGCTAATTTTGTGTGTGTGATATAGAACTCCACTTTCGCATACGTCCCAGATAACATCCGCATCCAAGCTTTCCACCAATGCCGCGAAGTCCTCTGGGCACTCGATGTAGCGTGGGCGGGCAGAAAAGACCATCTCGTTATGACTAACTTTCTGCGATTTTTCGGTGGCCCAATTCATATGAGTATGTTTCTCCCCTCGCCTTAACAAGACGACCAACTAATCCTCCCTCCTACAGTGATGCGCCGCTACCGCTTCGTAGAAGAAGGCCTAACAATCGGCAAGCCCGAAAACTCAACCGTCGTAAAGCAAGTCCGACAGCATGTCAAGCTGTGGAATCGCGTTGGGTCCCAGAACAGCACTAGCGACCGTGATGTTGATCGTTACAATGATATGCTCGCACGGAAAGACGAACTCATGTTTGAAGGGCTCAGCGAGTTCTTGGATGAAAATAATCAGATCACTTGTCGTGATTGTTTGCAGAAGACGGAGAGTAGAGAGAAGACTATGTATGTGTTTGGAGGCGTACAGTTGTGTGGGAAGTGCCGGGATGGATGGGGGAAGTACGTGAGTGCTTTTCCTGAGCGCTTTGCGAGTGTGTTTCCTGAGGTTGGCGAGGTCATGGGATGCCAGGCATCTTGATTTGTGGGCTTGTATATGAGTACATAGGGTGTTGTGGCGTTAGTATAGGTTGACACTTTTTTTTTCTCTTCTCATCCCTAAGACAGGGAGAAGGAGGTTATTAGATGGGTGCACAACAAAGAAAGGATGGGAGAACGCTTCACAGGCATAGGCGTTATATAAGTTAAATTCTTATTTTTATAACACGGCTAGTTACAATTTCCAGACCAAGACATTCTAGAAATGCTGAGATGTGATAAATCAAGGATGTTGAACATGGTATACTGATCGGAAATATAAACAGAACAAAAATCTATCAAAATCTCAATCGTCAAGCATCTAGTCAAACACACTCGCGCGACTCCACTTGCTTGCCCTCCTAATCCTCTTACCAAAAATATAAAACACAAAAGGCACAGGGATCAACAGCGCGGCAAAGCCACCCGTGATACTACTTGCAGGCCCAACCCCAATGTTATGATACATTGGCGTGACGACCAGAGGAAACGCGCCTGCAAAGACACTGCGCAGGAACGTGTTGGCCGCGACTGCACTCGCTGCATACATCGTAAATGTGTCAACCAGGTAGTTCAGAGCTGCCTGGAAGATAGTAAAGAAGCCCGTTCCCATCAAGACGAGTCCGATGACCGGTACGATCCAGTGGAATTTGGGGTCAGCAGTCCACCCCATGAGGAACTGGCCTGCGGAAAAGAGAACAGACCCCAACATCATGGGTGGCAGACGTGCTTCAGGTACAGCACGGTCGCCAGCAGCGTGGTAGACTTTGTTATAGAGAATCTGGTTGTAAGCGTTGATGCTGCAACCGATGATAGCGCCGACCAAGATACCCAGGAAGGGCAGTGTAGCACTAACTGCAGGCCAGCCTCTCAGCTCGCCAAAGATGATAGGAATACCACCAAGTTGCATGTATAGAATTCCGTAGCAGAAGCTAGCGTAGAGCGCAACGAGAAAGCATATCGGCGTGGTGATGAGCTGGATTGGGCGGAGCAAGAACTTCTTGGATAGCTCCTTGATGCTGACATCCCATTCCTCGAATTTCGCATGAAGCGCCCAGTTACCTGTTTCATGGCGGAGGCGCCGCGCTTTGTAGACTAGGAGTTTGGGTGGGTAGCATTCGTCGATGAAGATGATGTCGATGAGGAGCGTGGTGGCTTGTAGGATGCCGGTAAAGTACTCGGTCCAGCGCCAGCCTAGCGAAGGGTCAGCGACAAAGGCCGCGGAAACGATAGGTCCTAGACATGGGCCTCCGACAACAGCCATTGCGTATCCAGCCATTGCCATTGCTCGCCATGCTGGACTGTACAAGTCACCTAGTACGCCTCCTGTGTTGGTGACTGGTGCACTGGCAAAGAACGCCCCGAAGAACCGTGTAATCATGAGTGTTTGAAAATCCTTTGCTGTTGCGCTTCCAAAACTAAAGCACATGGCTACAAACATGGGTGTTAGTACTGCTATCCTACGTCCATAGACCTCGGACAGTGGTGCCCACAGCAGTGGACCGAGACCGAAGCCAAACAGGAAAAGTGTAGTTCCCAGGACAGCAACCTGGGTCCCTACATGGAACTCAGCCGCAATCTGTCTGGTTCCTGCCGAGTATGCAGAAGAAGCCCATGTCGCGCTCATGGTGGTAAAGCCATACATGAGTGTTGTTGTGACCTTCTTTTTCGTCGGCCAGTTCATGGGCCGGTATGGGTCCTCGGGCCCATCAAAGTCAACAAGTACATCTGCAGTTGTCGCTTGATGCGCTAGCGGATGTGAAAATGGCGCTACATTTGGCCGCGTCCGGATCCGCGAAAGTACGGTATCTCTTCGAGAAAGGGTCCGGCTAAGGGGCTGGTTTATGCCACTTGCCATTGCTGCTGCGTCTCTTGATTGGCCCCTTCGACTCCGCGATCGAGAGATGCTCTCGAATAGTTCCGCTCTGGTGGGTCGGTGGCCATCGTGATGGAATTCGCTGTCTTCGGTCTCGGTCGATGTCGTGTCTATGGTTGATGTGCTCCTTCGTCTTGGCCTTTGCTGTCGTCCCCGCTCAATATCCACATTTGTATCGGAAATGGATGATGGATCGGTATCAATCGCTTTTTCGCCTTCAGAATCCATCATGCTAATGGTGTTGTGGCTCGTGTTGCTGAAAAGTGGAACTTTCAATTTTTATTTATGATGTTTAGCTTCTCTTATTCAATTGAAGTACAGGCTGGCCAGAATCAATTGATCAGCCAAATGGCATGACTTTAATACTTTTGCTCTGGAAAAAATGCCACGCGGTTGAGGCAGAAAGGACTCGGGTCAAGGTGACGTCAACCCGAGTCACTAACATGGCAGGCTAACCTGAGCTGGTATAGATGGTTCATCGCTCAACGCAGCTTTACCCTTATTTCCATGAGCTCGGAATCTCTCTAGTGCTAAAGCTGCACGAAGTGGCGCTCGTTCGGAGCCGAGCTGAATGGTGCCTGACGGAAAAGGGCGTTAGCACGCAACGGAAAAGCGATATCTAAACTTAGGGATCCGAAGACTAGCGTGATGATGCTTAGAAATCACACGGATAAACCATTCTCTGCAAAACATTGGCCATAATCATGACTAACAAACTCAGTACAGCTATTTCAACCATATCCGAATATATTGCGGTGCTCACGACGCGCGTCGACAATACTCCCAACTATGCTGTCGCACGACAGGGCTTACAAAGCGCCAGGCGTATTAGCTACAGCCTGCGCAGCAGCCTCGCAGTCCTCTCCCTCTGGAACAACAAATCCGTAGCCTATATTCTGCGCGCAGGAAGAGAAACCATAGACGCCCTGGTAGAAGCCCGTTCCATCGGGGCTAGCCTTCTGCAAGGTCGCAGACAACACGTCAGCGCCTGCTGAAGGACCCAAGGTCACATTGCCAGTTCGGAACGTAGGTTGAGCAGTGCTGTTGGTGAAAAACAGCGTGATTCGTTGGCACCTTGGGCTCAACAGACTGACAGCGTTTGCTAATAAGGATGGCTGGTTCAGAATCTTTTTCCAGGTACTGAGAGAGTACCGGGGGGAGGCTTGATTGCGCTCGCTGATGAACTTGAGGTCGATTGCTTCTGAATAGAGGCCAGGTCCGCTAACAGGGTTGGGTGCTTGTGCCCACTTGGAGTTGACGCCTAGAGATCCATCACTGTACGTCTGGAAGGGTGCATTCGTTGGGATAAAGGCGCCTATCCTAGTGAGAAGTCCACCGATTGTAGCTGTACGTGTGTTAGTCAAAATAGTAGTAAGCCCCGGTATATTGCACTTACCAACGATAGATGGAATAATGCTGTATACATAGCTTTGTGTTGGCCCGTCAACACCAGCAACATACAAGATAAGCGGGGCATTCAGCGGTGTCTGAGAGGTACCAACACCAACGTATGGGATTACAGAAGAGGCTACCATCAAGTTTGTCGCCAGCTGCAGTCCGCCTTGCCGGATATCGGTGTTGCGTCCCGCGGCAACCACAACTGGATGCATGTCCGCTGGGAAGTTGAGCTCAGCAGGAACAGGCAACAGATTGAGCCTTCCAAGATTGAATAGACTTGGGTACGACTCCTGCAGAGCTTTCCTGACATCGGCTTTGGTCAAATTACCTCCGCCGAGGTACTTTCTGGGAACGGCCCAAGACCTCCGGCCCAGAGGCGTTCGCCGGGAGAAGGGAATTTCTGTCCTGGATGCCATTTCCATCTGTCTTGTTCTCCCAGAGATTTTTCCAAATCTCTATGACGCGGTCGACACCAGGGACCGTCTCTCTGCCCTCGAGATGGGCAACAAACTTGTCGGCGGGAAAATCGAGGGTCCCACCTAGACCCCGGAAGTTGCGGAGGCGGTCAGGCATAATGTCCTCAAAGACCTTGTTGTACTGAAAAATTATTTGGGCTTTTTTGCCCACGGAGACCATAATGTTAAGGAAGTCTTTAAAATCTTCCTTGACGCACGTAACGCCATCTATAGCCCTAATAAGGACTGTAATTTTGCGCTCTTGGCGCTGCCTAAGCCAGGTCCTAATGTCTAGGACCATTGACGAATTGTTAGTGTTATTCGTCCAATTGGTTCTCTCGAAGCTCCCGCGCTTATGGCAGGTAGCCAAAACAGTCGAAAAATTAATAGGCCTAGGGCCATTGGCCGCTAGCCTCCTAGCCAGCTCGAGGCCCTCTGCTATGCGCAGATCGCGATACTCTTTGTATCGCGCGGCCATACTTAGGCCGCGGCCATTGTCAAGCGTGTATTTAGGCGATGACAGCCTACAAATAACTAGGCAAGCCCCACCAATTGGCTGAATAGGACCATCTACTTATACGTTAGCTAAACACTCTATTCTATAGTTAATACCTATCCTTATAGGTACAAAGAGATAAGTAGAAACAAGACGCCTATCCTTATACGCCTATAGGGATAAGTAGAAACAAGATGCCTATCCTATAGGCATATAGAGATAAGTAGAAACAGTAAACTTCTCCCTAGAAGATAGGGAGAGTAGAAGAAGGAAGGATAAGTACGTACCATCGTCGCTGTCGCTGTCGCTGTCGTCGTCGTCGTCTTCCTCTTCCTCTTCTTCCTCTTCTTCCTCCTCGTACTCCTCCTCATCCTCCGAGGGGTCGGAGTACCAGTACTCCGACCCCTCTTCCTCCTCCGCCCCACCCCCCCCTCTATCCTCATCCTCGTCTTCGTCCTCTTCTTCTTCGTCCTCGTCCTCCTTCTCCTCCTCCTCTTCCTCTTCCTCTTCCTCTTCTTCTTCTTCCTCTTCCTCCTCTGGCTCGGCCGAGCCGAGCTGTGGTAGTGGTGGTGGTGACGACGGGAATTCCGCCGCTTCTGTTGCTACTGTTGCTGCTGCTGCTGCTTCTGCTGCTGCTGCTGCTGCTGCTGCTGCTGCTGCTGCCCTACGGGCCAAGCGGACGCGTTTCGGGGGCTTTTTCGTGCTACTGCCTCGTCTTTTGCGCGACATTTTGCCTATATTACGTTAGCTATCACTTCTATGCTTATTATACCCTCTATTATCGTACTCTTTGTGTAGTCTAGAGAAAAAGCCAACTTCACAAACCTCAGATCAATATTAACGAGCGGGGGCGCCACACGTGCGCCTTCGTTACTGCCTTCTTTCTAGAACGTACGTCACTACATTATAGAACTTTAGGACAGTAATAAACAAGACTATGTCACTGAAATTTATCTATTCATTCTATCGTCTAGTCATCTCGCGCGAGATATCAATTGTATATCAGCTCGTCCTAATTGCCTATCGCATTATCACCTCTTGGGCTCTGCAAACTGTCTCGAAAGCTCATCAACGTCTAGTGTCTTTCCCAGCCTATCATCCATCTTGGCCAACTTCCTGGCATTGGCGTCGCTCTTTGCAATTTCCTCTTAGTAAAGCCCACCTGCCTTCTCGTTAAGCCTCCGCTACTACCACTACACCAGAGTGACGTTATTCTTTCTTGGCGAAGCCTTTGCAACTACCTCCTCATCCGTCCTACGCAGCTACTGCCACGTAGAACCTAGGCCTCTCCTGCGTTATAGAATTGTATGATGCAATGTTGTCAACAAAGGCGCAGCTACTACCGCAACACTGTATAGGCATAGCGGCTTGGCTCAAACCCTGGGTATATCTAGTGGGATGGCCGTCTTCCTTCTGCTCTTCACTGCTCATCAACTGAGTGCTCGAAGGGAGCGGTCGTTTTACCTCGACGTGCCCTGACGTGCCACTTGGTTGGTGAGTAGTCCGGTATCTCAGTCCATCCTGTGCCGTTATACAGAGGACATAATGTTCTAGTCCCTTCGAACACGTCTTAGCAAGGTCCGGCTTCTGCAGTCTATGCTGTGCCGTTAAACAGAGGATACAAACGTTCTAGTCCCTTGGAACACATTGTCACAAGGTCCTGCTTGTCTGTGCAGTGAACAGATGGCCTCTCTGCGGTGTTTCCATCGCTGCGATTTATCGCAAAACAGGGTCGAGGGCTTCCGAGGGCATTGAGGGTCGCGGTGCATGAACAACAGAGGGCTTCCGAGGGCATTGAAGGTCGTGGTGCATGAACAAATGAGGGCTTCTGAGGGCATTGAAGGTCGTGGTGCATGGACAAATGAGGGCTTCCGAGGGCAATTGACGTCTGAGGGGTGCGAAGCACGGCCTAGGCTGGGCTAGGATCAAGACATTATGGCGAAAGCCTTTTGTACTGATGACTGCTGACCAGATGCCCTGCTCAACCAGGGCACAATACGGTTGGCAGTTTCGTTGCTGAGCGGTCATCATCGCTATCGCAAAGGTTTAGCGGCCGGAGCATAGACTTGATGTTTTTTTCAATGCCAGGACGTAGTCCTGGGGTGGTGGCCCATTGGTCTTTCCGCTCTGTGTGGTTGGCTGAGGGGCCTTCTATGTGCATCTTTTACTCGCGACATTCCTTTAATAGGAGGGGGAAGCTGAACAGGCTGGGACGCTTCACCAAGTTTAGTAGGTAACTGAGTGAAATTTTTTCGTTTTGTATTTGTAGCTCTAATTTTCAGAACAACTTCTATGTAATAAAAAAGGAATTTTTTGTGCGTGATACTTAGTGACTTATTTGAAGTGCCTTTGTGTTCCTACTACTTTGCTTACTAGCTAACGTGACTCTTAGTTCTTAGCAAAAATATTACTAGTTAGAAACAGCAAAGAAAAAAAAAAAGAATGTGAAGCCCGACGTGGGGGTCGAACTAGTGCTTGAGTTAGTTGCGATTTTATCAGGTATACTGCTAGAAACACATACCCCACAACCTTGAGATAACCAATCGAGTCTGATTAGGACGTGAAAGCTAAGAGTCTCACGCTCTACCGATTGAGCTAGCCGGGCGTTTGCTGATGTTTGATGAAAGGAAGGTGCGATAGAGATGGTAAGTAGCGAGTGTCAAGTACGACCTACTCATACAGCCAGAATACAAGTGCGGTTTTGCGGGTACGCGGGTCTGCGGACGAGGATGGAGGTGAAGGAAAATTCTCTAGTGAAGGTTGATGTTCCCGCTAGCGTAACTGGAACCGTGGTTTTGTTCGGCAGATTGACATGTCAGACGAGCAAAGACCAAGCACATTGAAATGGGATAGCTTCACACTGGCCGAGCCATGCTGTTCTGACAGAGGAATTGCGGTCATGACAAGAGCTCGGGTATTGCCTAGGTTATGTACATACGCAGGCTGGACGTGGGGGGACACGTAGTCAGCGCGATGTGTCCTTCTGGGCGACCCATGGACGACGGATTCAGCAGCAGGCTGGGTACCGCCGCCTATTTTAGGAGTGGCCATGCTGCTGCTACTAGGGTGCCATTACGAGGTGCGCGCGGCTTGGAGGAGCAGCCTGATAACGGCGCCGCGCGTTCAAATAGGACCCTCCCGTCGGCGGCGGGCATCGCGCAACGGCGCAGGGAAATTGGGATGGGCACGTATCGCAACATGTCGGAGGTCGCTCGCGGGTTCTAGGCTCTGGTCAAGAAGGAGAGGGTAGTCGGCGTACATGTAGGGCAGAGGGAGGGCCGCTTGGCGCAACGTCAGTCAGGTCCACCGGCTGCCTTTTGGCACTGGGCGGCGCCGCGTAATGGCCCTGGGCAGGCGCACAGCCGCAGCAGATGCAGCGGACAGCGGACAGCCATCGCGCGTCGACAGTCGACTCGGCGCAATTTTGCGAGGCAGAGGGAGGGTATAATTCGCTGGTATAACGAGACACCAGGGGCGCAGCTGCAGCAGAGTGGCCCAGGGTAAGGCATAGGCACGGGGCCCGTGCCTGCTGCATCTCTTTCGACGACGAGACGGCCAGCCGACAGTTAGGCCCTGCAAACCAACCCGTGACTCTTCTGCAGCATACCAGACGACGGCTGACGCTGCACCAAAGACGACATTGTAGCGCCACCGCGACCGTTGCGCCAGCCCGCCTCGCACACTCTTGACACGCGAAGCCGCGGCCAAGCTTGGGGGCTATACGGCCACTACGTCCCTCTTGCCTGCCTGCCTGCTGCTCCCTCCATTTCCAGGGCCCAGCTCCCCCATCATCCGCCAGACGTCCGTGTCCCCGCAACCGTTATACCGTTATACCGTTACCACCGCTACCGCTACCGCTACCACTGCCGCGACCGCGCCCGCGCATCCCATGAAGTAGCAGACGACGCGCGCTGAGCGGACAAGAAGGCCACCCGACGACATTCGGCCGCTATGGCCAGCAGGCCGCCAGGTGCACCGTCTCACAGCGAGAACCTGATCGACTTTGACGACCACCAACCCGCCTACTCCTCGGGCCAGCCGCCGCCTGCAGGCGACCATGACCTCCTCCACCGCTACGACATAGACGCCTCGGACGCGCCGCCGCAGGGCCGGCCCTCGGTCTCGTACGATGACTTTGTCGGAGGCCGTCCCAGGTCCCAGCCAGGCCTGCCGGGAGGGCCTGGCGCTGCCTCTGCCTCTGCCGCAAGCACGCCGTATCTGGGAGGCGCAGACCACAACAGCAGGGCCTACTCGCAGACGTCGGACCTGCACAACTACCAGCGCTACTCTGACGCCGAGATCCCCGCCGACGACGACGCCTCGGCCCAAGGCTACTATGCTGCCGGCGGTGCCTACGACCAGAACTCGCCAGGCCTGCGCCGCGGCGGCTCCAAGAACGCGCACAACAGGAATAGTATCCTGAGCCTCGGCGGCGGCCTGACAGGGAGGGTTAAGAACATGCTGGGGCGCGGCTCAGAATACTCGGAAATGGACATGCCCTTGACCGAGAACGCTGCACACCAGCAGCCGCCCCCCACCGCAAACGGCTCCGGCGGTGCATACGACGACGGCCAGTCGGCCAAGAAGAAAAAGGGCATGGGCGGAACCTTCAAGTTTGGCTTTGGACGAAGCGCGCCCGACCCGTCGACACTCGGCCCCCGCATAATACACCTGAACAACCCACCCGCCAATGCCGCCAACAAGTACGTGGACAATCATATTTCAACGTCCAAGTACAATATTGTCACCTTCCTTCCAAAATTCCTCTACGAGCAGTTCTCCAAATACGCCAATCTCTTCTTCTTGTTCACAGCCATCCTCCAGCAAATCCCGGGTATCTCCCCCACATCGCGATTTACTACCATTGTGCCCCTCGGCATTGTCTTGCTCGTATCAGCTATCAAGGAGTACATTGAAGACTACAGGCGGAAGCAGTCCGATTCAGATCTCAACAATTCAAAAGCTCAGGTGCTCAAAGGCTCGTCCTTTGTGCCCACCAAGTGGGTCAATGTGGCAGTCGGAGACATTGTGCGTGTTGAGTCGGAAGAACCCTTCCCTACTGACCTTGTTCTTCTTGCATCTTCCGAGCCCGAGGGTCTCTGCTACATTGAGACTGCCAATTTGGACGGCGAGACGAACCTCAAGATCAAGCAGGCCATTCCTGAGACTGCCGACTTTGTCAGTCCCGCTGAACTGGCCAGACTCGGCGGCAGAATCCGATCCGAACAACCCAACAGCAGTCTCTATACCTATGAAGCTACCCTGACAATTTCCGCCGGTGGAGGAGAAAAGGAACTGCCATTGGCGCCTGACCAGCTGTTGTTGCGTGGAGCCACGCTCCGAAATACCCCCTGGATCCACGGAGTGGTTGTTTTCACTGGACACGAAACCAAACTCATGCGTAACGCCACAGCTACCCCAATCAAAACCACAGCCGTAGAGAGAATGGTCAACAAGCAAATTCTCATGCTAGTGGTTATCCTCATCTGTCTCAGTATCATCAGTTCCATTGGTGACGTTGTCATTCAATCCACTCAACGAGACAGCCTCACCTATCTCTACCTTCCAGGCTTCAACGGCGCCAAGCAGTTCTTCCGTGATCTTCTAACGTACTGGGTCTTGTACTCCAACTTGGTCCCCATCTCGCTCTTCGTGACAATCGAAATCGTCAAGTACTACACCGGTAGTCTGATTGATTCCGATCTCGACATCTACTACGAACCAACGGACACACCGGCCAAATGCAGAACTTCATCTCTGGTCGAGGAACTAGGCCAGATTGAATACATATTCTCGGACAAGACTGGTACCCTCACATGCAACATGATGGAGTTTAGGCAGTCTACGATTGCCGGTATCCAATACGCTGACGAAGTACCCGAAGATCGACGTGCCACGGTGGAAGACGGAGTGGAGGTTGGAATTCACGATTTCCAGCAGCTCGAACAAAACCGGAAAACGCACCCCAATAGGCACATCATCGACCAGTTTCTCACTCTTCTTGCAACGTGCCACACGGTCATTCCTGAAATGAAGGGAGAAAAGGGCGCCATTAAGTACCAGGCCGCTTCTCCGGATGAGGGTGCTTTGGTCGAAGGCGCCGTGACTCTGGGCTACAGGTTCATTGCCAGAAAGCCGCGCGCTGTTATTATTGAAGTCGATGGCCGTCAATTGGAATACGAACTTTTGGCTGTCTGCGAGTTCAACTCGACCAGAAAGAGAATGTCTACCATCTTCCGTACCCCGGAAGGCAAGATTGTATGTTACACCAAGGGCGCCGATACCGTTATCCTGGAGAGGCTTTCAAAAGACAACCCCTATGTAGAGACGACCCTGACGCACCTGGAAGAGTACGCTTCCGAGGGACTCCGTACTCTTTGCTTGGCTATGCGCGAGATTCCAGAAGATGAGTTCCAAGAGTGGTGGTCCATCTTCAACACTGCGCAGACAACGGTTAGTGGCAACCGTGCTGAAGAGCTTGACAAGGCTGCCGAACTCATTGAACGCGACATGACTCTGCTTGGAGCGACTGCCATCGAGGACAAGCTGCAAGATGGTGTGCCAGACACTATTGCTACTCTCCAGTCTGCCGGTATCAAGGTTTGGGTTTTGACTGGTGACCGTCAAGAGACTGCCATCAACATTGGCATGAGTTGCAAGCTGATCAGTGAAGACATGAGCCTTCTCATCATCAACGAAGAGAGCAAGGAAGCTACTCGAGACAATATTCGTAAAAAGTACCAGGCAATCACCAGCCAGAGTCAAGGTGGAGCGGAAATGGACGTCCTCGCTCTAGTCATTGACGGAAAATCACTCACATATGCCCTGGAGCGCGACCTTGAGAAGGAGTTCCTCGATCTCGCTATTAGGTGCAAGGCTGTCATCTGCTGCCGTGTATCTCCTCTTCAAAAGGCGCTCGTCGTCAAGCTTGTCAAGCGCCATCTCAAGTCGATTCTGCTGGCCATTGGTGACGGAGCCAACGACGTGTCTATGATCCAAGCCGCCCACGTTGGTGTTGGTATTAGCGGTGTCGAAGGTCTCCAGGCCGCTCGCAGCGCAGATATTGCAATTGGTCAATTCCGTTACTTGCGTAAGCTTCTCCTTGTTCACGGCGCGTGGAGTTACCAGCGTGTCAGCAAGGTCATCCTGTACTCCTTCTACAAGAACATTGCCATGTTCATGACACAGTTCTGGTATTCATTCCAAAACGGCTTCTCTGGTCAGATTATTTACGAGTCGTGGACCCTTACTTTCTACAACGTCTTCTTCACTGCGGCACCACCTTTTGTCCTGGGTATCTTTGACCAGTTTGTGAGCGCACGATTGCTGGATCGCTACCCACAACTCTACCGTCTCAGTCAGTCTGGTGTATTCTTCAAGATGCACTCGTTCTGGTCATGGGTTGGCAATGGCTTCTACCACTCTCTCATTCTTTACTTTGGCGCCCAAGCTTTCATTCTCTGGGATTGGCCGCAATGGGATGGCCGCAATGCAGGTCATTGGGTTTGGGGCACAGCAGCTTACACTGCTAATCTTGCGACTGTGCTTCTCAAGGCGTCCCTCATCACCAACATCTGGACAAAGTACACTGTGCTGGCCATTCCAGGTTCGATGCTTATCTGGTTCATCCTGATGCCCCTTTACGCCACGGTAGCACCCATGATTGGCATTTCGCACGAGTACGTTGGTGTCATTGAACGGCTCTTCCCTGACCCGCGGTTCTGGGCAATGGTCATTGTCCTGCCGCCACTTTGCTTGATCAGAGATTTTGCGTGGAAGTACGCAAAGAGAATGTACTTTCCGCAAAGCTACCACCATGTTCAGGAGATTCAAAAGTACAATATTCAAGATTATCGACCACGGTACGTATCTTCAAGTCTTTTTAGGCTAGACAATATACTAACTAGTTTGCAGAATGGAACAATTTCAAAAAGCGATTCGAAAAGTGCGACAGGTACAGCGTATGCGCAAACAGCGCGGATATGCATTCTCGCAGACGGACGAGTCACAGGCGAGGGTGCTACAAGCATACGATACCACACAACAAAGAGGAAGATATGGAGAGATGGCGAGTTCGCGGAAATAGGGTGGGCATTTGTAGTGTAGATGGCACTTTACTCGGTGTTTGGCGTGGCGCATGGGCAAGACTCGGAACGAAAAATGTGTACGACTGCGTCCCGAGTGGGCATTTGGGCATCATGTCTTTAGTATGAATAGTGTATTGTTATTGACACCAATGTCAGCCAAGGAGAGATTTCTCCCTGTTTCTTCTCTTGTATGGTCTGCCTTTTGCTACGTGCAAGGTGACATGTTGATTAAGAGGCGGTTGCTAGGACTACAGAAAGTATACACCACGTGCACCGCAGATATTTTGAAACAGCCTAAGGAACACGGTGTCCGCAAGTCTAAAGCCGACAGGTGGATTGTCCAATGTCGAGATGATGATGACTATGGAGCGAATTAATTATCCGGTGCCTTGAGAGGAGCAGCTATTTTATCCGTCTATGGCGCAGTGGCAGGGCCACATTGTGGATCAGGAGGGGCACATGGTACCCCACCATGGCTCGCCGTGGGTGGCTCTGATATGCCGCTGCAGCTCTGGTTTACCAGAAACATGGTACGATGGACAGTTTCCGCGCGAAGGAAAAAAAAACCAGTAAAGATAACGAAGTGTTGAGACGAGCCGACATTTAACCCTGAAACCACTATTTGCCGGGCGCGAGCAAGACCAAGGTGGCCATGAGGCGCAAGTCGAGGTGGTTTGGCGACTTAGCTACCAACATGCTAAGCAACGGGTGCAAGCCTTACAGCGTCAAGCAGGGTAAATGGCAGGCGGACCGATGGCGAATTGGGGTAAAGATGCAAATCAAGCATGGTTACCCAGTCGTCCGGTTGAAGACGCAGGATCATCTGGTCCGACTAGCCTCTAAGACGGCGTATATAGACGGCAGGCTGTTGTGCCTGGGGCCGATTTGTCTTATTCCGTCTGCAAAATACACGTAAAATATCAGGGACATGATTGCCAGGTCCAGCCTCCGGGTCGGTAGTATTAATAGGCTTCGCTCCGCCGCCTGCTTCTCTTCTGCTGCTTCTGCTACTACTACTCCATTCCGAACTTTTTCTTCCTTCTCATCATTATCTTCTTCTCAAAGCACTACTTGCCTTGCACGTCGAGCGCCAGCCGCACCCTCAGTACTCGTAAGAAATAAAAGCGCCAGTCGCAACTTCTTCGCCACCATGTCTGCCAACGTCCCCTACGTCACGCTCAATGACGGCAACAAGATGCCCCAGGTCGGCTTTGGTCTGTGGAAGGTTGACAATGCCACCTGCGCCGACACTGTCTACAACGCCATCAAGGCTGGATACAGGTTGTTCGACGGTGCCTGCGGTATGTGAACGCGTGTTTGACGTCCCTCGTTTTTCTTTTCTTTTCTTTTCTTTTTTTCCCCAAGCCTGCCGCGGCAATTGAATGCGAAGATCGGTCCCTGTTCCTGCAAGGCGTGCCAATTGCCGGTGGCTGCTGGACCCTTGCTTCTGCATCGGAATGCTAGCGTCGCTCAGTCGGAACGGAATCAAAGGCCGCAATAACCTCACGTGTCCAAACTTTGTTGTTTAGTCGAGGCTGACGAGTCAAATCTTATAGACTACGGCAACGAAGTCGAGTGCGGCCAGGGTGTAGCCCGCGCCATCAAGGACGGTCTCGTCAAGCGTGAGGACCTCTTCATTGTCAGCAAGCTCTGGCAAACGTTCCACGACCGCGAGCAGGTCGAGCCCATCTGCCGCAAGCAGATGGCCGACTGGGGCGTCGACTACTTTGACCTGTTCCTCATCCACTTCCCCGTCGCCCTCAAGTACGTCGACCCCAAGGTTCGCTACCCCCCGGGCTGGTACTACGATGGCGAGAGCAAGGTTGAGCACAGCAACGCCAGCCTACAAAGCACATGGGAGGCAATGGAGGATCTCAAGACCAAGGGTCTGGCCAAGAGCATTGGTGTGAGCAACTACAGCGGAGCCCTGCTCCTCGACATGTTCACCTACGCCAAGGTCAAGCCTGCCACTCTCCAGATTGAGCACCACCCATACTACGTCCAGCCCAACCTGCTCAAGCTGGCCAACGAGCACGACATCAAGGTGACTGCCTACTCGTCCTTTGGCCCCCAGAGCTTCATCGAGTGCGACATGAAGATTGCCGCCGACACACCTCTTCTGTTTGACCACCCCGTCATCAAGAAGATTGCCGACGCCCACGGCAAGACACCCGCACAGGTCCTGCTCCGCTGGTCGACACAGCGCGGCCTCAGCGTCATCCCCAAGTCCAACTCACCCAACCGCCTCGCACAGAACCTCGACGTCACCAGCTTCGACCTCAAGGACAGCGAGATTGAGGAGATTTCGGGTCTGGACAAGAACCTCAAGTTCAACGCTCCCACCAACGTACGTTGTGCAACAACACCCTTGTCTATATCACGCCTCTTACTAACATACCTTCTAGTACGGCATCCCCTGCTACGTCTTTGCATAAACGGACGTTGCTTAGTATTTTCCCTTTTGAGGTTGCTGCTTGACGAATTTACGAATATATCAGAGGTGATCGGCCTGGGAGAGTGGACTGGGCGCGAAACATCAGATGCAACAAACAAACAAACAAACAAACTAAATGAAATATATTCTACTACTACTACTACTACTACTACTACTACTACTACTACTACTACTAGTCAATCGCGTCGTGTTCGTATTCGTGATTGTTGGCAGAAAACAATATTTCCTCCATCATTGGGCTGCAATATTGGAAAGGAGAGAGAACGCTCAAGAACGATATCGAAACCGCCCGTGCACTCGTTAGTTACTAGCTAGCTAGCTCCAGCTATTGTCGCAACAAATGTCATCAACGTCATGATCAGGGCACGTTTTCGCGCGCCGTCACATGTCTACTTTAGCCAGCCCGCTCGGGGACCTTGGTGGCTGGTGTGGCGCCCCGAGCTTGCAACCAATGATGTAAAAGGACAGGTTTTGGTTGCCCCATACCAATACTGTAGCGCATGTGTGTGTGTGTGTGCATGGGAAAGTGGCATTTTGCCATGTCCTTGCTAGTAGCGAATAGCCCGCGGACCTGGAATGGGCGGCGCTACGTACATGTACATGTAACACGCCAGCTAGCTACTGTGACTGGGGCTGGGCTGAGCTGAGTTTTACGCTACTTGCGGGACACGTGCAGAGCTACTTGGTTGACAAGCCAAGCGCGACTTGGAAGGCCGATCAGACGAAGACGAAGACGAAGATGGAAGGGAGTGAGTGAGGAGAAGGAGGGGTTGGATGGGACGTTGGAGTGTGTGTGTGTTCCCAGAACAGTCCGATGGACACGGCAATTCCATCTTCTCGGATCAAGGAAACGCATCCTTCCGTTCGCTCATCTTTTTTTTCCCCCACTACCGACCGACCGACCGCTCACCTCATCGCCCTCCTTGCGATACGGCCAAATACCCATTGTGCAAGTACCCATGTGCACATCTTCCCTCCGATGCCCCATTGCCCATTTGCAAAGAGTATACGTATAGTAGTACGATGTCACATCACGGCACACACTGATTAAGCCCGCGGGGATTTTTCTTTTCTTTTTTAATCAACGTTAAGTGCCAGCCACCGGAATCCACTTTTGGCCTGGCCTGGACTAGTTACTAGCCAGCGCAGCAAGTAGCTGCGAGACGGAAAATTGATAGTATCGCAAGTATCAGATATGAAACGGATGAATGCTTTCAAATCAATTGGTTTTTTTGAGCGATGAAAGAGAGAGAGGGGAGGTGTACCGTATATCGAGGAGGACGACTGCATGTGACACAAGGTCGGTTGGTCCCTGAATTCTCGTCCGCGCGCTCATGTTCACAGGCACTGGCACTGGCACCGGCGCCCCGAACGTCCGCTTAGCTCCGAGGACTGGCCGCTCGCTGGCTGGTGTGTGGTCGGTCTCTCTGCCTGCCATTTTCTCCACAGAAATTATACCCAATCAACCAAAGGTTACAACGCCTTTTTTTGCACTGGAACAGCCGCATCGGTGCCGCATGATCCGCATGCCGCTCACATTTGCTCTTGTAGCTCTCCCTTCGCAAAAACAAGCTGCTAGCTCTTGCATGTGTCGCTAAGCTCCGTCGTGTCCGTCGCGTGCGTGCTTGCCCTTGTCGTCGTGCCGTCTTCTCACTGGCCTATCGCACCAGAGATACCGAGCGAGGAAAAGGGAAGGAGGAGAATCCTACAGCCACTCTCCTATCTATCTCTCTGAACTCGCCCTTCTTGGCAAATAACAAGTATCACCTAGTGTACATGTCTTCCGGCTCAAAGCATCATAGCCTCGAGGGGGCCAGAATCTAATCGCTGGGTTCGGCGTTTTACATAACTCGACCCCATCTTTTTTTTCCTGCGGCGCGCGTTTTGGCGATTCAGTTTTCCCTTGGGCTAGCTGGCTGGGCTTGAACATATGTAACAGCAGCAGAGCCTAAAAAAGTCAGTGACATCACTGCTCTCGCCTTTTCCCGCCCGCGCGCCCCTACCCTTACTTACACACCACACCACACAGGCACCCACGCACCCACTCTCAATTCACGCCCACCCCTCGACCAGGACGCACGTCCATCCGCGGATCCCGGAGCTAAAGCACGCAAATCGTCGACAGAGGCTCCACTGCTGCTACGACCCATCGCGTGTGCGCCCCAGTCAGGTCGTCAACCTTACACACCACTACTCACCCAACACACGCATCGCTGTGCAAACGCGCCGGAATCGCTGTTTTACTCTCATACCCATATCCACTCGTACTCATTTACATCGGGCAAGTCAGGCAAAAGCCCAATCAACAGCCAACAACAAGAAGAAAAGAGAGAGAGAGAAGCCAGAGCCATTGTAACGTCTTAGTCACCACACGCGCGCACACGTTGAGCTGGTGTGCTGACTATACATACGTTTTTCGTTTTTCGCCTGTTCATATTTTGTTTTTCTTCTCTCTGCCTGCCTACCATTTGCTGTTGCTGTTGCTGTATGCTACTAGATCCATACATTTACCCCGGATCATCCAGCCTGTAACTTGTCGACCGTTTTTTCGTGCGAGAGTGAATTTGATCGCCCGAGCCCACAAGGCGCCGCACAAACACCTGACGCCATCCGTCTTCCGGCACTGACGTCGTTGCTGGTCTTTGCGTCCTATTGCTTTTCTTCTTTTTGGGTCCGGGGCTGGTCTTCTTTTTTTTTCCTTCTTGAACCACACACACTCTCTCTCTATTGTTTGCGCATCCATAACGCGCGCGCGCGCAAACACACGTACACGCATACGCATACGCTCGCATTCAAACCCTCTCGTCGCATCGCGCTCACGGACTTGTTGGCCAAGGCGTTGCAGCGCTGGATTCGCTTTCGCATATTCGCCCGGCCCTAGGACATACTATCACGACTCAAACATGTCATTGTCGACGGAGCAGGGTCATATGAGGTTCGTTCGCTTCGCATCTTTCCACCTCCCCTACCCTCGGCATATATGTTTCTGAAGGACCAGAAGACTAACCGCATGTATAGGTTCCTAGCTATTGTGCTTCCATGTCTCACATTCTGCACACATAGCCTCCTCGCCCTCTCCTTCATACTGCCAGGCTCAGACCTCGACCACGCATACCTATCCGTCGCATACAATGTGCTTGCTTGCTGCGCGAGCATACTCGGCCTAGTCGGCGCCGTAAGGGTAAGTCAGCCAGCTTGTCTTGTTTTGCCCCGCTCTTGTTACCACTGCCCTTGTTGGTCGGATGGTCCGGGATGTGCCTGTAATGTGTGATTTGTCATACTGCACACATGCTGACCTTGCCACATGCAGTCATTACCAAGTCTCGTGTCAGCTTACACGCTCGTACATACCATGACGCTATCCTTTGCAACGCTCGCCCTGGTAAATATCGTCCTTCCATGGGACTTCCGGGTGCTAAACCCGGTAACTCCGAGCTATGCCGTCGACGAGTCTTCGCTATGCCGCGACATCGATGCCGGTTTTGGGTGGGATACCGAATGGTTGCAAAAGTGTTCTAGGGGCCTGGCCATTATCAAGTTTGGAGGCGCAGGAGTTGGAATGCTGTTGATGCTGGCACAATGGTGGGCCTTGCTGAGCGTACGGACGTGGGGACAAGAGCTGCGCGCTCAGCGGCATCGAGCCCAACAAGGGGATGTAGAAAAGGCTGGCCTTGTGTCTGGAGCCGACACGACGACTTATGACGAAAAGACTGGATTGTAAAATGACAGTATACGAATTCAAAGAGCATGATACCAAGAGCTTCCATGTGGTGCAGATTCAAGGGCCGCGTCAAGACGATTTTTGTTACAAGCATGTGAAGAGATATGTTATGTATCTCATCGTGAAGTGCATGTATCTCAAACAAATCGGACCGGCAGGTTGATCTCGGATGTGTGGCCGACGGCGTCTACTAAAGTCAACCTCGGCGAAGCCGTTGGCTTGCGCTAGTTCTGCGCGAAATGCAATCACTTACCAGGGTCCCAGCACGTCTCCCGAACCCAAATTCGACCGGGGCCATCCTCATTTGTTTGGGGAACCTCTTTCCAGAAGCGGAATTTCTTGCACTCGTCGTTGTTGTTCAGATGGCGAGTGTAGGTCCTTACTGTCCAAAAGGAGCATGTGTCGCACTGGCAGTCGCAGCCAGTCCAACTTTGGATGCTTCCACAGTGCATACACATTCGGTCTGTATGGCTGACCCACTCGTTCCTGCCAATAGAGTTTGTGCGCACCACTCTTGCTAGCCTGCCCACGTGCCAGGCACAGATGTTGGGTGGTAGTTGGACCACATCGTGGGGCATGGTTTCAAGTTTCATGGGAAGGCATGCTGGGCTGTTCGATGTACTGAACATGCCAATGGGATAGGTTGCATTGCACAAAGTACAGTGGCGTCGGCCGGGCTCTTGAAGCGACGGCTTCAAGTGGTATCGGATGGCGCGTTGCGTACAGCTTGAAAGCGGGTTTTGCCAGCGACGTGGGTCTAGACGTATAATGTTGTTCAGCCGCGGAGATGTGAGTTTGAGTGCGAGCAGAGCATCCAGGCCAAGGAAATCGCCAATATCAAGAATGAGCTCTGGGGGCAGGTTATGAAAGGATGTGGCTGGCAAGTCCATAGTGGTGCACTTGCTCGATTGTAATGGGCAGTCCAGCGAAGTTTGCTGTGCCTTTGAGAAAAGGAAAAGATCTAAGAAGGAGAATAAGCATCGCGTCGGCGTGAGCCAGGCAGTCCATTGTTGAGACCATGTCTTTGGTTCCATTCATGTGTGCTAGTGATGTTTGTGATACAGAAAACTGAGGCTCGGGAGCAAACAAACATTTGCTGTCAAAGGACAGGCTTCTTTGATTAATAGGCTGTGCATGGTGCCGATGTTTGCTCTGTTAGGGCTTTGTCTCATTGTGCGTGCCTAAGGGGGATGCTGCGGCAGGCGTTGGGTGACAGTCTGACAGGGCGTATGTGTAGTTTGTGAGAGAAGAAGAGGTCATGCTGGAGGAGTGGCTGATGTCATAGGCGGCGGCTCTTGAGACAAAGCGACTGCGGCAGGCGCATGACGTTGGACGGGGCGGAAGTGGAAAGAGGGACAGTGGTCAGGTGGAAGCGACGAGGCAGGCAGATGGAAGGAGCAAGCACAGCAAAAGCTACCGGTCAGAGACGGGTGAGACGGGTGGGAGGCGCAACATCAATAACAGCAACATGGGTCAAAGTTGAAGGCGTCAGCCAAGTTGGGCGAGGAATCCGTAACGGGAAGAAGCATTGTGAACGCAGCACGGATCCAGGGCGGCAGAGTTAGTTTTGGGAGCAATAGCGCAACGGCAGGTAGGCGAGCCACCGAAGCTGGGGTAGACGGGCACGGGAGCGCGTGCTTAGCCGAAACAAAGCAAGTGCAGAGTCCCTGGCTGCGTGGGTTTGGGTACACATGCTGCACAACTAGTAGGTGTAAGGCCCTGGCGGATGGTGACGTCGTGTGGTGCTGTGCCGTGTACATGTGTACGTAGTAGTGGTGGTAGTGGTAGAAGCCCCAACGAGCCTGGCTTGGTTGGTGTGTTAGGAGTGCCTACTATGTGCTCGGCTCTGCGCTCCGATGGCACGCATGTGCACTGCATCTTGACGGCCGGAGCAGCTCGCCGCATGTGGCAACAAGACCGACTGCCGCACATGGACATTGACGTCTTGGATGGGCCTGAGTCGCCTTGTGTCGGTCACGGTGCATGAGCCATGATGGGAGGTGTAAGCCACCAATGGATATTTTCACGCTGCTCTCGGTCGCTGGGCGGAGCTCATTGGCGGGTACCCACTGTGCTCGTTCGATGCCCCGCACTCGCCGCCCAAGCGCCGTGGTGCCCAGGCCGTCGAGGGCGAGGGGGTCAGATGGCCATGGCCATGGCATGCATATCCTCGCCCTACACTAGTTGTGGCTAGCAGCCATCTATGTACGTATGTGTGCCATGTATGTACCTATCCTCTCCCTCTCGTTCTCTTCTCTGCGAACGCTGCGTTCGCAGGCCGGCAGCCACACGAAGTCGGTCAGTCAGTCAGTCGCCTGTTCAGTCCTTGCTCGTGCCCATGCTCCCTCGTCGTGACAAAAGTGTGTCGCTCGCTGCTATGTAGCCGGCGTGCTGGCAGAGATGCTGCTGCTACACACGCATACACACACATACATATATATATATAAAAACACACATACAACATACACATACACCCACACACCCCAGCGTCTCAGACAGCCACGCGTGTAGCGACCAGGCCCCGGCGCGCTCTGCCCTCTCGGTATGCTGAATAGCCGACGCTCGCAGGCTGAGAGAGCCCCAACAACGGTTCGCTAACCGCGCTCTCGCTCGCTCGCTCGCTGCATGCATATCACGCACTGCTCCCAGTCGACGCCGCCGTGCAGCTGCCCACCTTGCACGTCATCTGTCCATGCCTCGACCGCCCTCCGCCCACCGGACGCTGGCCGAGCCGTCGGAGTCGTCGTCGCCTCTGCACATGGCTGCTCAAACTGCAAAGGCCCCCCCAGCCATGGCCGTGTAGTGTAGACGCTCCCTGCCTACGGCCTGCGGCACCGCTGCAACCCACCCCTCCCCTCGCTCCCTCTGAGCACGCCGTTGGCGCAGAGGGCAGGGCGGCTTGCTCCAGAGGGCTAACTAATTGCCTGCAGGTGCAAGAGGCCCGTGTCTTCGAGGCGGAGATGAATTAAGTGGATAGGTCGTTGCTCGGCCTGCTTAGCGCGAGCAGTCCAGCGTCCCCAGCGTCCCCTTTCGACATAATCCTCACGCATGCCCGCGATATCTCCCGAGCCCTTCCCTAACCCCTACCCGCTCAGCTGTCTTCCTCCTCGGTGACTTCACTTTGCTTCCTGCTTAGTGGACAGCTGTCGCTCCTTTTGCGCGGTCAAGGTGAGTACTGACACCCACCTGGTCTCGGTACGCGGCATCTTCCCCCCCCCTCCCCTCGCCCATCTCCAAGACGTCTGCCCTCTCCACCAAAATTTTCCGCTGCCCGCCTCGACTTAATTTCCCGCACTCTCTCCCCGTATCGCCAGCAATCGCCTCCGCCCGACCGCCGACCTCCCTGGTGCCGCCGACGTGCAATTGACCATTGTCTGCATTTTTGCTGCGAGGCCCTGTATACTGACCATTTGCCCTTCCCGCAGAAATAAACTAGTCTGCCACCAACAACCACCACCACCACCACCCAAGGGCGCTACTCACCACCTCGACTTGGCCTGATCCCCCGCGACCACTTGCACAATCATGTCCTACTACAACGACGCGTCGTGGAGCGCACCGGCTCCTGGCCGACAGCCTTCGTGGGAACAGCCCCCACCCCCTTCGCGATCAGGTACCACACCAACCGCCCGCAACGGTGCAGGTGCAGCCATTCACACGGATATAGGCACGAGCTCTACTGTCAACAGCGAGGTGGCTAATGCCTACGCTTCTCAGTTTGAGGGTATGATGCAGCCCCTCTTCTTTTTTGTTTTTTTGTTTTTTGCGGACATGGTACCTGTCACTACCTTATTCGGCACCCGATGCGACAGGACATGGCCGTGACAGGACGACACACACACACACACCACACTTCGACATGCACGCACGCACACATGGGAACCACTGCGCTAACACCACCACAGAGGTCGACCGCGCCATCGAAAATCTTGCCAAGAGCGGCAAGCCTTTTGGCCCCGGATTTCCTCCCACGCCCATGGGCGCTGCCCGCCGCGAATCCATGCCCATGATGGGCGGCGGCCCTCGCCCATACCCCGACTTCGGTACGCATTCAACCTACGCACAAAAATACTAACTAGACACACTGACATCTCCCCACAGACCAACAGCGCATGGGCGGCCCCCAGCGCCATCACTCGATTAGCGAGTACGACGGTTCTCGCTCACACTCGGCTTCCAATGTGCAGGGCTTCTACCAGAACCAGCGCTATGCGCCGAGACCCAACGATGCAGACCAGATGGCACAGGCGAAGCGACGGATGGCTGCTCAGCGAGAGCGTGAGCTGCGCAACTATCACCAGGAGCAGCAATATCACAGAAGTAAGGACTCGGAATCTGGGCAACAATAGAAGCAAGGACAGCTGGTTGACTAGGGTAATACAGACGTTTCGGGCTCAGGCTCCAAGTCGGATCGCTCCATGAGCCCCAA
Organism: Exserohilum rostratum; assembly: GCA_026367775.1. Lineage (NCBI taxonomy): Eukaryota > Fungi > Ascomycota > Dothideomycetes > Pleosporales > Pleosporaceae > Exserohilum > Exserohilum rostratum. The sequence goes on from CP111160.1 coordinate 1,409,433, forward strand.
TGCCATGAATGAAGATGAGCGCCGCGAACTCATCGCCCGCCAGCACCGTGCTTTGTATGGCGAGACCTCCACCCTGTACAACAACAACCCGACCTCGAGCCAGGACGTTCGCGTTCAGACCTCGGGCGCCGGCCGCGGCCCGTCTCCCCTCGCCTTTGACCCCTTCGGCATGCAGGCCCAAAACGTTGCGGGGGAAGGCTCCGTCCAGATGCCGCCCCGGGACAAGGATGCCACTAGCAGCGGTCAGGATGCTCGTGCCAACAGCACCTCTTCCCCGTCCACGACTCAGGGCCCCACCTTCAACCTGTTCGACGCTCAGCAGGCCAGTCGAACCTCCAACTCGTCGCCCGGCGGCTCTCCCCCCGTGCCCGGACAAAAGTCCAACGGTTCTGGCGTGGCGCCCATTGGCACCCGTCCCCAGAACCAGAATCTGCAGCAACCCGGCGGTGCTGCCATGGGTAAGCGTGCAAACTCGCCTCTGCCCTCGCCTCTGGGCTACAACTCGTACAATGCTAGTGAGCAGAAGAACAACAACAACAACAACAACATGGCGACGACTTCTGCTTCTTTGAATCCTTCTTCTACTGTTACTGACAAGGGCGTTGGTATTTGGAACAATGGCCCCTGGAGCAACACGCCCACGCAGGGCGTGCAGGCGTCGGTCTGGGGTTAGAAAACGGAGTTTTGTTTCGGGAGATATGATGCACATCCGGAGTTACTGCATTTCAGGTGTCCTAGGCATACCGTGTCGGTCTTTTTCAACACTACCATAGGCGGAGCAGTTCAATGGGTGGTTGGGCGAATATTTCCTGTGGTTTCAAGGTGCACGACCAGCATGCCTGGCCACTTGTCTAGGTCTTGCTGAGGATTATATACCTTTTTGCGAGCGGGTACACAGGTGTTTTGTCGGCAGGGTCAAGGGTTGGCATTGGTTCATGGGGGCTTGCGGGAGTTTTCTTATGGATGTTTTGCTGTTATCGGTTGCTAGCTTTGCGAACCGGGTCAAGAGCGTCTGCACCAACGAGCACCAGGCGTGGTATTGCCTAGATGATCTTGGGATGCTATGAGGGCTGGTACATCTAACGGAACTGTCTAATGGGAAAAGTGGTTTGGGACGACATTGTCTTTTTTTTTTATATTTTTGTTCGGTTCGGGGCTGCTAGTGCAACTCGCCTCTTGGTCAACGATTTTAACGAGACAACGTAGAAGACTAATGACCATTTTCTGGTGCTATTCCGTACCTGGCTATTCGGGGGAATCGCTGCGACGGGTAGGAGGGAGCTAACACGTGACCCTTGCTAGTGTAGTCTGAAGCGAGATCAGGGTTAGCGCGCCGCGGCAACCCCAGCTCCAGAATCGTGGCCTTTGGCTTCTGTCGAGGGACTATCGCCAGCAGCTTTCACGACTCCTCCCATCACCCACACACTCTTCATCTCGCACCGGCCACCGTCCAAGTCACCCATCATGGTCAGTTTCACCGTTCTCGAGCGCATCGGAAGCCATTGGACGCGAGGGCACACACGTTGCCCGCAATACAGGAGCATGCGACAGACGAAGACGGCCATGGGCTGTTGCTGGTGATGGCTAGTTGGACAGTCCTGCTGTCGGCTTTTACTGCAACCCCATATATGCCTCTTCGCCTGTCAAAGGCTATTTGTGCGCCACCAATGGCTTTTGTATGGCGTTCATATGCCACAATCCGTCCAGCTTCTGCGCACCCCAAGATCCTCGCTAACCGGGCTCACAGTCTGCACCACGCGCCAACTCGCCAAACGGGGCCTCTTCAGGTTCAACAACGGCCCGTCCTGCCTCGCCAAAGCCCCCGGGTGGTCCCGCGACCGTGATGCGAAGGAAGGCCGCCGCCGACCGCGCTGAGAAGACGGCCAACCTCCGACCTAGCAGCACAAGGGCAGCCGGCGCCGGTGGCAGCTCAAGCACTATGCTGAGTAAGTTTGCACTTGGATGGCAGACAAACGACTATTTGTAGTCTGCGGGGAGATACTGGGAGAGGCTACTATAAAACTCTGCTAACACATCCCCAGGGCTGTACACTGATGAGTCTCCTGGACTCAAGGTCGACCCTGTCGTCGTCATGACGCTGTCTGTCGTCTTCATCTTCAGCGTTGTTGCTCTTCACGGTACGCCATTTTGTATGCTTTTACAGCAACCATGTCTGACACTCAGCAGTCATTGCCAAGGTCATGCGCCGATTCTCCGCATAAACCGCTTGACTTTATCGCCATTTCTTTCACCTTCCATCTATTCCCCGACTTGAGGCGGCTGCTCCTCAGCGGCCACCTCTTCAATTTTCTCACTCGATATGCCATCAGCCGTGTCCGATTTTCCATTGACTGTATTCGGACAAGGGCAGAGCGATAGAGAGCATGAAGCCATTGGAAAAGCACTGTTACCCATGATATCAACGCGACCATTTGGGGCGAGCAGGGCAGGGGGACGCTATAATCAGGGATTGCTCGTTTTGCTTGCTGTATAATAGGGTCGCGCATAGGAATAAGGAGTTTTGTCCAAGACTGGTGCTCATACCCCTCGAGTGAATTGTACGAAAATCATCTGCTACCGTATGTGTTGGAGCCAGAGTAGTGGTTGTGATGTATATCTATTATTACGATGGAAAGCGGGCATAATTTACAGATGGCCAAGTCTACTTTGGGTTCGTTTAGGGCGTCATATGGTCATTTCCATGTGTCGTTTTCCAGCCATGTCCCGATGCATTTTTGCCTGGACACGGACAAAGACACCAGGGATATTCCAGTTGTTCCTCCACATTTTCTAGCCAAAACGGCTGGCCCGATCAATCTCGACTTTGAACTCTTTCTTCTTGCCAATGACCATATTGGCCTTGCTTCTGCCACTGGGCCCAGCGCCTGGCTGCGACTCGTCTTGGCAGAAGCTTAGAGATCTTTCTCCAACCCAGACCTCTGCTTCATGGCCACGATACAGATGGGTAGGGCGAAAGTGCTCGTCTGCTGTCATGTTGGTTGGGGCTGGAGGCGACTGACTTTCAAGTTGCGCTGGTTCGGGAGAAGTAGAGCGGCGATGGTCGGGCATTGTCCGCTTGCGAGTACGGCGCGTGGGCAGGTTGTCCATCAAGTAAAACTCGGAAACGTTGTCTGGCGCGGTTCTGGGCATTCGTCTAGGAGGGAGAACAGAACTGCCGCTCGAACTGTCCGTATCCTGCGTCATGACGTGATGCGAACTACTATGGCCATTTGATTTGGTGCTTGACACATGCTCATTCTCAAATGGCTTCAAAAACGGTCCCATGCCTGTAATCGTGCAACTCATAATGGCGTAGCCCATCTGCCATTGCGTAGCGACTAGGTACTCGAATGTGTAGGAACCGTTTATGCGCTGGTGAAGATAGTGCAGCCGGACGCTGGCAAGGGCGACTACGGGAAGACGAGCACTAAAGGCTAATATAACGAGGATTTTTGCAGATAGTCGCATGTTCAGATAGTATACCAATTGGACCGCCGTGGTGAAGATGAGAAATTCGGTGACGATATCGAGAACGCTGATTATAAGCCATTTTGGCCACTGCAGAAACAGTCAGTTATCTCTCTGTCCAAACATGTTTGGAGTAAAATACAAACCCTGTTGGTGCATGTTTGAGGCCTCGTGACTACCTGGATGGGGTTACATGGTATTGCGACGAGTATCACGGACAGCACTGCCCATATGCACGACAAGACGAGAATGACCCACACTGCGACGCGATGCCAGCCTCCAGGAGATAGCCGCAGGTGAAGGAATAGCACGGAGAGTTTCGACGTCAATATCACGAAAATGTACAGGATTTGGGTCGCGAAGCCTTCCTATGCAATGGTCAGACGTCGTTCGCATAAACTTGGGGACGCAGGACGATAGTATAGGAATCAAGCACCCGAGACCCTAGCGCGGATCCGGAGTGATTGTGGATATCGGAATTCCAGTACTTACTCTTCCCAGTCGCTCGCGTTGTGCGAGCGACATGTTGTCTTGGGGTGCGCCCAAGCCCAGAGTGACTAGGTGCAAGATGATGGCTGTCTGGACCGTGTCTAGCACCGTTGCTGCCGACAGCCACCAGTCTAGATAACGCGCGCGCGCATTGCTCAGCGTGGGTTCAAACAACTCTGTCGCGCTGTTTTTGCGACGACGACGACAAGAAAAGAAAGACTACTTACCATCCCATCGCCACTGCTTCAACTGCCATCGCAGCCAGAGGCGGATCAGCGAACACGACCAGACAAAGGCCAGCACGGAGGCACCGGTTACGACAATCAGGCCGCGCTTGTCATTGGCGGTGATGACATAGGGCGGAGGTATCACCTCTCCTGCTGGCATTGAAGATGAAGGCAAAGAACAAGACGCGACAGGGTGACTGCAAAGAGGGCCATGGAATGTCTTGTCAGGTTAAGGTTGTTGTTGTTGCGGCACGGACAGAACAGGATGCTTCGGGTCCCATGGTTTGCGCTGACTGCCGAAGTCTTTCCATGGCCTACCCTCGAGGCTGTTCGATGCCAATGGGTGAACCCCCCTCTCCCTCCTCGGCCCTAGTCCTAGTGACCGACCGACCGCCGCCACCACCACCGTTCCGCCCTGCGTGCTTGGCTCTTCATCGCGTGCTAGGATGAAACTACTAGTAACCTTGAGATCCGGTGGGTGGGGGGTAGCAAATCGCCATTTCGTGGGAGACGTGCAATGGCGGATTGTGCTAAGCACGCCATAGCCAGCCCGCTAACGCAGAAGTAGCTTCTTCTCGCGTCCTCGCAGCAAATCTGTGTACGTACAGTAGTACGTACTATGTGCTGGATGGGCCGTTTTGTGCCAGATGCCCAGATCTCTCGCCTTCCCTGCTTATATGTGTATCTTGAATTCATAAATTTCTCTGCCCCCCTAATGTTTACCATCCCCACGGGATTTCTTTCTTCTCTGTCATCTATTCTGCAGGCGGCACGAGACCACGAACCCCTCAGTTATGAAGACCATACATAAGATTCCAGCCTGTCCGATCGACATGCCGCCAAAACTCTAGCTTGTGGTTGTGACGTTTGCCCGCAACGCAACGCAACGCCGGCTGACACCCCGAGGTAACATTGCCTCCCTCTCTCTCTCTCTCTCTCTCTCTCTCTCAATCTCATCCCGTCTTGTGGCCCCAAAAAAACCGATTTCTTGTACGTACTCTGCACGCCTTAGCATGGGTCGCGGCAGATGCACAAAGTAATTTAAAATCCACGGCTCCTGCATCCCAAGCCAAGCATCCAGCCGCGCCAGAAGCCCCAGATGAGGAAGCGGGCCGCGTAGTGACAAGGGTTCCCGCCAGCAAATAACAGGGCCGATTGGGCTCTCGAACCATTCATCGCAGGCTAAAGCACATGTCCGCTGCTCATCGGTCATGCTGTTGGCTCGAAGCTGCATCGGAGCAAAAGCACGCCTTGAGCAAAGACCCTGTGCCTCCACCGAGTCCCTTCACGCCTGGCTTTTTTTCGCACACACAAGGTGCGGCATGTGGCTGGCGGCCCACACGGTAGCAGCAGTAGCAGCGGCTCGCAAAGCACTTTTTTGGCTGGGTTAGCCTAGAGTTGACTAGGAAATCTGTCAGCACCGTATCTGCATTAACTTTCCTTACTTCTTCTGCTACCTTTCGCTTGCTGTTGTTTTCTTTTACCCAGCGTCCTGCGTGTGTCTTAGATCGCTTCTTTTGTTTATCCTTCCCCATCTGCTGCTGTGTGGCGCTGCGACTCGCGTAGTTGTCGTCCGCCAGCCATGGCTGCTTACCATGACCAGCCCGTCGGAAATGCGGATAAGCAGACTGCGCATGAGACGCGAGCGCATCGACGCGAACCCTCGGATGACGTCGAGAGCGAGGTATACAATGGGTCGTTGAGGGGTTTCACACAGGCTGATCGCGCGGACATGATGCGCATGGGCAAGGTGCAGGAGTTGAAGAGAAACTACCGTCCGCTTTCGGCTTTGGCTTTCACGGTTATTCTGCAGGGGACCTGGGAAGTTCTTCTCACGTGAGTATCCATGTTGTATACTTGATTAAACTTGAAGAATTAACATCCGCAGTGCCACCTCCCAAGGGCTCCTCGATGGAGGGCCAGCGGGCCTGATCTGGAGTTTTGTATGGACCTGGTTTGGCTTCAGCACCGTCATGTTGTCTCTTGCTGAGATGGCTTCCATGGCCCCGACCGCTGGAGGACAGTATCATTGGGTTTCCGAGTTCTCGCCTCCGAGTGTTCAGAAGCCATTTAGTTACTTCATTGGGTGGATGTCGACGCTGTCGTGGCAAGCCGGCACGGCGTCTGGACCTTACCTCGTGGGCACATTGATCCAGTCTTCTGCCATTGTCATGTATCCCGACTACGCTCCTACCAATTGGCAAGGAACACTCCTGGTCATTGCCGTGACCATTTTAGTCTGGGCGCTGAACATTTGGGGCTCAAAGGTCATGCCTTTTTTCCAGAACTTCATGCTGATTATCCATGTGTTCGGTTTCATGGCCATCATTATTGTCTTCTGGGTCTTGTCGCCTAGAGCGACGGCAGAAGCGACTTTTACGCAGTTTACGAATGGTGGCGGCTGGAGTACCACTGGTCTGGCGCTCATGGTAGGCCAGGTCTCGGCAATCTATGCCTGTATCTGTATGTTCCGCACCATGGCTCCTTACATTTGGGAAAACTAACAGCATCTTTAGGCTCCGACTCGGCAGCTCACATGGCCGAGGAAATCAAGGATGCAGGAAGGACTGTCCCCCGCGCCATGATCGGCGCATACCTCATGAACGGCTCTCTGGGAATAATCTTCCTCATCAGCTACATGTTCATGGTTACCGACGTCGAAGCTGCTCTTGGCGACGCAAGTGGCTACCCCCACCTATGGGTCTTTGCTCAGGCTGTATCCAAGGGCGGTGTCGTCGCTCTAAACACCATCCCCACTGTGCTCATCTTCGCCGGTACTCTGACCTTCAACTTGTCGACATCACGCCAGACTTGGGCGTTTGCACGAGACCAGGGATTGCCCTTTAGCAATTGGCTTGGCCATGTAGACCCCAAGTTGCAGGTCCCGGCGAATGCTGTTACCGCCACTTGTCTCATTACCGTTATCCTGAGTCTCATCAACATTGGCTCAGATGTCGCTTTCAACGCTAGTATGCAGCCTATTCCCTTTAGTTTACGAGTTTCACTAACCATTCGTCAGTCATTTCACTCAACGTAGTGGCGCTTATGATAACGTACATGTTCTCGATTGGCGCCGTCCTCTACCGCCGCATCAGACACCCTGAGCTGCTGCCCGCCTGCCGTTGGTCCCTTGGCAAATGGGGTGTTCCCATCAACATTGGTGGCGTGCTTTACTCTACCCATGCATTCTTCTGGTGTTTTTGGCCAGAGTCGACATCTGCAGCACCAGCGGATTTCAACTGGGCTGTAGTCATGTTCGGAGCGGTGGCTGTTTTCTGTCTCATTGATTATATCATCAGAGGAAGGAAGCAGTACAAGGGCCCTGTTGTGCTTGTGGATGGCTTCAAAGATGAGTGACGAACGGGTAATTTGGGGGGTGATGACAAACACAGCGAGTGTAGGAAGACTTAAAATATATTGTGTAATACGATGATTGGATTGACACCAATAACTCTGAAATATGAACACGAAGCTAGTACTTTGGTATCCCCTACTTTGGGAAACTGGACTCGGATATGCCACAAGTTCCGGTGTCCTGAAATGATATTAGCCTGCTTCACAGTGCATGTGCCAATACGGGGTAGTCTGGAGAAGGAGCGGTCAGGTGAGCAGTATGGAATAGACAATAACACATAATAGGCTATTACTGTTGTTGAGGAAGTGGAGGCATGACTGCATGCCTTGGCAGGACACAGCAACCAGTATAGCGTGCAGTTGGCAGGTGGGGCATCTGATAAAATTTGCACCGGCGGACTTTCGGATCTGATAAGACGCACAGCTGTCCACCAATCACATGTCGTTTCCTCGGTCCGCAACGACAGTGGGATCGCCCATGGAAGAGACAATACCCAGCATAGTGGGTGCTGGCTGCTTTTCCGATGCCGGTGTGATGTCGTATGCGTTGCGTTGCTTGCAATAAGAAGCAGGCGCCCTGCCGGTTATCCATAATCTAATCAGATCATCTCTCTTTCATCCCACCCTACCTCACTCCTATCCCCCACGAGTCCTTTGTTATCAGATCAAATCTGTACTATGAGGATGCAGACCGTTACTGAGACATTGGGCAGCCTCGGCTTGTCGAGCCCTCACCGCATTCTTGTCGTCGGCTGTGCATACGGCGGTGTCTCTGCTGTCGTTAACTTGCTTGAATACTCACAAGGCCGAGCACGACAAAGCGTCTACCCAGGACCAGACTTCAAGGGCGCCCGGAGTAGGAGAGGTGTCGAGATTACAGTCATCGATGAGCGTGATGGTTATTGTGCGTTACTCCACCCCACTAGCCGAGGCTCGATATCTTGCATCGACCCCACCCTTTCGTCACACATGCCTCACGAGAATCCCTACTGACACTCAAGTCTTGCAGTCCACTCAGTTGGTGCCCCTCTTGCACATGTCACTCCCAAGTACACAAGTCACATGTGGAAGAGGTTTAGCCATCTCAATGAGTTGAAGCACCCCAACCTGCACTTCAAACATGGAAGTGTAAAGAACATCAATCCTGAAGCCAAGGTTGCCGAGTGGTGCGACCGCAATGGCCAGACACAACAACAAGCATACGACTACCTCGTCATGGCCACAGGACTGAAGAGGCCATTCCCTGCTGTACCAAAGTCTGGAAGCTTCGAGGAGTACCAAAGAGATGGCAAAGCCTTTATCGAAAAGATCACTGGTGGGGACCCATCCAAGTGCGAAGGAAGGAGAGTTGTCGTTATTGGCGCTGGCGCCGTAGGTGTTGAATTTGCTGCTGAGATCAAGAACTGCTACCCACAAATCGACGTTACACTGGTACACTCGAGGAGCGAGGTTCTCTCATCAGAGCCACTGCCTGCAGATGTAAAGGAGCGCGCAAGAATTCTACTCGAAGAAGAAGGCGTCACTCTCCGTCTCGGCAGCCGGGCCACCATCAACGACCTGCCCAACGGCCAATACACTGTCACACTGGCAAACAACGAAACATTAACGGCTGACTTCGTCATCGACTCAACCAAGAAGGGCATCCCAACCACCGACGTACTTCCTGCTGAATGTCTCAACGACGACAAGGAAGTCATGGTACACCAATCTCTGATGTTCAAAGACACAATCGCAAACGCTTCATCCCACTTTGGTGTTGGCGACGTAATCGCCTGGTCCGGAATCAAGCGCGCAGGCAGCGCAACAGTCATGGGCCAAGCTGCCGCACAAAATATATACGCTGCTATTCTCAACTCGGAACTTCCTTCATCATCTGAGCAATATTCCACCACCGAGCTGCCAGCATGGGATGCCGTCATTGGCCTGGCTGTCGGCAAGCAGTGTCTGACCTACGACCCACACAATGGCATCAAATATGGTGTAGAGGTCATGAAGAACTACTTTGGTGACGATCTGGGCTGGGCAGCTAATCTGAAATACCTGGGGTTGACTGACGTTGTGGAGAGGGCGGATAGTCCTGTGGGAGAGGTCGAGGAGACCAAGATGGCGGAAGTGGGTATTAAGCCAGTGAGCGCGCAGGCATAAATGAACATTTGGTGGACAAGAGTCTACTTTGGCGTTTGGGGGTTATTTAGATGTTTATCTTCCAAGTACGAATGTACGTCTTGCACAGAGTAAGTGCAGGCAAGATGCTGCCTGTATGATTTGTAGATTTTCTTTAGATGTAGTCAGCAACCGAATATATGCATGAAAACACGGTCTTTGAACGAATTGAGCACCTGTGTCTATGTGTGAAATGTGCTCAAAGCTTAAATATGTTATTGGTATGGCAATGTGGGCTTGAGGGTTGGTGATAGGGCCTTGATACGTCGCCAATGTGCTAGTTTGAACCAAGTAACGTCGAGGTCTATCCAAGATACTCATTACATGATATGTTTGGGGCACAACGATGAATGAAAAGAGCGTAATCATAGTGACTGGGATCGTGTAGATAAGCAGGGCTGAAACATCGTTCTGGAGGATAAAAGATGACAATGTTAGCTTGAGAGAGACTGAGATTGTATTGCACACATGTTTGCGGATCCAGGGCGCAGAGCACAACGGTTGCCATACTCGAAATACTATAGGGGGCTTATGCATGAATAGGAGAGCGTGGCGGCTGTGGCGAGAGCTCATTGCTGTTGTTGGCAGGCATTTCAGCCAGTCAGCCCCTAGCCCAGGCGGCTGAGCAAATGATTGCGCAGTTTCGAGGATGACCAACGAGCAATTAACTCGTAGCGATGAGATGAGATGAGACGCGACGAGGCTGCAAATAGAACGCGCCAAGTTAGTGGAGGGCGCTAAACCCCATGCGTGCTGGTGATGCCGTTTTCTGCAGGTTATAACTGACGTGCATGCTGCATCATGCACGACGGACGATGCATCTCAAGATAGTCGCCCTCGTGTCGTCCCATCTGTTTTGTTTTTTTGGACATGTCAGCACACGCCCTCTGAACAACTATCCACCCAAAGCACAAGAAATGCGGAGAGATGGGGTCATCCCCGTTCCGGGGCCTGTTTTACCGCGCCGTTATTCGTGCCGTTGGCAATTTCCCGCACAGCCCGGTGTTCCGAGAAAGGGGCCACGGTTTACTTGCAGAATCATGGCCCCTGGTCCCCTTGATAGCGACTGGCGAGAACGCGTGTCGCAATGGCGCATGTTGTTATTGTTGGTGTTCCTGCTGCTGCTTCTTGTATGGGCTGCTTGGTTGAGCGCGTCGGTGTGCTTGATGTCTGGTCAGGATCGCTGGACGCGGCCTCCAATTGATACGAGTTATGCTACTACACCAACAGCACCCGGTCGAGGTGCATTTCCACATTGCTCGCAGCCGTTCTAGAAGCGGCCGCTAGCTCGTTTGCGCACATCATCCACGTGAACCCATGTTCGCATGGTGGCCGATGCGGCACGGGGCTTGTTCTAGTATCACGCCTAGGCACCAGGTGATTCGTATCTTAGTCCGAGGTCTCCAGTAATGTCTCCATCACCTGCGCACTGTCTTTGCTCCCTCACCCTCCCGCACCCTTCGCTCGTTACTGTAATCGTGGTACCTTTTAATGTTCACTGCGCGATCTGCACTGCATACACCAGCCCGCGCACCTTCAGCTCGAGCCACAACTATACATCATGTTTCCCAGTGTAAAGGACCGAGCGCGACAACTATTTGGCGAGGCTGCCGTTCCCGCAACCACTCCTCCGCCTCCAGTCGCGACCGGTAGGAGAGGCGCGTCAACAAACGCTGCTGCATCCTCCTCCTCCAAGGCGGCTCCAGAGCCAAGAACGCCTGCAAAAATCTCAAGAGCCGAGACCAGAACTAAGAAAGAATCCCCGCCGCCGGTCGAGGAGACACCACGAACTATCGGCGCATGGCCGAGTCCATTCGAACAGTTCAAGGCGAGGGCAGCGCCACCAGCAGCAAAGCCTGCGCCATCAACGCCATCAAAGAGCGCTGCGTCTAAGACATCGAGATCAACCAAAGCCGCCTCAACTGTATCAAAGGCCGATAGGTCTTCTAAGGAAAAGGCTGACAAGTCTACCAAGCCCGTCGAAAAGAAAACGCGAGCAAGGTCGCCGCCGACTCCAAAAGTAGCGGCACCACCAAAGAAAGCCCCAGAGCCCAAGGCTGTCGCGAGAAAGAAGACCGAGTCGAAGCCTGCCCCAGAGCCTAAAAAGTCGTTCCGTCCCAGACTCCAGACACGTATATCATCGCGCTCCAAACCCCAACGCAGCTCTTCGTCCTCTTCTTCGTCTGATTCCGATTCCGAGTCCGACTCTGACTCTGAGGAATCAGATGAAGAAGATCTGCGCGAAGCCTGTCTACGCGAAGTCCACAAGATCACTGCCCTCAAAGGCAAGAATCTCGCAATCTCATTGCGACAGCGATCCGAAGGCGGTTGGTACGCGGCATTGAAAGATGTCAGCGCCGACAAATACCTCAAGATGTGGATGAATCGCGACAAAACATTTGATACACAAGAGGAGGCTTTGGAAGCCTACCTGGTCTTTGTCAAGAAGATGAATAACGATATGAAGCTCTTTGGGCCCATGAGCCCAAAACCAGGAAGGAGCAAGGGATTTTTCTCATAGTCCCTTTGCTCTTTCCGAACATGCGACCGAGACGTGCCCATGGAAGCATGCCACTGTAATATATGTACCACCACCGCCCTTTCATTACTCCCGGATCTAGGACTTGTAATTAGCGAGGCGTTTCTGTTTTTCGGATTCGCCACACGAGCGAGCGCTCGCTCGCTTTCTTCTTGTAACATGTACGCTGTAAGATATGTACGATTCTCGGATGGATGCTTTATTGTTTTGGGAGTTTACCTAGTGGCACTTGGGAACTGGGCTGATGGCTTCATGATCTTGCGCGGTAGATAATCTGGCTGGTTCAAGGTATACCCCACTCAGGATTTTTGGATTCATCATGAATTTATGTATGGCGTTGTTTGCGGGCTGAGCAGACGCTCAATGCTGTTAGGTACTTGTAATCGTAATACTACTTCACGTATGTTGTCTACGTAGTATATATCTTCGAATTCGCAATCCTAAATCGATTCTGTTGTAATTATTCTACAGTATTAGGTAGGAAAACTGGAGACCTTTTCCTTTCTGAGATACGAAGAAAACAATTGCCGACGGTAGAGTGAATGACCATCAATTCATATAGTGTTCTGGTCATGTGGAAAGGAAAAGGAATGCGACATTGTCCATCTGGTGGGGTGCGGGGTTGTCTGAATGACCTGCCCTCGCGACACAGCATGCCTTGTTCCTCACACAAAGTCTTCTCTCATATGGTACCGTCACGTTCCTGAAGGGCCCTGCGAGCTTTGCGAATACCGCGCTGAAGTTTACCGAAAGCGTCTTCTTGGAGTTGATGGTACTATTATGCTGAGAAAGACCTTGTGACACTAATGTATGTGTCTGCAGCGACTTCGCACCATGAGCTGAAGCCTGCTTCCTATCCAACCTCGGACTACGCAATCTTGCAGAATATTGCATATCGCACCCTACAATAAATACAAGAACCGATTTATTTACAGCTCTACTTGACGAACATTTGACATCAACTTGATGCGCCATGCAGCTGTTGTGTGTAGCCCGGAAACGCAGCTTGCGCCAACATCAATCATTATGACGACACGATATGCAACCAACGCCCTCATATGTAACTTTGGGACCCCACTGAACATAACATATTGACATATCTAATATTCGAAAAAGACTATACTCACCATGGACACAATTAAGAAAGCAATCGGGAGCGCCTTTGACCCCAACACCGATATCCCCGACCTGAGCGGAAAGGCAAGATTATCAATCACCACGTACACATATAGGCGCTAATAGGCAATCAGGTCTACGTAGTGACTGGTGGCTCCGCTGGTATCGGCTACGGCATCGTTGCCCACCTCCTTCAACACAATCCCGCGAAGATCTACCTCCTTTCGAACAAGGAAGAGCACGCCGACGAGGCTCAGGAGGCACTCAAAGAATGGGGCGATGTGAGCAAAGTGGAATGGCGAAAGTGTAACCTCGAAGACCTGAAGCAAGTGGATGAGGTAGCCAAGTCGTTGGCAAAGGAGCTGGATAGACTCGACGCATTGGTTTGCAATGCCGGCCTTGGTGTTGGTGTATACAATGAGACACGCGACGGTCTAGACAGTCATATGCAGGTCAACGTCTTTTCGCAGGCTCATCTCACACTGATGCTCTTGCCTATCTTGCAAAAGACGCCCGATTCGCGCATCGTACACCAATCGTCCGACCTTCACAGGGGCGCCGACTCGAGCATGAAGTTTGAATCAATCCAAGAAATCAACCAAGATATCGGCGCCACCAAGCTCTACAACCGTACCAAATTGGCACAGATTCTTTTCCTCCACCAGCTCTACTCCCACATCAAGGCTGGTAAATTCGGGGAGGTTACGGACAGCAAGGGTTTGCCGTGGATCAATGCAACACATCCCGGTGGTGTGTCGACAGACCAGCAAAAACAGGCTGTTGAAGCATACGGCACCGCTGGTAAGGTTGGAGTAATGGCTGTGCGACCATTCATGAAGGACCCAGTAGCTGAAGGCTGCCGACCCGCACTGTTTGCTGCGACGTCGCCCGATATCGTGAAGAATCAAATTCAGGTGAGTCATACACGGCCCATTATCTGAAGATGGTTGAAGCGGCCTACTCCTTGAAGCATATGGATAGCGGCGATAAGACTAGTCTTGATTTAATTTCCTATTCTGGAAAGCAAGCTAACTTTGCTAGAACTCGTACATTGTCCCCGACAAAAAGGTGCAGGAACCATCCAAGCAAGCGCAGGACGAGAACCTGCAACGCAACCTATGGAAGCTTACCAAGGAGGTTTTGGAGTCGAAGATTGGTCAATTGCCGTATGACATGTAGAAGCAAGTTATTGTAGCTTTAGCTGTATATTAAAACCAGTCCTGTACGGGCTTTTCGTGCAAGGAGAAATGAACGCTGATTAGCTCTAAATAGCTCTGCTGCGAATAGCCGAGTTGACGCTAATATACTACGAATCGTGGTTTTGAGTTCGACGCGTGAAGCCTCTTCTTACCTGACATACACTAGAGATGCTAGAATACTAGTACTGCGTAACAGCGTGGTAACAGCCGAACCAGCCAAACGAGCGTAACAGCGTAGTCACAGTTACAACGACTAGAAAAGCAGCAAAACGCAGGAACAGAGTAACAGTCATAAGCTCCAACACTTTTCAGCAACCCTTTTTAGCACCGTTATGGGCTATGAGAATGCTTATCAATGGAGCGTAGTTATCGAGTCCCAATATCGGTCCGACCTCACCGTTGAATACTATACTATCTGATTAGTTCGGACCGCCGATCGCCGTGAACACGATGTGTGTGTCACCCAAGTGCTAGATGATTCGTAGCAGAATTTGCGAGCAAACTTTACTCCTCAGCGGTTTGATGGTTTATCACAACTAGCGCGTAATATGTTTCACCCCAGTATGCACATTGTACTCACAGAGCGTGTGCAGCGTCTAATTTATTAACCCGAGATCTCGGGCTTATACCATGTTAAGCAATAGATTGTTGGCATGTAATTCAAAGGGCGTGTTATCTGGAGGGTTACCCCACTGCTAACGTCATGCACCAAGTGGGGTTACTTGGAGAGCTCCCACCCCATGGCAATGTAAGACCTACGTGTATGTATATATCTCCAACACAACATCTGGCTCGATCAATAGACCAAACAACAATTATTTCAGAATATCTTCAGTTGCTTGATTTGATACTTTAATACTCCCGTACTCCTTCATCGCCAGCCGCCATTCGCTACTACCCAGCATGGCTAAACTCACAGACTTCAAACTTCTCTCTTTCGATGTCTATGGCACTCTTATAGATTGGGAAGCTGGTGCCCTCATTGCTCTCCAGCCACATCTCAAAAAAGTCGGTCAAGAGAACATGGACCGTAAGCACATCATGCAGGTCATGCACAAGATTGAGGCACGCGTTGAGAGGGAGCATGGCCATCTCAAGTACTCACAAGTACTCGAAATGGTTCTTCCTGAGCTGTGCGAACAACTAGGACTAGAGAAACCGAGTGAAGAAGAGTGCAAGAAGTTTGGAGCAAGCATCGGTGATTGGCCTGGATTCGCAGACATCCCATCAGCACTAGAGCGGCTGTCCAAGTTTTACAAGCTAGTTGTTCTGTCCAACGTCGACCACGACTCTTTCAAGAGGGGGAATGCAAATGGACTCAAGGGGTACAAGTTTGACGCTGTTTACACTGCGCAAGACATTGGATCGTACAAGCCCGACCTCAGGAATTTTGAGTACATGCTCAATCAAGTCAAGAAGGAATTTGGGGTAGAGAAACATGAGGTGCTTCAAACAGCACAGTCTCAATACCACGACCACCATCCGGCCAAAGATATGGGCATCAAGAGTTCATGGATCTACAGGCCTGGCGCTGTAATGGGCAACCGTGATGATCCGGTCTACAACTGGAAGTTTGACACCCTCGCGGATATGGCGGATGCGGTGGAGAAAGAGTTTGCGATGCAGGGACAGTGAACGGCCAAAGGTGCCATAGGGTTAGTACGGTCCGATATCGAATCCACTAGCGCATCTGCCGTGTCTTACTTGATCCCTCTAAGTGAAAGAAACTTGTTTAGCTTTGAAATTTGTGCAGTTGTACCCTTCGGCATCAAAATAACCGCCGCCCCAGATACGACCTTTGGTCCAATATACGCTAGTATTGCGGGGTGCAGACGGGCTGGACACAGTCCAGTTCTCTCTTCCTGCAGCGATAATGATCACGCGCATCTTTCGCGCAGGACTTTTGGGTTCCACTACAGGTTCCTGCTTTTACCCTGCCATCTAGGTGCATCGGTGAGAGAAAAACAACAGACAAAGCAAGGCTGTCAGCAAGCTCCGATGCCGAGCCAGCATGGCCATGACACGTCTGATGGGCCAAGAAGTCTAGCCAGGTCCCCGGGGTATATCGGAGCGAGGTACATGGGACAAATTTTCATCGCTAACCCAAGTATCGGAGGTAGTCAAAGGTACCAGTTCGTGGCAAGGCCTCCAGTGCCCACGCTCGCCCCAGATCCTGACTCGGGAGTGGAGCTAAAGGGGCTTGGCGACGTCATTGAGGCTCGCCCTATGCCTAATCTCAACCTTCAACACCAACATACTACCCCATCGCGTGCTGTCCACCGCTCCCACTAGCGCGGAGCAAAGTCAACTGACCCCAGACCAGCCGTTGAGATAGTTACATCGCGCCTGGAGCCCCGCAGTCTCTCCGCTATCCGTTGCCGGTAGCGCGCTTCGGCACACATGGCGGACCGACTGCCTGGGCCGTCTGCAGAAGCACCAGCAATTGCGGTACCAGCACCGGAGGAAGACAGCGCTATGAAAGGAGCCCGTTTCTCTCCAAGATGGCTGAAGAGGAGACTCGCCATCATCATGATTTTCTCGGGTAGCACCGTGCTGCTCTTCTGGTACTTTGGTGCTTTCACCTATGCCCGGCCATACCATCCGCCGAACCAGCCACAGCCTGGAGCGCCACAACGACCGAGTCCTCCCAACCATGAGACACCAGACCAGTCTCTTCTTATTACGCTGCCAGGCTATGGCAGCTTCCAGGGAACCAAGATGATGATGGATCTGAAGAAAACCGAGACCTTCAGTCGGCCAGTGGATGCATGGATGAACGTCGAGTACTCTACGCAACCCGTTGGTAAAGGGCGATTCAAGCCCGTCACCTGGCCGGAGCCTTTTGACGGAGTCAAGGATGCTACCTCCAATGGCCCGGCTTGTTTCCAAAACATGTACGGCTCGCTTGGACAATCTGAGGCTTGCCTCACAATCAACGTGTATCGACCATCTGGCATCCCCATGGACAAAAAGCTACCATCTATGGTTTACCTGCATGGTGGAGCGTTTGTTGGGGGCTCCCACCGCAGTTTTGATGGCGCCTTGTTCGTTGAGAAGAGCACAGAGCCTCTGATGGCAATCACAGTGCAGTATCGCCTTGGCGCGCTAGGCACTCTGCCCGCAAAGTTCATGGAAGAAGAGGGTCTTTTGAACCTGGGGATCCGGGATCAAAAAATGGCATTGGAGTTCCTGCAAAAGTACATTGGGGACTTTGGAGGCGACAAGGACCAAATCACGCTTGGTGGTCAGAGTGCTGGTGGGCACTCTGTTGGCATTCATCTCTTCCACAACTACGGTGAAGATACCGGTAAGCCATTGTTCAGCAAGGCAGCCATATCGTCCGGCTCCCCGACTTCACGCGCATTTCCTGGCGTCGACTACCCACTTTACCAACGTCAGGTCCTGGATTTCATGGACTACTTGAACTGCCCCGAATCACCCAGCTCAGCAGCCCTCGAGTGTTTGCAAGAGGCAGAGGTGGATGATATCCAGTTCATCTCCTCGTCACTCTACAACGCGCACAATGCCAACATCACATGGCCCTGGCAGCCAGTCTCTCCAGGCCCGCTCTTCGAGAAGCGCGGATCAACCTCTGGCGAAGAAGGGACATTCTTCAAGATTCCCCTCCTCATTTCCTCCACTACTGATGAGGGCAAAGCTTTTGTGCCGCAAGACCTGCGCAAAGATTCAGAATACCTTATATTCTGGGAGACACTTACGCCCGGTCTGACAGCCGAGGATTTTGCTGATCTTGAGACGCTGTATCCTGCCCAAGACCCTGCGCCTGGCACCCTAGGATATGTTTCTGACCAATTCGAACGCCTGTCTGCCGCATATGGAGACTATTCTTACATTTGTCCGGTCCAGGACACCGCCAGTATTCTAGCTGCTGCCAAGGCACCGGTCTACAAGGCACGCTGGAACACACCCAACTGGGCACCAACATACAGGGGTGTCCCTCATGCCAGCGATGCACCTTACTTCAATGGCCAGGCAAACACTCAATTCCCAGAAATTGCGGATATTTACAGCGCCTACTGGGCGAGTTTCATCGTTAGCGGAGACCCTAACACGTACCGCCACAGTGGCTCAGCGGAATGGGAAAAGTACGAAGGCACGGGAACTCGACAGTTGGTAGTTAATCCCCCAGAGAAGGGCGGAGCGATGATGGAAGATGAAGGTGTGGCAATCAGGATGAAGCAATGCGCTTGGTGGAGGGATCCTGAGAGGGCCAAGCGGCTCAATAAGTGAGGTCCTGAAGACATGATCCATTGAATAAATGTTGGATATTTCCGTCACTAATACCCATACTATAACACTGGTTGAGAGACCCTCGATGATAAAACAATGAATGAGTTTGATCGAAGATATGTCGTGCATTATTATGATTTGAATTCCCGTATCTACACAGTCGTACCAATCTCCAAGTCTAGTATGGGTAACCAATTCATTATCCACGAGCAAACCTTATTACCTTGTTCCACCCCAGCGATCAAATCCAGATAAACTTTTTACTAGCACATTGTAGCTTCTGCAAAAAACCATTACCGTGGTCCCACTCCATCGACCATGTCTGCCTCATTCGTAATAGTCGATTCGGCATGAATTACACCGAACCATGCAGATGGATTCCGGCTTTCGGACAAGTTTATGTCATGGAGCTGTACCTGCTATTGGTGCTGCAATTTGGAGTAATTTTCTTGATTGGAGTGTGTACTTACTCGTCCCACATATCAAGCATGGGTTGTGGTATTCGCGTGCTACTGCAGCTACTGATGGTTTTATGAGTGATGGGTATGCGGCGATATCTCTCTAAGGATGTAGTCATTAGGAGGATGAGTGGACGCTAGGCTTTGAGTCGCTGGCAGGTTAGGGTTATCGTGATTAGTTCGTACAGTAAAAAATGGAGGAGAATTTTGCGCTGATATGTTAGCGTTGGCCTTCCTTCGGAACCTTGATGGCTCGTATGTGATATGCATTGTGATCGTGTGTTCTTGGATAAGTTTACAGTGGCTGCATGATATTTCTCCTTTCGCATGGCATGCCTGAAGCTGCAGTGAGCCGCATCCCACTACCACTTGCAAGCTACGTCGGCACATGGCAAAATGGTGTTGTTCCTGTGGCCGGAAGTGTCAGGATGATGCCGGTCATTTCGTGTTAGCAAAGCATAATATTTGGCGTTCTCCTGTTGACCGTGTTGGCATCATATAGCTCTTCAAGGACCTATATGGTCTATTATATAACATGGTACCCTGAATGTGCTTGGACTCTGCAAAAGCCATTGGCCTTGATCTCATTCGAGTCCTGTGTAGCTTCAGTCCCGATTTAACAAGATCTCAAGACTCAGCCTCCCTAATGTACGTGCTCTTTGCATAGCGACACATGGTTCCGCGGGCGTCCGCTGCCAGACCATCGTCTTGTTTCATGTTGTGCCGGGCTGCCGCCTTGTTTGCACGTACCTAGGACGAGCTACGTGCGAAGAGTGGCGCGTGCCTTAGGACCACCCGTGAAATCCTGCTGACGGAAGACCTGCTGGCTGGCCAGGCCATTTGAAATGGGTAACATGTTGTTTTCGTTTTTGAATCCTGCTGTATATTACCTAGACGTGCCAACGGACGTGGGCCGTTTGTATCGGTGTCTAGTGTGCACATGGCTCGTCGCAAAAAGGAAATTTGCAGTGCCACAACTGTTTGTAGCATCAAACCGACCCAAGTCCATATCAGCGCCACAGGAGCGCCTTTCTGTTGTGCGGCGAATAAAATGCTATGACTCCTGAGCGCCCAAAACTCACCAGCCACCGCCTCTTTCTTTGAGCATCTCATCCGCCCAAGCTATGATCCTGGAACCAACGGAAGAGACTCAAATTGTCATTGCACCGGTTCTTGTAGTATTTGTATTAGGATTAAGAAGATTCATCCATGATGGAACTGCGACTACAGACCAGTGGGAGTCTGACTGGGGTCTGGCAACTGAGGGAACCGCTAATTACAGCTATTAGAGAAATGCTCCTGGACAAGATTTTCGAGCGACAAGAGAGGTGTAGGATTCAACATGGTGATATTGAAGGAGCTTGACAGTTCGACCCCATGCTGCGCCGAGGTTTTGAAATTGAGCATTGGCTTGGAGGTGCAGGTTAGAAAGAAAACAACTCTGCAGCGCGGCGGACGGATTAGTGAATATAGATGACTGGAAGTCGACTACTATCGGGCCATGTGTACATATAGGGAGGCATTGTGATAATGATAATGGCTATACGTGCTAACGGTCCACAACGCATCACTACAAGCAATATGAGGCTCTTGGCACTCGTTCTTCTTCGACATGATGCATCGCTAGCGCATTTGACCATGATTCAGACTTGTTTTTTTTAGGATGGCGAATTCCAAAATGCCATTGGATCCATGATCGCTCATGTCCGTTGCCGGCGGTATTGGCCGCTGATAGTGAGGGTGGGTGGGTTGATGATGCCGAGGTTTGGATGCTGCACTATATACTAGCATACAGAATAGTGCAAGTCGTAGCCCGAAGAGGCAGGTTGCAGCGCCAGGGGAAACACAGGAACCGGGCGACCCGCGGTGCAGCGAGGCTTGCGCTTGGTCGTGTGTTTATGTCTGTGTCTGTGTTTCAGGCAAGCTCATGACACAGCCTTCATGTACGCCGTAGCCATGTGCGTACCTGACCCAATTTCCAATCCGACGCCCGTTGCGGGGCCTCGATTGCCCGCGCCTATCGGAACCCATGCTTTGCCTTGGACTTGGTAGCAAAGCCGCCATTCACAGACGGACCTACAGCCCAGTGCGACATGTAACTCCGACCATACCCCTCAATCTGTCGTCTAAATTCTCCGTACTAGCTCTTGGGCGCATCCATCATTGTTTCCGCCATTCACAAGCCACGCCGTCAACGATTGGCAAATTTCGTTTCTCCACCCATTCTTATGCCAAGTTGAGCCCAAGGGGGGGACCCGCTTGTGAAGATGATGAGCAGGTGGTAGTAGTATCATACCCACCTTGGGCTATATATACACACATATATATATGCCGTCTGCCTGGATGCCTTTGGGATTAGCATCGCTCAGTCCTCGCCTGCTCGATCCGTTTTACCCTCCCTTTCTTTACACCGGTAGCCAAAATGCGTTACTCTCTCGTTACCTGCCTGCTGTCAGCGGCAACGGCCGTCTCAGGCTATGCCTATCCCATGGATTGTACGGGTGTTTGCACCAATGCCCACGACCCAGCCCTTATCCGCCGCGCCGATGGCACTTATTTCCGTTTCTCGACTGGTGGTAAGATCGCAATCCACAGCGCGCCATCCATTACCGGACCCTGGACGTACAAGGGTGCTGCTATACCTGCTGGGTCCAAGATCAACTTGGCTGGCAGGGACGACCTATGGGCTCCCGATGTCACACTAGTCGCCGACACATACTACCTCTACTACTCTGTGTCTGCTTTTGGCAAGCAAGACTCGGCCATTGGTGTCGCTACTAGCAAAGACCTGCAGACCTGGACCGACCACGGCTCCACTGGTATCCAGTCGAGTGCCGGCAAGAACTTCAACGCCATCGATGGAGCGCTCTACTGGGACGGTTCCAAGTTCGTCATGTCGTTTGGATCCTTCTGGAGTGACCTTTTCAGTGCGCCCATGGCCAACCCACCGCTCAAGGCTACTTCCTCAGCCTACACAAACATTGCCTTCAAGCCCGAAGGCACGCATGCTCAGGAAGCTGCTTTCATTGCCAAGAACGGCAATTACCACTACCTCTTCTTCTCCGTCGGCCAATGCTGCAACTTTGATAAGAACCGACCGGCGGCTGGACAAGAATACAAGATCCAGGTTTGCAGGTCCACCAGCGCCACTGGTGGCTTTGTCGACAAGAACGGTGTCGACTGCAAACGTGGTGGTGGCACTACCGTCTTGGAGTCTCATGGCTGGGTCTATGGTCCTGGTGGGCAGGGTGTCTACTACGACCCCAAGCTGGGTCCTGTGCTGTACTACCACTACGTCGACACGCGCATTGGTTATGCTGATGGCCAGAAGAAGTTTGGTGTCAACAGGCTCAACTTTTCAGGCGGCTGGCCCACGGTCTAAGCGCCTTTCCTGTGGCGTAGCTCTGCCATGTCCTGCACAGCTTGTGCGCATTCTCTTTCTGTACATATCTTTTTTCCCCATCTCTACCAAGACGAGCGCGTAGTAGAGTGTATATATCATATATCTGAATCCATCACTATCCAGCACAGAGCAGGACTACGGTATACCTGAATGATTTGGGAAAAACGCTAATTTTCTACTTGTATACATGTTGCGCCAAGGTCATTATCATCGACAACAGATGATATACCAGAATGGGATGGCGCCCAAAGGCTATCTAAGGCTGCTTTAGCTGCTTCACCCATGCTTCCTCGGTCCAGTACCGCAAGAATTTTCCAACCAATTCCTCGCTGATGTCCACTCCGCCCTGCAGGCAAGGCGCCCACTTTCTCGCCTGAGTGTTGTCAAACCTTGGCTGCGAGGCGCCTTGGGCAGATGTATATCTCATCTTGAAAAATTCGAGCAGTTTGAATGGCGGGTTGACTTGGACATCTTGTTCAGAGGCCTCTAGTCTGCGCACCCATTCCCTCTGCGGCACCGCTTCAAATTCCAAGCCGTGCTTCTTCAGGGACGGCAGAAACTGCGTGTTCCAGAGGATGGGTGCTTCATTGACAAGATGCAGCACATGAAATCTGGCGCCGTCTTGCTCAGGCGCCAATGCGACCTGTGCCAATGCCTCTGCCGCTACATCGACGGGCAGCCAGCTCTCCTCCTCGTCATGTTCACCCTCCACCACTGGCAGCGCGCCAATTGTGCAGGCCGCCTGCACCGTCGTCGGAAAGGCCTCGGTTGGGTTCCACATCCCCCACTCGGTATCACCACACACCTGCCCCAACCTCACGACGCGAGCGGGAACTTGAGCTTTCTCGGCAGCAGCGGCGACCATGTGCTCGGCCACCCACTTGCTCTGCCCGTAGCCCATTCCGGCAACGGCGGACCACGGGTGCAGGGTCTCGGGGATGCCATGGGCGGGTTCGGCACACAGGGCAGCGGCGATGCTGGAGACAAAGGTCACGGTGGGTTTTTGGGAGCGGACAGACGAGGCGGCGAGAGTGAGGAGAAAATGGGTCGAGTGCAGGGAGTGTGGTTCAAAGCTGCGGAGCGAGTGGTTGAAGTTGACGGACCAGGCGTTGTGGACAATGTGGGTAAGGGTCGAGGAGAATTGAGCGACGAGGTTGGCAGGAAGGCCGAGATTAGGCGTGGCGAAGTCGCTGGGGAGGGCGACGACTTTGGAGAGGTGGGCTATAGGGTCGAGGTGGACGAGGAGGCGGGCGTGCTCGAGGGCCGCGTGGATGCGGGCGCGTGCTGTGGGCGAGTCTGGCGCGCGGACAGGACAGTAGACGTGGGCGACGGCGGGATTGATGACGAGGTTGCGGAGCAAGTGGGAGCCAACTGCGCCCGTGGCACCCGTGAGCAGCACGCAAGCCGGTCCCCCAGTCAGTGTGCCTGGCGGAGACGGGGTGAAGTGCGAGTACTTGGCCACAAGCTCCTGGGCGAGCGCCTCGGGCGAGTCCTGCTGGGTTGAAAGGCCGCGTCGCAGGTCGAGCACATGGCGTGTCAAGAGAGCGACATTGGCATGTTCAAAGACAACATTGGTGGCGAGCGTGGCCCCGCGCAGGTTGATAGTTCTCACCAGGCTGGACCGCACGTTGGACGCCTGCAACGAGTCCATGCCCAGCGCAAAGAAGTCGGCCTCATCATCGATCGTCGGCAGCTTCAGGGCCGTAGCTACGGCGTGGCGCACTGTCGATGCGACCTGGTCGTCGGGCACGTCGGCCGCGTCGCTGGTTGCGCGTGCTCGGGCGTCATAGTAGGCCTCGATGTCGGCGGCGAACGTCTGGAGGAAGCGGGGCTTGATGACGGTGGCCTTGTCGGTGCAGGGGAAGGGCGTACCTGCGTCCTTGATAATGACGGCGTCGCGGGATATGCGCGCATACGCAGGCACGCGAGAGTTGCCCACATCGAGATCGGCCGTGATGCTGTCCAGCAGTTCTTGCTTAGTCAGCGCCTTGGCAGCCTCCGCTGCCACCACCACCATGCCCAGCGAGTCCCGCTCTGCCCCAAACACAACGGCTGCCCGCACGTTGGCGTTCCGCGACACGGCCTCCTCCAGCGGCGTGGGGTCTGCCTTTTCCCCGTTCACTAGCACAATGATGTCGTCCTGCCTGGCCACAAACCTCCATATCCCTGGCTCCGTCGGATGCGGCCGAAACACATCCTTGGTTGCGTACGACCCATCCTCGCGGTTCGAGTAAACCTTGGCAGGGAGCCCAGGCATCACGACCAGGTGAAAGCAGTCGTCCCCCACAGGCTCGAATTTCAAAAACGGCGCTGCATGCGCTAAGGGGGTGACCCACCGGAAATCCGTGGTCCATGCTTCCATCAGCGCTCCTGCTTCCGTCAGCCCGTAGAGATGATAGACGCGCGCTTTCTTGGCCAGCAGCACTTCTGCAAGGTCGTTGGGGATCGCCGATCCGGCCGCAATGACTTGCGTAAGACTGGCCAGTCGCTCGACGCCCCCGGGCATCTCGGTGAAGAATTTCAGAATATCTAACAGTTTACTTGTCAGTACATGGAAGCCAACCGGGCAAAACGGCTGAGTGCTTCTTACATGGTACCGTCACCAGTGCCCTGGACAATGTACAATCGATTGCAGAATTAATAATTGACGCGGTTATCGGCCGGTTGGCATTCAAGATTGAAAGCGTCGTTCCATTGACAAGACAGCGGAGTAATGTGGCCAGGCCAAAACTGTGGAACAAAGGCAGTGTCGTCAAAGTATTGACGCGAGGCATGCGAGCGGCCACCGCAGCTGCTTGCGCCAGCCACGCACTTGGAGAGAGCACAACTGGCTTTGGGAGGCCTGTCGTACCGCCGCTGTGGATGATGAACTCTTGTTTGCTGTCAGCCGGTACAGGCACTATATCTTCAGCCGAGAGCTCCAGATCCGAGAGCGATTTCACATCCAGCAGTGAAATGATAACTTCTGGCGACCCGCTCGTCTCGCGAACTCGTTCAATCGTCTTCATGCACGCCTCCGCCGTGATGACCACCTGGCATCCTGTGATTGCCAAAAGATGCGCATATCCTTGGTCTGCGAGCCGTGGAGATATGAACATCGATGTCAAGCCCATGCGCTGCAATGCGAAGAATGCAATGTAGTATTCGAAACTCGACACTCCGACCAAAGCGACCCTGAACACACCCTCCTTCTCTGGAAGCGCTCTGCGGTATGCAGTCGCTGCAGTTCTGGTCAATCGCTCCAACTCGGCTCCTGTATAACTTTGAAAGGTACCGTTCTCATCTGCGTATGAGATAACTGGTTCATTTTCATGCGTCTTTGCACGACCCCGTATTAGTTGATCAATATTGTCGTAAAGAAATTCTTGTGAGAGGCCCATGTCTATTGCACCGAGTAAACTAACAGAAGATGTTGGAAGAGAAGGAGATGTGTAAATGGACCAAACGACCACTTCAGCAATGCGCAGCGATAGATATGAGTGTACCAAGACTGTAAGAAATGGATGAGTATCATTTGTCTCCGTCTGCTCCGGCGTAATACCCGCGACACATGGGAGCGCATTGCAGACGCTTGTTCGCAAAGAGTAGTTTCTACCTGGCCGATCGCAATCCTCTCAGGACAAAAAAACGCGCACCAAGTTATTCGGCATCGAGGCAGCAACACACAGTATGCAAGGAACCACATCCCCGTCCTCAGGCCATCACTGCCCATTCTTCCAATAGTGCTGATGGTATCCCGAAATGCGCCCGGAATACGTCTCTGTTGCGTGCTTGCAAACGACTCGCGAGTCACCAGCAATTCACCACAGTCCGTGTTAGCTTTGGTAGAATACGGCCGCGGCATGGGCCGCGGCAGATGCCGGAGTATGCCCCGTAACTATATTGTATCACTATGATGTATGTACATGCAACAACTGGTGTCGGTCTCCACACTTGCCGCTCCGCATCTAACTTATACACGAGATAATATATCCGGTCCTCTTATACCTCCTGCTGATGTTTGATCTTGATATAGCATTTATTACGGATACTCGAAGCGGTATAATGCTCCCTTTTCCATCCATGTCGTGGCGGACAACCCCTAAGCATGGATGTGTAGATAGTGTCGAAGCCGTATGTGATATTCATCATTTAGCTCCTCCTTCAACAACCAAGCCGGCATATTACCGAGTTGAAGCACGGCATTTGATGATAGTAAAGCTAGTACAGCTTATAGGAAGCACAAATAAGTGCTGCTCATAGATAAAAGATTTAGTGGCTGTATAAAATAGTCATAAACCCTGTTAGCCTGGGTGAGATCAAGTACGTACTAGGACGGGAGTTTGCTCGCTCCAGACACGGACCAACACGCCAACAAGCTTTTGGAGAGTGACTTTCCATATTACAAAGTCACCGCACGGCAGTTGATAATAGTGCAGCTACTATAGCCTGCACAAAGTATAAGCACCGGTGTCCTAAACACGAATGTAGTGTGGGCTGGTGTCTATAACCACTCTGATCCCTGTTAGGTCAATATGCATATATTAGATGATTAGATGCTTAACTGCATTAAGCGAATCGCTTCAATCGAAGGGGTAAGGATGGACATGATGTAAGTTGTACTGTCAAGTGCTGCCGTGCCGCAATCAAGCCGATAAACGACGGGTTTTGTAGTGTCTGCATCGAGTACCCGTTCGGCTGTTTATCTTTGACCTAGTCTAGTTCGGCTACGGAATACTCTGTGCATCCGTTCCAAGGTTCTCCACTCGGTTGATTCTGCTTTACTACGTTCCTGGTAAGTTGCGTGATTTAAGCTCAAAAGCGGCCCCACTGGACCCTGTAAACCGTGGCGCTTAGGTACTAGCTGACAGCGTCAACTCAAAAGATTGCCCGAAGATAGGGGTCGTCAACGTAACCAAGATCAACTTGCACATGGATTAATAATCGTTTAAAATATGATGTGCATACATTGCCACGTTGTCGCGTGCATGAAACCTTGGCAGGTGAGAAAACTGTTGTCAAATTCTATTGCTACGATGATCGGGTGTAAACTAAACTGTGATGGACTGAATCTTGGGATACGGCAGAGACGGAACGTTATGCACCGGCTGACTGACGAAGTTTAGCGGGGTACATGGTCGTCCCTTGCTGAAATACTCCTGCACATTGGTCAAGCATTCCTGCTCGGCTAGTTCAAATGAACCTTCTGTCAGTCCACCCATGTGCGGGATAGGCACCACCTTGTCGCTCTTTTGAAAATATGGGTCGATACCTGTCGGCTCATTTTCGAACACATCGAGTCCCGCTCCAGCAAGCTTGCCACTCTCCAAAGCACCGATAAGCGCCTGACTGTCGACAACACCGCCACGTGCAGTGTTGATCAGATATGACCCGTCCTTCATGAACTGGAATTGCTTTTCGCCCATCAGATGCCAGGTATCTTGGCCGAGCGGGCAGTGAAGTGAGACGACATCCGAAGTCTGCAGGAGCTCTTCCAGAGTCGCACAGCATACCGAACCAGCTGGTGCTCTGTTCCCCGCCGCTTTACCACTTCTGTTGTGGTATCTGACACGCATACCAAGGGCCATGGCCTTTTGTGCTAGAGATGCTCCGATGCTGCCCATTCCTACAATCCCCAAAGTGACGGACCTCAGATCCCGTGATAGAGGCAGTCGACCTCTCCACACTCCTGAACGCAGACTCTGCTCTGCACGACTTGTGTTGCGGATCACCGCCATGATGAGGAAAAGAGCCATTTCCGCCGTGGAGTCAACCATGGCGTGTCTGGTGTTGCAGAACCAGATGCCCTGCCTCGTCATCCAGTCGACGTGGAAGTCATCAAAGCCCCTCTGCGCGGACACTACGATGCGGAGATCCGGCAAAAGCGGGCCTAGAAGCTGAGAATCGAACGGCTCAAATGGCTGAGGTCCAAGCCGGCAGACTAAGCCCTGATACGGGCCGTGGGAGGCCACTATCCTTGGGATGCCCTCGAGGGCCTCTGCTCTGGTGGATACATCAAGAATCTGGACATTACAGTGAGCAGAGAATGGACGACTAAGAATCTTCTCGACTTACATCGATATCAAATAGTTCAGAGTATTGGTCGCGAATCCTGCTAGACTGATGTTTGGGAACTCCAAGGTACAAGACCTTGGGTTTGGCGGCGAAGCTTTTGGTATGGTCAAGCATATTCTTGGAGCAAGCGAGAATACAGTGTTCAATTGAAACGCTGTGCACCATAATTAATGCGGAGTCTCTGAGTCACATCTTCTGGAGTGTTCAAATTTATATAGCGATTTTCTACAACATTCATGGAATCTAGCAATTTCTTGACACTAGACAAGGCCGGCCGACAGTACGTACAAGGAGAATACGAATCGCGCTAACTCTCTCCAGGAGTACTTTGATGATTTCACAATCTCCTTATCGGATAATCAGTTGATTCAGTGACAACCGACATACTGCCATATCTTCGGTTCAAGATCGGGCCGTTGATATAAAGCTGCTCACGGCAAGCGGACCCGGCACGGCACATCGCACTAGGGTGATTGTTTGTATCGACTGCATAAGCTCATCGCACAAGCATCGCTTAGCTTCCTTAACCTGAACAGGCAGTGCTTGCCCCTAGCGCTGTACTAGCGACAATGAAGCTGACTCTGGGGCTCCTGGGACCAGGTACAGCATGCTCGTTGATCGTAGAACGGGCTCATGGACGCTGGAATTTCCGTAAAGGTCGATAGAGAGCGGCAATCGGATGAGGCATTTCAGTCCTTCACGCGAGCAGCTGTGTGCCTTAAGTAGCGCAGGCTCGCTGTTGAAGGATCGACAGTTCAATCGAGTATCTTCTTCCTCTCTTTCACAATGCAGTGGAAATTGCTTGCGTCAGCTCTGCTGGCGATTCTTCCTGCCGCTGTTGATGCAAAGACTGCATGGCAACATAGAAAGTTTGATTCTGCTGTTCCTGCGACACCGAACACGACCTTCACCGCTGGCAGCTTCAAAACCAAGGACGATGCCCTGGCAGCTCTAGCCAACGTCTTGGGCAAAGATGCTCCGGTTACTCGGTCAGGCGATATCCGATACGGCGAGACCATCAGCAGAGTATGGATCTCTCCACATCACGTGGCGGTATTAAATTTGACATGCTGATCTTGATTAACAGATATGGACGGAACAACGGAAGATCTTTCCCGATGCAATCGTATTTCCCTCCAACGCCGAACATGTCAGCAAGATCATGCAATTCTACTCTCATGCAAACACCCTCTGGAAAGATGGCTTTGCTATCATGGGAGGCGGTCATTTTGATACGGGTGGTGCTCAGTCACCCAGTGTGGTCATTGACCTTCGCTTCATAAACAAGACCGAGATCATTTCTAACAAAGCCAATTCTACTGAATGGCCTATTCTCAAGGTCGGCGGTGGCTCCGAAGCTGGAACCGTCTATTCTGCGCTCGAAGGCTCAGGCTGGGCCTTTCTAGGCCCTCGTGCGGCATCTATCGGTGTCGGTGGCTTCTTGCTCGGTGGAGGAATTGCTTTCCAGACTGGCAAGTATGGTGTTGCTACCGACAGCCTTGTTGGTCTGGAAGTGGTTCTTACCGACGGAAGCATCATATATGCCAACCCATACAACGAGCACAAGGACCTCTTCTGGGCAGCTACGGGCGGGGGTTGGCTTGGCTTTGGCGCCATCACCAACTTCTACATTCAAGCGTACCCTGATCCGGGCCTGGCATATATTGCGACCATTGCCTGGGGTGAGGACAAGGCCGAGGAGGTTTTCTCGCTGACCACCGATTTCTTCGAGAACAACACTGACCCCGACGCCTTCCCTGCGCTCTTGTATTACTACAAGGATCCCAAGGCCATCAACAGCCTGGTACCTGTCACGTCTCGTCAATTTGTCTTCCAGCTTAACGCCCTCCATTTTGGCGGCGGATGGGAGGCATTGAACGCCAGCTTCGGCAAATTCTACCCTAGTGCCGACACTGTGCAACTGCAAAAGGTCAACCTCAAGGAACTTGACCAGTACCTTCTTACCAACTACCCATATGGATACCACCGCGAATTCTACGGTAAGAGTCACACTAATTCGACTGTGGATTTCTACCGCAACACTTTTGCCATCTACAAGGAGACCATTTTCGGCATGCTCGAGCGTGGCGAGGATCCAGGTCATACCCTCTGGGTCGACGAATGTAAGTTGATGACAAGTTTTTCTCCTATTTTCTTCTCCCTCATGTTCTAATCTTGTGGTAGATGTCTTCCCTGGCTGGGGAGGCTCCGGTCCTGAGCACGACAGCGATACCGCCTGGCCACACGCGACTAGCGCTCACATCACGTTGACTTCTGGCGAGTGGAGCTCGGACAACACAACGCAATACATGTACGATCGTGACCGTGACGGCATGATGGCTTACCTGCGCAAATTCCAAAACGGCCTTGGCGAGGCACCTATCTATGACTACCCCAACTACATGTAAGTTCTCTCGTCTGTTTGCCTTAAGTGGGCTTTTTTTTCTAACAACAGAACTACCAGTGCACCATTTAGCAAAGCCGTAGAAGTCTGGGGCGCAGACAACTACCGCCGCCTAACTGCCATCAAGGAGAAGTACGATCCTTTGTGCCTGTTGAACAGGGGTCGTATTCCTCCTACTTCGGCGTGTGTGAAGAAGGATTTTGCAAACACGTTTCTCTAATTGCAGGAGGAAATTCAAATTTGAGGAGCATCCTGATTTTTGAAAGTATCATTCCATAGAAAGTACTTTTATTCATCTCAAAATATTAACAAGTATTAATTTGGTTGAGGAACCCATCAACTATTGACCTGTGAAATTTGAGTCTCCAAGCAACCTCAACGCAACTCTTTGTAACTCGAAATTGGGAAACGAGGACGATTGAGGATTAAATTTAATATATTTAACCTTCAAACATTAGACTGCTGCCTGTTACGCAAGTAATGATGGCCAAAATCATATGAGAGCCAGGTAAACATATCCCAAAACATGCCTAATGTTGCTAACCAGTGATTCACTGTGATACCCTGATATGTAGACAAAGCACTGCAATTTTTAAATTAACTTTCCCTCGTATAATGTTGCTTGAACGACTATATGTTACTGTCAAGTTGAATCTTGCCATTCCCACTGCATATACCCAATTTGCTTTGGCATCTAGCCTAACCATGACCAGTGGCGATGTCCCAAAACCCGTTGCTTAAAAAGATTTTACTAGATGAACTATCAACAATGATGTACCTTATATCACGACCGGGTTTGCCAACAGACTATATATGTACATGGCTGGAGGTACTGAATCTTGCTTTAAGAACTAGCTCTGGGAACTTGTTTGATACTCTAGTAGCAACTTGACCTGGAGTAACAGTTACAAAACCACTAGCTTTTGCACGAGCAATCTGAATGTTGATATCGAAACTATTCAGGTCATAGGTCTTCAGGGTTTAACTTCGAAGAAATTATACATAGCATTTGTCTGATTATCAGATGCTGATATTCAATCAGTGCCACAAAACTCGATTCTGATGCTGCAATAGCTACTGATTCTGCAGACACGTGTTTGAGCAAGGCTGGACGCTTTGCTTTTATCATTAGAGCCACAGCACTTATCGTTGGTGTTGTTAGGGTAATAGGAAGAGACTAGTCTTAATTGGAATTTTTGATAGATGGTGGAAAGCTGCATTTGACAAAAGGATTATGCCTAGTCTATAGGAAATTCATTAGTTTGTATGCGGCTTAATACGTCCACCATTGTTATCAGTTCATCAGCCACCACACTTCTTGTTCCCATCGCGAGAACTGCATTACCCACTATAGAATAGCCGGATAAATTGTTGACATCACGTAATTCAGTAGCACAAATCCCCAAAGCGTTGTCTGCCCTGTAAGACAATGTTCGGCAGTTTTCAGGCCATTCAGACAATGTAGCTGGAAAAGATGTACTTGAAGTTACCGCATTCGATGCCCAACCATTCCAGCACTACCCACTGGAGTACCCTAGGCAGGATGCATCCAAATCTCATTTGCAAACACCATGAACAAGTGTCAGAACCATTATATACGCAGCGCCAAACGTCTTCTACAATTGGATGCTGGTACATTCAAAATTCACCAGACAACTAAAAAGGCAGACATTGTAAATAGCAATATTGCCATCTGCGCCTAAGTCTGTGCATGTGTAAGTAGCCTCATATAGAGGGGCTGTGACGCTATAACGGTGACGAAACTCTGTCAAGACGGGAAGTGCGGTCCGTCAGAGAGCAAACTCAAAGCGAGGAATCGAATTCATGATGTATATGATTTAAAAAATGATTTTGCGTATGCCTTCTTGTTCATACACCAGGTCATGATACTTTCACTGGTCTTGTATCACTCTGGTTTGATTTTCATCTGATGCTAACTATGGATTACTAAGATCCAGTCGTCTCCACAAAGATCGCAACTATTCCTAGAAAAGTCTTATTGTGGGACTGACTTCTTCTGTACCCGAGCCTTAGCTTCTTCTCATACCCATGCGCATTGTTTCCCGTCTCCTGTAGGATCCTCGGTAAGGTTGACCTCCAGCTTAAATAGTCCAGATTCTTCTCCTATGGCTGCGCCTGTAATCATATCAGAAAAGAAGCGTACTTTATTCTAGTTGCTTGGCTCATCGATGTCCGTGCAGTGTAGAAGAATATTACGCAAGGGAAACGCATAGGAATGAACTCCTAACATGAATTGTTCAACAGTGATAGGCTTTCCATCTGGATTTTTGATCTTTGCCTGTGCTGGACGAAGGTGTTTGATCCTAGCATCATGCTAGTGCCACTAGCTATATAATGATTGGAGGAACACTTCTAAATTGTGCTCAGAGGGTTCACTATCGGATTATTGAAAATGGATTTGTTGCTTACATTGAAAAACGGCTGTTATCTTAGCTCTCCTTGGTCGTCTATGTCGCAAACCTTCGCTTCAGAAGGAGGACCTAGAACGGACCACTTTATCCGTCTGAAGACCTCATATGGTATCGGTCCCAGTGATTGCGGCAGTTGCGGAGATCGCATGATTGGATGAGGTGGGATGTCGGCTGTATTCCACCGTGGTGGCCAGTCCATCTCAGGCATTTCAATAGGCATACTGCCGATGTTGTTCAGACAAACACTATGTTAGATATTCAAAGTGCGGAAAGAGACTGATCTATGGCTGACTGACTTTGGGGGTCTAATATGGAATTATTTGTCGAACAGGGTGTGGTTGTCGATGTTGGCAACTTATACGGATCGAAGATGTGAAGACAAAACGGCTAATAGGCTAAACTCGACATGACGTAAAAGGAGTATACAGAAGTTTATATCATATTGTTATCATATTAGACGAGCGATTTTTGATGGATCTTAAGCTGATAGAACACCTAGGTAGTGCACATCAGTCCATAAGAGAGAATGGGAGTTTGCATGTTAGTCTACGAGATAAGATGGTACGTCCGAAAGTTCTCACCCATCATCCCAACCATCGCCCGATTGATTGGTGTCCTGATAGTCCATCACATTGTCTCTCCGATTCTCTATGTCTAGTGGCTCACCTCCATCCCTCCAAAAGGCCACATTCTGTCCAACATTACCAGCTTTACACCTAACACGCTTGTGCAATGCTTGGCCCCTGTCATCGATAGCTATCAACAACACCCACCCATCTTCGCATGCCTCGCGGTCAGCTACCACTACGAGCAGCGCTTGCGACCAGGTTGGCTCCTCCTCTAGCCTATCGCGCCAATTGCTGCCTTCCATCGCGTCAGGACACCGCATCAGAGCGCTTAAGATGAAAGATGGTATCCCGTTCATTAGTTCCACTTCATCATCTGCGTCTCTCGCCGAAATGCCATAGGCGGCAGCATTGTCGTCGAATACGTATGGGCCGAACATGCTGTCATCGAATCCACACTTTTCTAGAGGCCACAAGGCTTTCTGCCACAGACGAGCATACGTAGCGTCGGCCGTTGCGCGGGTGACTGTCTCCTCATTTGAAAAACCCGTCTCCTTGGCTTCATTGCCATACCATGTTCGAATCCAGATGGCACTAGCGTTGCCCCATTCATCTGGATCCACTGTTTTGCGCTTTTCAAATGCCAACAAATCAGTCGGAATGTGGTCAGGGACAGGAACTGGTCCGTGATACCTGCACCTTTCGATATAGATCTAATGAGAAAACGTGTTAGGCCACTAATATGCGATGTATCTAGGGATATCATAAAGAAACCATACCAAGCGTCCGTGTCTGCCCTGGCCGATCCATTTTTTCATTAGGTTTTGTTCTTGCATCTCTTGGCTAAGAGAAGACTCCGCATCCCAGTTATCCTTTAAACCAAGTCAACAACCGTTCTCTATAGCAGACAGCCTGCAAATAGCAGTATGAATGGATTTATGAACAGCCAGGCGTACTACAAGAAAAAAGTCATAAGGCATGTAGCCGAACATAGCTTCTAGCCTATTCATGGCAGATGTTTGTGTTTTATCTGATGAGATGTTCGGTGCAGCGCAGGCTAGTAAATGGGTGGTGGTAGGGTGGAGGTAGGGTTGCCAAGAGGTTGATACGAGTTGTGAGGGGTATCACGTGACCATGCACCTACCCAGCTCCTGTCCACCTCCTCGTCAACTTCACTTAGTCAGGTTAGTTGTATTAAATTGTTAATACTATAAACAACCTGTAAAATCTTCCTATATAATAAGGCTGTAATAGTAATATACACGTAGGAAGGAAAGCGATAGAGATTTTAACTAAGGCACGTTTAGATGTGTGGATGGATTAATCAAGGGGTTTTGAGTATGACGGTTCCATGGAACTTGACACGATGTGAGATATTATGAGCTTCTTGTGATTATGGACGAACCAATTACATGCATGCAGGATCCGAAGCGCAAGGTGCAGTTTTCCGTTGAAACGGCAGGCTGTGTATAACTATGTTGCACTATGGTATCAATTGAGCGTGGGTTTACTCTTGCAATTCCCTTAAGCGCGCAAACCTGAACACCGGTGATTTGCCCGATAGGTGGCGGAGTGAGTGACGCCAGAAGTTATGGGCATTCTTATGACTATTCAAAGGCTGACAACCTGTGCAATTGACAGTGGGCGCTCTCCACAAACAACCTAGGGCATCTCTTACGTCCAAGGTGTCACATATATGGACAGAGGAGTGTCAAATTCGAAGTTGACATTGGTTTCATTGAGAGCGACAAGTGTTCCCACGTTTTCTAGCTTAGGAAGGCTTCCAGTTTCACGTAGAGCTTTGAGTTTTTCAATTAATTTTATCTCTAGAAAATGACTTGGACCTTGATGATAATGTTGAAATCGACTCACTCGAAGTCTGCCTCACACCAGCCATCTCAGCTTCGTCTTTCTCGCTCACTACTGCATATTCTCAACACGAGTACTAAATCCTTCAATTTTTGAGATATTGCTTTAGAGGTACTGTAGACAATACTCAATGCTGGGGTAGATGTTGAAGCAGAGGATATCAATGGTTATTGTGCATTTGCTATGCGAGCATTGATGGGGCAAGAGCACGCTATGCGATCACTTTTGGAGCGCGGCGCGGAAGTTAAGAAAAGTGACCGAAGAGAACAACTTTATCTGTCCTTGCAACTCAACAGAGCTATCTCAGTTCTGCGGAACTTCTATTGCACAGGGGGTCTGATGTTAAAGCTGCTGACTGCAGGTTTACACCACTCCTTTTGGCCACAAGGAACAGACATGCTAAAGTTGCCGAATGTCTTTCGTCGAAAGGGGGAGACATCAATATAGAAGACTATCGTGGAAGACGTCCGATACATTGTGCTTCCAAATGCGATGCTCTGGCGTGGCCCAAATCTTCATAGAAAACTGCGCTGATATCAATGTGACGGACCAGTGGGGCCAAATGTCTCCCATGCGGGCAACCGACAACATGAACCTCAAGGTCGTCACTTTCCTCCTAAATTCCGCAGCAGAGTGCACAAAAAGAGCTAAAGATAACTCTACTGCCTTCCAGCTTGCGGCATGTGGGGACCACGAGGGGATTGTTAGCTGGCTTCTGATGGGAGGTGTTAGCATCTGCGCAACGACTCGTGAAGAATCTATTGCAATGCATATGTCAGCTCTAATAGGCCATGAAGGCTGGGTAATACTCCTGCTGACCAACGGTTCGAACTCGGAAGCGAAAGCTCAATGCTCCCGCAAGAAGGTAAAGGCTGACTTCCCGCTCACAGTGATCGATAGGGAGGAGCGTAGCGTCACAGCCGTCGTAGGCGCGAACGCACTCGCACACACATAGTCATACAATTCTAGACTGCAAATATGCAAAGTACATATCGGCTTCGTCGCACATGGGAATTTGGCGTTAAGGACGTAATGATCAAGTGTGGAAGTGACGAGTGAAGGGGTGGCGCCACCGAGCGGTCTGCCGTGGTGGTCCAAGGCAGGGGCAACTCGTGAAAGAGGAGTCAGACCTACACCCTCAACTGACCGCCAACACAGACAATTATCTCCAACATCGACAAAAGCAACGCAGCTCTGGGCACACCAGACGGTCTGGACGCGCCCTCCGACAGCAAACCTAAGATCCACCGGACCTCCAACAGGTCCGGAACAAGGTTGGCGTAGTGAAGCACGCAATACAGAACCTCCTGACGCCCCTTCAGTCTCCTCGTGCCCATCCGACGTGGGTGCAAACCGCCTCAGCAGGAAGTACCGCGACTCTCGTGACTAACCACCGTCTGTCATGCCAGAAACAGACCGCGGAGATCACCATTGGGCTAGGAGATCTCAAGGATAAAAAAGATTTGCACAAGCTACCGTTCGAGTGACCGTGCAGCAAGTGCAATAGACACCCCCCACCCGCAGAGGATTTATCGCAGCCTGAAAGCCCCCGAACGTAAACATTCCACTCTTCCTCACCGGTGGAAACTCAAAGCACGCGAATCGTTGCCTCTATGATCCTGACGACCGGCCGTACTGCAGCAAACTCAGGATATGGTTTATGCTTGAATAATAGGACTGCACCTGCTGAGCCACAATGACGTGATGTCACCCCAGGATAACCTCTCGCCCTCGCCTGCCTTCCCACTGTGATTACTACATCTCGATCCTCGGTCACAGGCAGGCAGTACGGCCTGTCAGAAAGGTGACTGTGGATGATCCTTGTACGTATTCCGAACAGCTATTTGTGAGATTAGTTCTCTTTCCGCACCTCGTTGATAGCATAAGCACTAGCAACAGACGAGGGGAGAGCGAGACGTACAGCGAGAGGACAACGGCAATAGGGATTGCCGAAAAAGATCCAGGGTTTGTGCCTTGTCAGAAACGTTTCTGAGTTCAAAGACAAGAAAGAGAGTTTGCTAACTCAATTCGCCATTCGTCCAACAGTTCTGATTACTAGTACTGAGTTTCGCGAGTTGATGCCTACAGGTTGCCAATGACGTCTATGGACTAAATCTACTGGTTCTTATCTGCGTCAATATGTGGAGACCCGGCTAAGCCCTATAGATGTGCTTAGGTTAGATCTACAATAACAATCGAGTTGAATAGGAAGCATTGTCCAGGCTAGGTGGAGAAACATACGCATCACTGCTGGCAGTTTGTGAAAATGATCCGTGCATTTGAAACAGACAATATCAGTGTGAAGATCGCCGGCAGGGATTCGTATGGTTTTTCACCTAGCCTGAACTTTGAGCTGGGGTGACAGGAGGGTGAATGATACTGAACTCTATCTCAAGCCGGGCCGTGATAGTGCCATTTGGAGTTGTCCAAGAGAACTCTAACTACTTGAGAGCAGAATGCGATATCGTAATTCAAACTCCGAATTTTATCTTCACATGGCAAAGTTTTTACAGATCCCATCTGAGTTTGTGCACCCTAAAGGTTAATTGAGCACGTCCCGTACGCTGCTGTAAGCCGGAACAAAATGACGTTGGATTTTGGCCTAAGAAGATCTTGCCAGAAACAATATCATACGAGCAGCGTCTTTGTGAAGATTTCAAATCCTTGGTGTATGTCTCATAGACTGGATGTGATAAACCCCATGTTAGATGACCCGTCTCATGACGTTGATTCTAGTGTGTGTGTGTGTGTGTGTGTGTGTGTGAAGTCAAGGAAAGTGAGCATGCTCTGGCTCCGTCTTTGTCAGCCTCGTGTACTGTTATCTCAGCAGATCTAGCCTGGCCGTACGCACACAGAAAGTTCCATCTCGCAAGCGCCAGCTTCGGATTTTATCAACATCACTCATAGAAATTCGAAGTTTGAATACGAGAGCATGTTTTGTAAAGTTTGAATCTCGACGCGGGGAAGTCTCATTGGGGTTACCCCGATACATGCCACGAAGAAGTATTGAGAGACGCCAGGTCATAAATTCGGCCACGATAGGGCCGAAGAAGGGATATAAGCAGAGAATTGACATACCGCGAGATTGCCTGGCCCCATCAAAGTCGCTAGCAAAACTATCCACATTGCCACATTGCATCTACCACTCCCTATCAACACTACCTCTTCGACATTGAGTTTACTCTATCATGAGAATGCTTCAGCCATTTAATATCGTCTACTCAATCATGATCCTGGCTACAATGGTTGCTGCACAGCCTTGCCCAACCTCCCAGTGCGAAACTAATTTCGACGACCCTCAGCCTGGCAATGGAATTGCTTTCACCGAGATGGGTGACGTCGAATTTCCCACTGGCAGCTCTCTAGTCATTGGTTTGCCCGTTCAGCCTCCTGGAACCCAAAGCTTAAGAGTGGGGTTTGGCAATCCAACCAACGTTCAGTTCCATGTCACGTTCTCTGTACCCATGCGAGACACTGGTGGCTCCTTTATTGTAACTGCAAACACCGGATATGCGTCAGCCGATATTAATGTTAACCGAGACGATTGTATTGGGCATCCATAGACGTTAAGAGTCACCTGGGTCGGTGGAGCACAGAGGAAAAAACTACCGCGCAGAGAGGCCGCTGGTGTGATCGGCGCACATGAGAACTTGATACTCAAAAGGATCCCAAGTATGGCAACACGAGTACAGTTATCGATATGCGGAGACTAATAGCTGAACAGGTCCCGGAGCCAGTTGCGCACAGTCTGCATCATGCCCTAGTAAAGCAGGGCATTGTTGCGGATTTTAGGACTAAACACTTCTCGAGTGTTGCGAGAGGAGGATTAGAGCTTTGAGAGGTTGTGTAGAATACACTAGTAAAAGCCCATAGCTCTACAGTATGGGATGCAGATACCCACGATCGAGAAAAGTACCGGATAGGAGTTGTGTAGTATAATTTGGTGATCAACACTTCCTATTCTTTCAAGATTCTATACTGATACTGTAAACTAATGTATTTCACTAACACGTGATGGTTCCCAGAATAGCACTAAGGTGTTGAAATATAGAAAAGATAGTAGAGAAGCTATGACGTATGATTAGTAGGATCTTGTTTTGTTGTGGGAAACATGTATTAATCGAGGGAGGTTTGGAAACGACAACCGAGCCGCTTGAAGCTTAACGAACGCGTGTGGGCGGGCAACGAGTGGGTCGTGAAATGGTTTCATCGAGTCAAAGTGGGGGCTAGAAGCAAACAATGTATTAAAATGTAGTGAGAACAGTCACTGGTAACTAAGTCCACCATGAGGTGTGGAGACCGCCGTTGCTGCGCAAACCAAGATCAGCAACATGATGTCATCTACATTTGACCGACTGCGCCGCAATGCGGTCACACCAACATAGCTTAGATTGCGGCAAGGACTCTTCCTGTATCATGTACGCCCTTCTATGGCCCTTCTCTCGCAACTGGCCCCAGAAAAAGGACGCCCAAAAGCGCTGAAAAGATGTCGACCCCGCGCGTCGAGGTCGAACTCAGGGCTACACGCGTCTGCTACCTATCCAACAGCCCGCATGTCCATTTCATCTTACGCAGCAAATCTCACGATATTGGCGAGCGAGTAGTCTTCCTGCATGACGGCTTTGCGGGCGTGGAAGGACACCAACCCGTCAATTCCCCCCGGGTTGTTCAGTGCTTCGACTGCGAAACCGGAGAGGAAGTGCAGGTCGTACATCAAGGCATTCAGCCGCTCTTCCTTGACAGGATTCAATACACGTCGTCTAGTACCCGGCAGTCTTACGAGCTACCGTTTGTCACCTCCTCGCTCAAATCAGATAAGAAGTATATACTATGATTCAGATCTAATCTGATCTCGTACTGGCCACCCAGTGTGAGGGATGTCCTCGTCGCTCGCGACAAAACTTTCGACAGCCTGGTATCTGCGTCGGATATTCTTCCGCCGTCCACGCCAGGTATATTGTGGGAAGCTGCTGACGGCAAGAACATCGTTGTCTTCAAGACTCGGAGTTCGCAACCATCCACACCCCAAGTGGCTGTCACTTTGTCAGCCCCCTCCACTTATTCGCTCTCTGAGCAATGGCTGAAGTTCGTTCTCACCTTCCCAACGAACGCTTCGTTTCACTTCACTGTCTATGCAAAATGACCGCGGGTCATAGCCGATTATACTGATATCAAGATCCTTGATGCAACATTGCGCAGTCAGCTCGCACCTACCATCCAAGTCTGTCGTGACCGCGACGAGTACGACAGGGAAGATTTCCTGGAGTTTGATGGGTCCCACACGGAGCACCGAGCATGGGATTTCGCAGACCCGTTCCTGAGCGAGGTGCAGCTAGAGGCTGGTCACGAGTACATCATGAGTTATGAGGGTGAGAGGTGGTGGTGGACCGAGGATACTTTAGACGAGGTCTTGGGGTATTTCGCCTACCCAAGTAATATCGGACTTGATTATGCTAGTGTCATCAACACAGGCGCAAGTGAGCTCAGGTTCAAGGTTGTGGAGTAAATCTCAGAAGTGACACAGACTACTTCAAACTCGGCCTCGTCGCTTCATTTTCACAGCCCCTAATTGTGACCACGCTCTTTCGCATTGGAGGATTCCACTAATCGCACCTCATCACACAAAATAATTGGGGCCACCTATCTTAACAAGCGAAGCTATGCAACGACGTGGTCGTAAGACATCATGATAGCTACATGCGTGTTAATCTATCTGGATCATGCTGACACCTTGCCCGTAATTCATCCTTACTTCTAACTCTGTATTGATTGGAAGAGATCCACTCTCTTTCCCCTGATATAGATCAACACTAAATAGCCTTAGTTATACATAGATTTCTTATTATTATATACTAAATTTACTATAGCAGTTATAAGGTATTTAGGAATTAAAGTTTTGCAATATGATTTAGTTTTGAATAGTATAACTAACGTGTTGGATAAGCGAGTGAGCCAGGCAAGCGAGTGAGCCACCCCACCAACTTTGCACAACACCTTAACTTCAACTAACTATAGCGTCCCTCTAACAAGCTTCTAAAGTCTCTTATAAGGCTAATATATATTTTATAATTTTAGCTCTTAATATAAAGTAAATTTAAACTAAAAGATACGCTACTAAGACGTTTAATATCTTAAAAGCTACACTTTACTACTAACGCGCTAGTAAGCCTACCTAATATAATTACTAGCCTAACTTAAAGAAGCTTATAAAGCTAGAAGAGTAGGTAATAGTTAATTATATACTTAATCTAGATCTACGTAGATTTTTGCTTACCTACGCAGCTATGCGCAATATAGCTAATAGACTATTAGCTACGCGTAGCGCTAGCTAGATTAGGTAGAAGTAGCTAGCTAACTTTATTAAGCGTATAGATAGTCTTATAACGCGTTTTAATTAGGTATATAATAGGTAGAGAGCTCTATATAAAGATCTAGTTATAATTAAGAGCTAGTTTAAGCTTATAAAGTAGATAAAGGCTAAGTATAGCATTTATAATAAGAACGTCTATAACTTTTATAAAGCTAGCTTTATAGTAGGTAAGATTATAACTTAGCTAGTAATAATAGTATTAGAAAGAAAAGGCTAACTAAAAGTAGTTAAGCTAGGTAATTGTAAGTAGGTAACGCTAATCGTAGTAATTAATATAGCTAGCTAGTTAGTTCTACTATTGCTTATCTTTACTAGCTAGTATTATCTATCTGCTTAGTATAAAGAAGTAGAGATCCTACGCTACTAGGCGATTATAGTTAGTAATAATAGCTAGATAAATAATAAGTTAAGTATTACTTAGCTATAGCACTTTAATACCTATATAAAAACTTATATTATTAGTAAAATTACTTACTTATTTTTAATAGCTATAAAAGCTACTAGTCTTTAGAGTTTTAAAAGCTCTATAAGAAGAATAATATCTATACACTCTATATACTACTTTACTTATTTTACTTACTTTAGCTTTTTAACGTTAGCTACTTTTTGCTATTAAAGCGCGCGTATAGCTATAAAGTAGAAAGCCTAATATATAACTATATTAACTATATTACTAAGCTTAAGTTTCTACTAGCGTTTAAGGCAGCGTTTAATTAATCCTTTACGCTAGCTAATATCTACTTAGCCTTTTAAGGCGTAGGCCTTATTCCTCTTTAGCTAGACGCTATTTTATTAAAGCTTAATATAAAGCTGCGTACGCCTACTACTCTAGTAGCTAGTATTATAGAGGCTATTTAGTAGGCTTATACCCTAAGCAACCTATATAAGCTTAAAGCTTAATTAATACTAATATATAATTAAGTTTAGAAGTATAAAAGCTCTTTACTAGCATTAATTATTATAGTAATTAACTAGCTTAAGAAAAGGGCTAAGGTTATAATGCTCTTAGCTAAGCTAATGCGTAATTAGATTACTAGCCTTAAGAGGGCTAATAAAGTAGTAATAAAGCGTAGGTAGTGTAAAAGAAAGTAGATATAAAAGCAAGGAGAACTTATAAAGAAAGCTAGAGAAGATCTACTTACTTAGCGTAA
Source organism: Exserohilum rostratum (assembly GCA_026367775.1). Lineage (NCBI taxonomy): Eukaryota > Fungi > Ascomycota > Dothideomycetes > Pleosporales > Pleosporaceae > Exserohilum > Exserohilum rostratum. Next base: position 1,452,946 of record CP111160.1, read on the forward strand.
GGCTAATGTTATGAACCTAAGTAGAGGGACACCACGTAAGATATAAGAGAAGAGAAGAATAAAGCTTATATTACAACCTCTTTTATTAAATAAAGGGACTACAACTAATAACGTACTAGCAACTCTATATCCTATAGGCTTAGTAGAACGCTATTATAGAATATATTACGTGTGTTCTACGCATTCTATATAATCCTATAAAATACTACGTATAAGATAGTATAGGATACTATAGAATAGTATAAGATATAGAACATTTACTTAGTATATAGTATAAGTAATGTAGCCCTTATAGCTTATTATATTTAACTTAAGTTATAAGTATAAGTATAATATATAAGTTACTTATAAAAACGCTATTTATACTACTTTATTACTTTATTTATAAAAACTAACCTTAGGAGTCTAATACTAGAAGTTTTATATTACTTCTACTTAGATCCTACTCTTAATACTTTAAACACCTTTATAATAAGCAATATTATTATAAATACTTCTAACGCTTCTCTTACTAAAGGATTAACTACTTATATTAATAAGCTAGACTTATACTATAGAGACTATAATAAGCTTAAAGCTTAAATCTTTTAGGTTAACTAGTTCTTCCACCTTTAAGGGGATAGGAGTAATAAAAAAGATAAAGTTGTCTTAGCTACTACTTACTTCTAAGGTAACGTAGAAAAATAAGTTAACTTTATTCTATAACATTACATAGACAATTCTATTACTAACGCTAATAATATTACCTTAGTAGAAGACTAAGACGCTTTTAAGGTTAAACTCTAATAGAACTTCTTACCTTTTAAGGAGTTAGTAGTTGTAGAACAATAAATTTAAACCTTACGCTAAATAGGGCTAGCTGCTAACTATACAATAAAGTTCTAGCAATACGCTACTAGGATTAACTAGAATAATAAAGCACTTATACGTATATACTAATAAGGCCTTAAGCTAATAGTACGTAGAGAACTTATAAAAAGTAAAGCTAATATTAACACACTAGTAGAACTTATAGAAGAAGCTATTAAAGTTAATAATAATCTATATAAACTAGTGCTAGAAGAATAGTTATTTAACTAAAGAACGCAATAATAAGACAAGAATAATTAGCCTAAACAATAGTAATACTAACGTTCACCCCTTAATATGAGATAGTAGCGTAGTTTTATGCTACTTACTCTAGAAGCCTACTAAGAATATAGTGCTTAGCTAATATACTTTAATAATTTTAATAAAGGATATAGGTTTAGCTGCGCTAAGCCTACTAATAGACCTAAGGGTTGAAACGGCAAAGATAAGAAGAAAATTACTTACTACGCCTATAGTAAAGAAGGCTATATAGCACAAGACTACTAAAGTAAGAATAAAGTTACTTAATAACTAAATATTATCTATAAGAACTTTGGCCTAGAAGATAGTAAGTTATAAAACGTTATTACACTAGCCTAAGTTAAATACTACCTACTTAATAAAGAACTTATTATAGGACTTAAGGATGTAATACTTACTACTACTAAAAGTAGCAAAAAAGAGAAGAACTTGCTTAGTAATAAGGAATATAAGACACTAGTAGAAGGAAAATTCTCTATAGCACTTACAAAGTATAAAAAGATAGCTAAGTTTAAGAAAAGGAACTAACCTACTACGCTAAAACTAGTAGAGCTTAACTCTAACTAAGAAGAACTATAATAGAACCTAGTATAATAGATAACTTTACCTAGCACGCTATAATAAGCGTTAAAGGTATAAGAATTATAGCAATAATTATAAAAAGAATACTAAGCTACTAAGTAATAGCAAAATAGTAATAACTAGTATTAGTATAACGCACGCAACGCATACTATACTTAACTTTTATAGACTATATACCTAGCTGCCTACTACTTAGCTTACTACTCTAATAAATAAGGAGTAGGATAGAACCCTAAGACTATTAATAGATACTCTAAATATAAATATTACTAGTTTAAATACGTAGATAATAAATGCCCTAAACACCTATAGGATAAGAAGGAAAAGAAATACTTTCTAAGCTATAATAACCTATAGGAGGTTATATAGATACAAATAATATACTAGACAAAGTACGTTAATAACTACACGTACGCCTATTAATAATAGGACTAGTAAATATACCTTAGCAATAATTACAACGCGTATATCTTAGCTAAAGAATACTATAGATTTCTAGTAAAGTCTTTTTTAGGCTAGCGCTAAGAGAGCTAGCGCCCTCTAGGGAGATTAATATAGTAAACCCTTTAAGATTAATAAAGCTTATAGTAGAGCTTAATAGAAAATAGATATAAGCACTAGTAGATTTAAGATTATAAGCAAACTATGTTTTAGCGTATATAGTTAGGAGAGCTAAACTTACCTAACTATAGAAATAATAGCTATACTTACTATACATTACTAATAGTAAACTTATACTAAACGTAGAAAGTATAATATATAAAGTTAGATAAGTAATACTTAGTATCTAAAAGTATAAAGAGAAGATAGACCTAGACGTTCTTAGACTAGCTACTTATAATATTATTTTAGAACTCTTATAGCTATAAGAACATAACCTATAAATTAAGTAGAAGTTAAAAGTGTTCTAATTAAAGTACTATAGAATAGACGTAACTACAAGCTAGCCTGCGCATTAGTAAAGTCTAATAGTAGATAAGAGTAATATTGCTAAGTAATGCAATATTATAGAAAGAAAAGTGAACTTAATAGGTAGTTCCTAGAGTAAGAAGCTAAACTTAGTAGATACTAAAACCAGGCTAATAAATTATAAAGCTAGAGTATAGAAGAATAGCGCAACTCTAAAAATCCCTAAACAATACTAGCAATAAAAACATCTATTTTAGGAAGTAGTAGATAACTAAGTATTACTAAAGCATTAACCCTAGGACTATAAGATAGTCCTATAGAAAGGAAAGAAACTAACTTTTAGGCCTATATATTAACTATTAGAAAGAGAGCTTAATATATTAAGAGAATATATCAATGAGAGTTTAGCTAAAGAATATATATAACTATTAAAGTTACTAGTAGGATGTCTAATTATATTTATACTAAAAAAGAACAGGATAGATCAACTATGCGTTAATTATTAGTAACTTAACAATATTATAATTAAGAATTAATACCTACTACTAAATATTACTAAGCTCTAGGATTAATTATTTTAAGTAAAGATCATTATAGCGTTAGATCTCTAAGATAGATACTACCTTATTAGAATTAAAAAAGATAAAGAATAGAAAATAGCTTTTAGGACACAATATAGACACTATAAATATACTATTATACTATTTAGGCTTACAAACGCTCTAGCTATATTTTAAGAACTTATTAATAACGTACTTAGACCCTATCTAAATATATTTATTATTACCTACTTAGATAATATTCTAATCTCCTTAGAGAATAATAAATAATATACTAAATATATTAAGCAGGTACTTTAGGCCCTAGATAAGTATAGCTTTAGACTTAAGCTAAAGAAGTGTAAATTTTATAAGACTAAAGTTAACTTTCTAGGCTACGTAGTAGGGGTTGATAGAGTATAAATAAGTAAAGAGAAGATTAAAGTTATCAAAAACTAGCTAACACTAAAAATAGTTATAAAGATCTAATTATTTCTAGAATTTATAAACTTTAATAGGTAGTTTATTAAGGACTTCTTTAAAATTATAATACTACTAACGCAACTTATAAGAAAAGATACCTTATAGAGTTAAGATAATAAGATAGAAGAAGTATTTTAAGCACTTAAGAAAGCATATATAACACTACTATACTTTAGAATATTTATCTTAGAATTACTAATAAAATTTAAGATAAACGCATTAAACTTTGTATTAGGAGGCTGCGCTAGTATACTTATTAATAGCAAATAGCACCCTATTATATACTACTTAAGAAAGTTCTTAGGACTAGAAGAACGCTATAATATATATAATAAAGAACTACTTACTATAGTAGTATATTTATAGCACTAGAGAGTATATATAGAAAGTTACTTAAAACTTATAATTTATATAGATTATAAGAACTTAGTACACTTTACTATAATAAAAGTACTTAATTAAAGATAGACCTAATAGTCTAAACTATTAGGATAATATAAGTTTAAGATTATCTATACTCTAGGAAAAGAAAATAGAAGAGCTAACGCTCTTAGCTAATAACACGACATTGTAGGAAATAAGATAATAGTTAATAGACTTATACTTAAGGTTAATAAAGATAGATTAATAGAACTTATATATAAAATTAATATTATTTTAAAAATTAGAAATAACATACCTAAAGAAGTATAATAAACTATTATTAAAGAATATCATAACAATCCTGTATATAGACACCTAAGAATTGCTAGAATAATAGAAATAATCTAGCAAAATTACTAGTTTAGTAGAATAAAGGATAAAGTTATATTTTATATTGCTAAATATAAAGACTATAAAAAAAATGAGTATAGTACTTACGCACCCTATAGAGAAATATAAGCTTAAGAACTACTATAAGAACTATAAGTAGATATTTCTATAGACTTTATTATAGGCCTACTAGTCTTAAAAGACTTTACAACTAAAGTTATATATAACGCAATACTAGTTATAGTAGATAGGTTTACTAAACAAGCTAAGTATATACTATTTAGGAAATACTATACTATAGTAGATCATGTATACATTATAAATAATAGAATTATCTAACACTATAGAATACTAAGGATAATTATTAGTAATAAAGATAAGCTTTTTATATTAAACTTTTAGATAATACTATCAGCCGCGATAGGTATAAAATAGAAGCTATTAATAGCATACTATCTATAAACCAATAGACAAATATAAAGAACTAATAGAACAAGAAAGGTATACTTTAGAATCTATTTCAACTACCAATAAAATAATTAGGTATAACTACTACTTATAGCATAGATAGCCTATAATAATAAAATATTAGAATTAATAGGAAAAACACTGTTTTATGCAAACTATAGAAGACACCTAAATCTCTTTACTAGGACATATCTAAGTTAGAAAATAGAAGCAGCTATAGCTATAGCTAAAGAACTTAAGAAAATATACGAAAAACTCTAAAAAGCACTTAAAAACGCTTAGTAATAGAGCATTTTATATATTAATAAGAAATAAAAAATAGCACCTTAGCTAAAGAAGAGGAATAGAGTATACTTACTTATAACAAATCTTGAATAAAGTAACTAAGTAAAGAACTAGATTATACTAAGGTTAGACTATTTTTGATTCTTAATTAGAAAGAACTAGTAATATACACACTTAATTTACTACTAAATATAAAGATACACCTAAGATTTTGTATAAGTCTATTAGAAATAGTAGATCTTAAAATACTATTATAAAAAATATTTTACTATAAACTAGAAGAAGAAAATAAGTTTAAAGTTAAGAAAATCCTTACACACTAAATAATAACCTAAGGAACTAAATACCTAGTTAAATAGTTAGGTTACCTAGAAAGTAAAAATATATAAGAACTAGCAATAAACCTTATAAACTACTACTAGCTACTAGCCTAGTATTATTAAAAATAAAATTGTTAAAGCTAAGATTACCTTTAAGGTAGAATAGTATAAAAACGCTCTAATCTAACGTAGAAGAACTAGGTATAAGGCCCTCTTTTAGCTACGCGACTTTATAGTTAATGCTCTCTACTACTTCTAAAGCCTTAATTTCCTCTACGTATTTACCTAACTTATTAATCTACTACTACTTATAACGCTTTAATAATTTTTATTACTTATAAAGCTAATCTTTTTTTGTATAAGTAGCTATTAGTAACTATAATGCTACAGCCTTAGCTATATTAGTGTTAGCCTCTTACTAATTAAGGCGCGCTAACTCCTTATCTAACTTTTTAAAGTTTAGAACTAGAACCTCTACTAGAATATATAACTTTACTCTATTATAATAATAATTCCTATACTCTTTCTTTAATAATAATATTTAGCACTCTAAATCTCTTTTTGCGTAATATTAATAAAACACTATTATAAGTTCTTTAGTATAGTTAATTTAATTACTAAGCGCGTAATAATAGGTAGTACTTCTAGATACTATAATAGTTAGCTTATAAAGATATAAAGCTAAGAAGAGGAAGATAGTATTATAAACCCAAGTAAAGGGACACTACGCAAGATATAAGAGAAGAGAAGAATAAAGCCTATATTATAACCTCTTTTATTAAATAAAGGAACTATAACTAATAATATACTAGCAACTCTATATCTTATAGGCTTAGTAGAACACTACTATAGAATATTTTATATATGTTTTACGCATCTTATATAATTCTATAAAATACTACGTATAGGATAGTATAGGATACTATAGAATAGTATAAGATATAGGATATTTACTTAGTATATAGCATAAGTAATATAGCCCTTATAGCTTATTATATTTAACTTAAGTTATAAGTATAAGTATAATATATAAGTTACTTATAGAAACGCTGTTTATACTACTCTATTGCTTTATCTATAAAAACTAACCTTAAGAGTCTAACACTAGAAGTTTTATATTACTTCTACTTAGATCCTACTCTTAACAGCTAATTAGCAGATTGCTTATAAAGAGCGTAAAGGAAGAGAGTAATTAAGTATTAGCTACTAGGCTCTAGCGCGCTATAGTAGGTGTAGAGGGCCTAGCTATAACTTACGTATATGTAAAAAAAGATACTCTAGATAGTTATTAATCTGCTATCTTAATATATATTAAAATTTTTAATATGTAGTAGAGCTACGCGCTTGTAAAGGTGCGCAAAGTTGGTGGGGTGGCTCACTCGCTTGCCTAGCTCACTCGCTTATCCAACACGTTATACTTATCTTAATTAACGTGTTTTAAAAACGAGCGGCGCGTACAAGTAAGTAGCGCACCGTACTAACTTTATACACACCTCTTGTTTTATACCAGTATAGCTCTATATACTATTACTAAAATAGTGTTAAATAAAGTAGCTATATAGCTTACTATCTTCTCTATAGCTACTTAGCAGATATAAAGTAATAGATATACTATAGTAGTCTATAATATAGCTAAAATAACGCTTTATTACTAAAGCCCTAGTAAGTCTACTTAATATAATTATTAGCCTAACTTAAAAAAGCTTCCTAAGCTAAAAGAGTAGGTAATAGTTAAGTATATACTTAATCTAGATCTATATAGAGTATTGCTTACTGATATAGCTATATATAATATAGCTAATAGACTTTTAGCTATATATAGCGCTAGTTAAGTTAGAGTCTACTAGCTACTAAACTATATTAAGTGATTAAATAATTTTATAATATATTTTAATTAAGTATATAATAGGTAGATGTCAGGCGCGGCTGACGATATATAATATCCTGTGCAGAGTATCAGCAGAACGCTGATTATTCGTACCTTTTTAGTTGTAGTAGCGCAGCGGCACAGGGCTAAGCTCCTAATAGTAGAGAGCTCTATATAAAGATCTAGTCTTAACTAAAAGCTAGTTTAAGCTTATAGAGTAAATAAAGGCTAAGTATAGTATTTAAATTAAGAACGTCTATAACTTTAATAAAGTTAGCTTAATATTAGGTAAAATTATAACTTAGCTATAATTCATGTATATGCAAGAAAGATACTCTAGATATTGTTTAATCTACCCTACTGATCTCTATATATTATACTATTATATTATTAAGTTATACGTCTATAGAGGTATATAGAGTTAATAGAGTACGCTACTCACTTATACGCGCTGCTTACTTATAAAATATCTTATAATTAATACTATATTTTATAGGTAGGCGCTATGTATAAGTAAGTAATATAACGTGTTTTACAAGCGAGCGGTCTATATAAGTAAGTAGTCCACCCTATTAACTTTCTATACCTCACTCGCTTATAATAATTATAGCACTACTAACTTTATCTTAACATACTTTTAGTAAGGCTAATATATACTTTATAATATTAGCTCTTAATACAGACTAAATTTAGGTTAAGAGACGCGCTGCTAATATATTTAAAATCTCTTAGATAACGCTCTACTATTAGCGCGCTAGTAGGCCTACCTAACGCGATTACTAGCCTAACTTAAAGAAGCTTACTATGGTAGAAGAGTAGATAATAGTTAATTATATACTTAATCTAGATTTATATAAATTTCTACCTACCTACGTAGCTATACGTAATATAGCTAATAAACTATTAGCTGCGCGCAACGCTAGCTAAGTTAGCGTCTACTAGCTCTATAACTTTGTTAAGTATATAGATAGGCTTATAACATATTTTAATTAAGTATATAATAGGTAAAGAGCTTAATAAAAATTTCTAGTCTTGATAAAGAGCTAATTAAAGCTAATAGAGTAAATAAAAGGTAAGTATAGTATCTAAAATAAAAACGTCTATAACGTTAATAAAGCTAGCTTAATAATAAGTAAGATTATAACTTAGCTAGTTATAATAGCATTAGAGAGAAGAGGCTAACTAAACGTAGTTAAGCTAGGTAATTATAGGTAGGTAACACTTATTATAGTAATTAGCGCAGCTAGCTAAGTAGTTCTATTATTTCTTATTTTTACTAGTAAATATTACCTATCTACCTAGTATAAAGAAGTAGAGATCCTATGTAACTAGGCAATTATAGTTAGCAATAATAGCTAGATTAATAATAACCTAAGTATTACTTAGCTAAAGCACTTAAACGCCTATATAAAGACGCGTATTATAGGCGCTTATTACCTACTTATTTTTAATAGCTATAAGAGCTACTAGTCTTTAAAGTTTTAAGAGCTTTATAAATAGAATAATATCTATATACTTTATATACTACTATATTTCTTTTACTTACTTTAACTTTTTAACGTTAGCTACTTTTTACTTGTAAAGCGCGCGTATAGCTATAAGGTAGATAGCCTAATACGTAACTATATTAACTATATTACTAAGCTTATATTCCTACTAGCGTTTAAACTAGCCTTTAATTAATCCTTTATACTAGCTAAAACCTACTTAGCTTTTTAAAGCGTAGGCTTTATTCCTCTCTAGCTAGACGCTATTTTATTAAAGCTTAATATAAAGCTACGTACGCCTACTCCTCTAGCTACTCTTATAGAGGCTATCTAGTAGGCTTATACCCTAAGCAACGTATATAAGCTTAAAGCTTAATTAATACTAATATATAATTAGGTTTAGTAGTATAAAGGCTTATCTCTAGCGTTAATTATTATATCAATTAGCTAGCTCAAAAAGAAGGTAGAGATAATAATACTCTTAGCTAAGCTAATGCGTAATTAGATTACTAGCCTTAAGAGGGCTAATAAGGTAATAATAAAGTGTAAGTAGCGTAAGAAAAAGTAGATATAGAGATAAGGAGTGCTAATAAAGAGAGCTAGAAAGAATCTACTTACTTAGCGTAAAGCTAATTAGCAGATTGCTTATAAAGAGCGTTAGGGAGAAAAGTAATTAGGTATTAGCTACCACGCTCTAGCGCGCTATAGTTAGTATAGAGAGAATAGCTATAATTTACGTATATATAAGAGTTATATATACAATAGTATATATTATATTATTTCTCTCTCTCTTTATTTAATTACAACGTTGTTGAGTTATAAGCGAGGAAGGTATAGCAAGTTAACAAGGTAGACTACTTGCTTGTATAGACCGCTCGCTTGTAAAACACGTTACTCTACTAACTATATATATATTTATTTATATATAGCTTTACTATAGATTATAAACTTTATATACATTAAGATAATATATTAAGTACTAGCTAAAGTATTTTTTTTACATCCTTAAGTTATTGCTAGTCTCTCTATATCTACTATAGCGCGATAGAGCCTAGTAGCTAATATTTAACTAATCTTCTTTCTAACGTTCTCTATAAGTGGTCTACTAATTAGCTTTTATTAGAAGCTTAGCCTTATACTACTACGCTACTATAAATAAAGATATATGAATACTTAGCGTTCTACTAATAGTCTATATAGAATTGTATATATTATAAGCTATACTTAATATTTTCATTTTCTTTACTAAAGCTTAGCATCTAGACTTTACTAATTAATAACTACTAGAGATGTCTTTATATAATAGACCTCTTAGTAGCTTATAGAATACTAAAGCACCTCTAGCTATTCTTTAGTCCCTAATTAACTATACAATAACTAGTACTAGCTAGAATTAAACCTAGTACCTATAGTATCTCTAGCACCTATGTTACAAGTAAAAGTATAAGAATTTTCCTTAATAGGTTTCTATGAAGAGTTATAGATTTGACTAAAGGGAAAGAAAGGTGTTAAAAGACACCTAGGCAATAATTAGCGCAGGGCGCGTAGATTACGTAACTTAGTATTCTACTAAGGTGTTACAAACAAATAGGAAGGATTTCTCTTAATAGGTTTCTATAAAAGGGTTGCATAGTTAACCTAAAGAAACAAAGGTGTTAAGGGACGCCTAGGTAATAATTAGCGTAGGGCGCATAGATTATATAACTTAGCATCCTACTAAAACGTGGCCTCTAGGAGGCTAGCGTAGAATAAAAGGCTATAGTCCTTCTAAACCTCCTATCTTAGTAGGAGGTGAGTGTTACAAGTAACACGCAGAAGGATTCCCTTCCTTAATAATAACAACGAGTAGTTAGGAAATATACTTAGGTTCACGTTAAAAAGTAGCAATCATCGCCTTGCAATAATTACGTAACTTAGCATTTTACTAAAGAAGAATATCCCGCTAAGGAAGAGATAGTAGAACCACCTAGAATTGCATAGTATTCTAAACCTCTTACTAAAGACTAAAAAAAGGGACAAAAGAGATAGTAAAGTAGATAATAATAAAGATATAAAGATAGATGGATTTTCATATTACTCTTATAATAGTTAACTTAAATTATACTTTCTTACTAGTATCTTTACTTAATAAGATTATTACTTATTAGTCTATAGCAATATAGATTAGATTCATTAATTAACCTCTAGTTGACTCTTATAACTCTTTTCTATTAGAATCCCTTAATAACTCTTATAGAGCTAATCCTAAAAGGCTTACTTATCTTAACCTAGAATAAGACTAGAGAAGTATAAGCAACCTACCCTATATAATACTTTAACTACTACTTAAGTTCTTACAGAAGAATTAACTAATAGTATACCTAATTAAGATTTAGAATATCTTATAATTACTCTTAATTCTAGGCTAGCACTAGTGGACTAGTATAAGGTCTTAAGCTAGCGCTTAATCTAGTAATTAATAACAAGATACTAACTCTAAGTAACAATATAGATAAGAATAACAATACACAAAACTTACAAGAGTTGCAGAATCCTAAGTAATAAGCTACGCTTTAAGATTAGTAAATTACTAAAATATAAGTAATAATAAATTAGTTTATAAGTTAACTAATAGCTACCCTAAATAAGAAGAAGTCTATTATAAAGCCTAAGATAGTAGCACTTAAGAAGTTTAATAGAATCTATACTAAATTATAGATATTCCTTACTAATATTAACTTATACTATAAGTATAATAGAGTACTAATAGACTAGAATAAGATTCTTATAATAAGTACCTATATAAAAAGTAGGGTAGATAAGTAGATAAAACTTTATATTAAGGACTTCCTATAGGACGCAGATAACTTAGAAACTAAAAGCAAAACCTAAGAAATATTTAGTAACTAAGACAACTTTAAGAAAGAGATAAGATAAATTTCAAGGAAATTAACAAAAAGAACTAAATAAAAAAGGTAATTACTTACTTAGAGTAGACTAGATTAGTCTTAGCATATATAGTAGAATTTAAAAGCTATAAGTAAAAATTAATTAGAATAATGCTACGCTATAAACTATGTTTAAGGCAAGTCTAAAACAAAATATTAAAGACAGTCTTGTATACTATAAAAAGCTAAAAACGCTTTATACTCTAATAAAGCTAGCTACGCAAATTAACTATAGGCTATAGGAATAATATAAATAAAAGAAATATTTATTTTAGCCTACCCTAGCTAATATAAAGAAGCAGCGCTATAGCAAATATAGAAATAGTAATACTATTATAACAGGCAAGGTAAAGAAAAATAAGGACTAGAATGCCTAAGAAAAGGGCTAAGATAGCTTTTCTAAGAAAGAACGCTAAAAGCGTTTTAAAAAAAAACTATATCTCTAATACAGTAAAGTAAGACACTTTTAAAAAGACTACCTAAAGAATAAAGTTAGGTAAGGTTAAGTTAAAATTAGAATAATTAGGTATAGAATACCTTACCTATAGAATAGAGAACTAAATAATATGCTTAGTAACCTAGACTTATATAAGAAAGTATAATAAAAGTTAGATAAAGCCTTTAAGATAGTATAAAAGGCTCTAAGATTAAAAGACTTTAAGTAGATTAACCTACTACTAATAGACTATAGAATTAAAATGGCTAAAGTATAACTCTGCTTAAGACACTAGCTATGCTGGATATATAGAGATACTATACACTAAGCTAATAATTACACTTTTAAAGAACAAATTATTATTATAAGACTAAACTCTAAAGAGATTAGATATTAAATAGTTTATAAGTAACCTAGCTTTAGAGACCTAAAAGCTAAAGTTAAGAAGAATAAACCTTATACATATAAACAATAAATAAAGCAATATAAGTACTTATATTTGTTGGAGAATAAGCTACCTAGTTATTCTCTCTATCAGATCCATAAGATCCATTAGATTCATTAGATCTAATATCAATCAATTACGAGAAGCTATTATGCTTTAATATCTGTTAGAGATCGATACATTAATATCTATAACGAGACTATTGATATAGATTAGATATCAATAGTGCTATAGAATCTTCTAGACTGTCTAATCCTAAGATATATAAGATATCGATAGCTAGGTAGATAGAAGACCAAGGCAGACACAACAATCTCAACTCTATCGATCTCTATTATCTCTCTCTCCTTTTCCTACTCTATACTACTAGATCTTCTCTCCTTACTTCTGCTATCTGCAGCTAGAATCTATATCTATTAGATTCTAATAATAACAACTAAGAAACTTAACTAATAATAAGTCTAATAGGCTAAGATGCTCGCTTAGTTTAACTTGAAGATAATATATTAAGCTAGATTACTTAATAGAGTAGCAGACGCTCTAAGCTAGAGATCTAACCTACGCGAAGAAGGTTACTAAGAACTACATAACGTAGTACTTAAGATAATACCTAATAGCACTTTAAGATAACGTGGTTCACAAGCGAATTAATCACCTAAGCGAACTAATCACGCCCTACTAGCGCGTTAACGTTAACACTATAACGCGTAATGTCTTAATAACGTAACTATCTATTAAACTATCTTAAATTAGATCTTTAGCTTGCTCTTTTTAATATCTAATCGCAATGTGTTTAAAGCTAAAGATATGTAGCTTCTATCTATAACGTGCCTTAAAGTACTCTATCTACCTAACGCGCTAAAAAGCGCTCCTAACGTGACTGCGAGGCAAACTTAAAGCGCCTAAATAAGCTAGAAGAGGAGGCTATAGTTAGGCGTATTCTTAAAGAGTCTACGCAAGGATTTGCGCCTATAAAGGCTAGCGTTTAAGTAATAGCTAATAAACTATTATATAAGTGAGAAGGCAACCCTATTAGCAAGAACTAAGTTAATAACTTTGTTAAGAGAACTTCTAAGCTCTATACGCGCTAGAGCTGTCCTTATAATTACTAGTAAGCTATCTATAAAGACCTAGTAGCTATCTAGCGCTAGTTTAATCTAGTTAAGATAATAAAGTAGAAGTAGAGTATTATAAATAATAATATCTATAACTTTAATAAGACTAGCTTTATAATAGGCAAGATCTTATTATAGTTAGTTATTATAGGCTTAGAGGGATATAGTAAAAAGAAGCAGATATAGCTAAAAAACTATTAGTAGGTTACTATAATCTAAGGCGTAAGCGCGTTAGGTTGCTAGCTACCTCTCTTTATTATCTTTGTAGGTAAGATGCTTATTAACGTCTAGTTTAAAGACTTACCTACTAACTAGGTCTTTAAAGTTAGCTCTAATAGCTAAATAAATAATTAGCTTACTCTTATGTAGTTAGAGCACTTTAATACTTATATAAAGAGGTAGACTATAGGTAGGTATTAGCTACTTATTATTAATAGCTATAAAAGCTACTACTCTATTAATTTTTAAGATCTTTATAAGGAGAAGAATATTATTCTTCTCTATATACTTACGCACTTATTTACCTATTATAGCCTCTTAACGTTACCTACTTCTCGCTATTAAAGCGCAAGTATAGTAACATAGTTTTAGCCTTAGCACGTAACTATACTAACTATATTAGCAAAGAGACCTTCCTACTAGCCTTTAAAGCTACTTTTAAGTAGTCTATTACAAAAGAGAACATCTAAGCTAGTTTTAGAGCTACTAGTCTAGTCCTATATAACCTATAGGCTGTACTATTAAAGCTTAATATAGTAGTGTAGACACTAAAATAGTTACTATAATAGGTAGCTACTTAGGAGGCTTAGACACTACGCAACACGCGTAAAGTTAAAGCTTAAAGTACTCTTATTTAATAGAAAGTAAGAAACTACCTTAGGTCTTCTATAAGTTCTTTTAATAAGAAAGTTATGTAGTTAAGTAAAGAGGCTTAGTAAATAGCATATAAGATAACGCTTATAAAAGAGGAAGTAGCTACTCTATAAGAGGCTCTAAATATAGTAAATAAGCGTAAGAGCTATAAGTAGCTATATATATAGATAAAGGAGACTCTTACTATAAGTAATATACAAGAAGTATTAGCTAAATAGATAAGTAGTAGTTATAGTAGTAGAGAGAGTGCGTTAAAGAGGGTGTAAGGAGAGAGGCAGTGCGGGCGTTATAAGTAGACTAGACATAACGCTTATACTTACGTAGTTAAAATAGATAGTATAAGTAATAGTAGTAATTCTAGTAATTAATTTAGTATATTACAATAGTTTATTAACTATAATAAAAGTCTGTAATGATGTCTTAAAACTAACGCGCTAGTGGGGCGTGATTAGTTCGCTTAGGTGATTAATTCGCTTGTGAACCACGTTATAACTAACTAGACTTAGTAAGAGTAAAAGTAATAGCTTACTAAGTTATCACGCTTTAATTGTAGTAGTGAGAGAAAGCTATAAATTAGCAGTTTAAGCCTAAAGTAGAAGGCTCTAACAAATTGCTATAAGATAAGCAAGAATACTAAGATATAATTTTAAAAGAATAAATATATATACCTCTATATATAAGATTAAGTTTTATTAGGGAACTATATAAGTCCTTAGAACATAGATACGTAGGAATAGAAGAAATAGTTAGAAGACTAGCTAAAGTATTTACTATACTACGCTTATAAGCGATATCGTAGGATATCCTAAGTAACTATTTAGCTTATTATTAGAATAAGCCTAAGAGATATAAGCCTTATAGCCTATTATAACCCTTATAGCTACTAATAAGACTATAGAGTAGTGTTATAATAGACTTTATTATAAAGCTCTTAAAGTTATGTAAACTAGAATCTAGATAATTCTATAATATAATCCTAGTAAATATAAATTAATTAACTAAGGTAGTAAAGTTTACACTAATAGAAGAAATATTATAGTAGAAAAATGCGAGTATAAAGTTACAAAAGCACTCGTGTTGAAATATTGAGTACTAGAAAAACTTATTATAGATAGAGATAAGCTATTTATATCTCTATACTAGACGACGTTTTTAGTAAAATTGGGCGTTAAAAGAAAGCTTTTAGTATGCTTCTATCTAGAAACAGATAGCTAAATAGGATAAATAAACTAGATATTAGAATAGTATCTATAGATGTATATTAATAAGTAGTAAGATAACTAAGTAGAACTATTACTAACAGCGTAATTAGCGTATAACAGCGTAAGATGTATAATAATAAGATAGTTACTATACTATATAAACTATAGACATAAGCTAGTAGCTTATTAAGATCTAAAAGACATTAGAAGTATTCTAGTAAGAGTAGATAATAAGGCGCGACTTATATAGGAATTGCATAAAGAGTTAAGTAGATAGATAGCTTAAAGGCACTTTACAGCATCTAATGTAGTAAATAAATAAAGAACTAATGGACTAAATTTTGAGAAGGAGGATAAAGTTTTTCTATTAAGATAAAACCTAAACACTAGAAGACTATACAAGAAACTAGACAATCTTAAAGTAGGACTGCTTAAAATTCTAGAAAAAGTAGGACTAGTAAACTTTAGACTATAGCTACTACTAGGTATAAAAGTCTACTCTATATTGTATAAGAAACATTTAGAATTAGCACCCTAAGACGCTAAATTAGTAGAAGATATTAAACTTAAAAATAATAAGTATATAGTTAAAGAAGTTAAGGACCTAAAGAAAATTAGACGTTAGTAGAAATACTTAGTAAAGTAGTAAAAATAGCTAAATAGCTAAAATACTTAGAAACTAGAAGAAAATTTAATAAACTACTAATTACTAGTACGTAAGTACTACTAAAAACACCTAGTAAAGAAAGGACTAAGTCTTTAAGGGAAAGGAAGTAATTAGAAGAAAGATTAAAAAAATTAGCTTATAACTATCCTAGATTAGCTAATAGTCTAGATAGCAGCGGTTTAATAATAGGAAAGCCTATACTACTAGAGGCTAAGCTCTCTCTAGCCTACTCTTTTGCATGATTCTAAAGACTTAAAATAGCGTAATTATAGTTAGCGTAAGATTACTCTAGTGCTTTAACCTCTAGAAGTTTATAATATAATTAAGTAGTCTCTATAGTAGCCTAAGCTTAACGCTCTTTAGCTTAAGCAACCTCTAAGCGCTTTAGACGCTTCTTAGTCTTAACCTTTTCTTACTCTTCTTTAGAAATGAATAAGCTATACTTAGCTTTTATAGAAATATACCCTATATAGTAACTAGTTATAGTATCTATAAAATAATAAAGATTCTTTTCTTCGCACTACTTATAGTAAAAAGATATCTCTAAACGTTACTCTCTTATATAATTAGCATAAGCACAACGCTCTAACATTAAAGTTTGAGTATAAACTTAGCAAGGAGAAGGGACCTTTGGCATAGTTAGGAAGGCTAGAGGAAAGCAATAGAGGTAATAAACTAGCGCTAATTAACCCTTTATGCAACTAAAGCTATAGCGCGTAGTATAAGAAAATAATAACTTAAGGTATTAAGATAATAGCCCTAAAAGAGGGGATAATGTTAATAGTAACACGTAGAAAGATTTCCTTCTTTAATAATAATAATAAGTAGTTAAGAAATATACTTAGGTTTACGTTAGAAGGTAGTAATTATTGTCCTATAATAATTATATAACTTAGTATCCTACTAAGAAAGAATATCCTACTAAGGAAGAGATAGTAGAACTATTTAAGATAGTATGGTATTCTAAACCTTCCACTAAAGACTAGAAGAAAGGGATAGAAAGGATAGTAAGATGAATAACAATAAAGATATAACGATAGATAGATTTTATTATTACTCTTGTTATAGTTAACTTAAATTATACTTCTTTATTAGTATTTTTGCATAATAAGATTATTACTTATTAGTCTATAGTAATATATATTAGATTTATTAATTAACCTCTAGTTAACTCCTATAACTCTTTTCTATAAGAATCCCTTAATAACTCCTATTAAGCTAATCCTGAGAGGCTCACTCGCCCTAACCAAGAACAAGACTAGAGAAGTATTAGGAACCCACCCTGTATAACAGTAAGGAAGAATAGAACTTGAAGCAATAGGTATAACAATGCGTTAGATTTTATTATCACACTTGTTATAGTTAACTTAGAATATTTTATCTCTTACACAAACTAATACTAGTTATTGTATCTTAGTATAGAATTAGTTATTTACTATCTTACTTAAATCTTATAACTCTTTTCTATATAGTGTACTCTAATAATTATATAGCTTACTATTCAAGTCTACTTACCCTAACCTAGACTATAATAAGAGAAGTATAACCCAACTCTATATAATACTTTAACTACTAAGTATCCTTACAAGAGAATTAATTTAGTACGCTTAATCAAGATTTAAGATGTCTTACAATTACTCTTAATCTTAGGCTAGCGCTAGTAGACTAGCACAGCGTCCTAGACTAGCGCCTACCTTAGCACTTAATAATAAGATGCTAGTTCTAAATAATAATAAGACGATAAAGACGCATAAAACTTGTAAGAATTATAGCATCTTAGGTAATAAGCTACAATCTATATATAGTAGATAGCTAGTATATAGGATATAATTAATTAGCTCTTAAGTTAGCTAATAGCTACCCTAAATAAGAAGAAGTCTATTATAAAGCCTAAGATAGTAGCACTTAAGAAGTTTAATAGAATCTATACTAAATTATAGATATTCCTTACTAATATTAACTTATACTATAAGTATAATAGAGTACTAATAGACTAGAATAAGATTCTTATAATAAGTACCTATATAAAAGGTAAAGTAGCTAAGTAGATAGAACTCTATATTAAGGACTTCCTAAAGGACGTAGATAACCTAAGAATAAAAAGTAAAACCTAAAGAATATTTAGAAACTAAAATAACTTTAAGAAGAAAATAGAATAGATCTTTAAGGAAATAGATAAAAAGAACTAAGTAAAGAAGGTAATTACTTACTTAAAGTAGACTAAGTTAGTCTTAGTATATATAGTAGAGTTTAAATAGCTATAAGTAAAAATTAATTAGGATAATACTACGCTATAAACTATGTTTAAGAGTAGTTTAAAAGAAAATATTAAAGATAGTCTTATATACTATAAGAAGCTAAAAACGCTTTATACTCTAATAGAGCTAGCTATATAAATTAACTATAGGCTGTAAGAATAATATAAGTAAAGGAAACGCTTATTCTAGCCTACGCTAGTAAATATAAGGAAGCAACGTTATAGTAAAGATAAAGATAGTAATACTATTATAATAGGCAAAGTATAGGAAAATAAGAACTAGAACACCTAAGAAAAGGGCTAAGATAGTCTTTCTAAGGAAGAACGCTAGAAGTGTTATAATAATAAAGCATATCTCTAATATAGTAAATAAAAACACTTTACTAGAGACTATATAGATAAAGTTAAGTAAGGTTAAGTTAAAATAGAGATAATTAAGTATAGGACACCTTACTTATAGGAGATTAAGCCTAATAATATACTAAGTAACTTAGACTTATATAAAGAGGTATAATAGGAGTTAAATAAAGCTTTTAAGATAGTATAAGAGGCTATAAGACTAAAAGACTTTAAGTAAGATAACTTACTACTAATAGATTATAGGGTTAAAGGGGTAGAAGTATAACGCTACTTAAGAAACTAGCTATACTAGATGTGTAGAGACGCTATATACTAAGCTAATAACTACGCTATTAAAGGATAAATTATTATTATAGGACTAAACTCTAAAGAGATTAGATATTAAGTAGTTTATAAGTAACTTAGCTTTAGAGACCCTAAAGTAGAAGTTAAAAAAAGAAGTACTTATATGTTTAGGGAATAAATAAAGTAATATAAGCGCCTATATTAGGTTAACTATAAGAAGTAGTATAACTATTACTTAAGAAAACGTAAAAGTACTAAGAATAATAAGGATAATTACTACTATACACACTTATAGTATAATAAGTGTTAAGTAGATAGATATTATATATATAAATAAGAAAAGTAGTAAGTATATTAGGAACTATACTAGTTCTAGTGTAAAGATAATTACAACTACTATAAGAAGTAATAATAAAATACTAAGAAAGTAGATAACTTCTACTATAGTATAATAATAGCGTAAGAATATATAGTAAAGAACTATTATATATATTACTAAAAGACGCTAAGAGTAATAACAACTTAGATATAAGTAGTATTAGTAGTAATAGTAGAACTAGTTCCCTATGAGTATATATATTAGTCTTTTTACTATAACTATATATACTAAGCGCATTTTAACGCTAAAGTAAACTATAGGTACTTCCCTAAGAAGAAGGGAAAGTAGTTAAAAAACTAAAATACTACTAGAGATAAAGTTACGCTAGTAAAGGTAGTTTAAAAAAGACTTATATAGGAGTTAAGAGCGTAAGAATGTAGAATTTTAGACTCTAAGCAATAGTCCTTATAAATAGACATTAAGTAATAGTAACTATAGATAGCGGCGCTGCGTAAACTATAATCTTACCTAGAGTAGTAAAGATATATAAGATACCCTATTAGACTAAGAAGGTGCTAATATAAGTAGTATTAGCTAATAATAGTTCTATAGCGTATAGGAATAGTATAATAAGACTAGAAACTAAGCTAGTACTAATAGATTTAGTAGAGATAGAAAGTTAAGAGATACTTAATATTATAGATTTTAGTAAAGATAATATATTAATAGGCTATAACTAGGTATTAAAGTATAATCTAGCTATAAATTAGTAGAAATAAATAATACTTAAAAGAAAACTTATATATAAGGTTGCTAGAGTATAAAGAGAGATAAACCTAATTATCTAGAGCTTACCTAAAAATAAGAGGATAAGTATAATCTTACTATATAAGATTATAAGAATCTATATAGAGAACCTTTAGAGAGTAGGAGTTATTTAGTTAAAATAAGTTGTAACTATAAAGAAAGGACTAGTACTATAGTTAGTAATACTAATATAATACTAAATAAATAAGTTTAGAGAACTATTTAAAGAAAATAAAGTAATAGACTTAGTAGAATATTAGGACTAAGATTATAAAATTATTCTTAAAGATAGAGCTAAGTTAAGCCTAAGAGGAATATACCTTATATTACCTAAGTATAACACTAAGTTATAGGATTACCTTTAGAAGAATTTAAAAAAGGAATTTATTAAACTAGATTATAGCCTAATAGCCTTTCTAATTCTATTTATAAAGAAGCTAAATAGGAAGTAGTAACTATATATTAACTACTAATAGTTAATTAATGTTATAGTTAAGAATTAGTATCCCTTACTACTTATAGGAGAGCTTATAAATTAACTTTAGGGAGCTAAGTAGTTTATAAAAGTTAATATCTATAAAGGATTTTATTAGATTAGAATTAAGAAAGAATATAAGTAAAAAATAGCCTTTAAGATAAAGTATAGACTATATAAGTATATAGTTATACTATTTAAATTAATAAACGTACTTGTAACGTTTTAGTTAGTTATTAATAAGGCACTCTATAAATATTTAGGAATCTTTATTATAGCCTATTAAGATAATATCCTAGTATATACTAATAGTACGCTAGAAGAATATATTAAATATATTAAGAAAGTACTATAGAAGCTTAAGAAGTATAAGTTATACTTTTAAGCTAGTAAGTGTAAGTTTTATATAAAAGAAACTAAGTACTTAGGCTTTATTATCTTAATAAAGGGTATTAAGATAAATCTAAAGAAGGTCTAGGCTATATAAAAATAGCTAACCTCTAAAATAGTTAAAGACGTATAATTTTTTCTAGAATTTATAAACTTTTACTAAAAGTTTATTAAGAACTACTCTTAAATTATAATCTCTCTTATAGAGATTATAAAAAAAGAAGTTAGGTTTAAATAGACTTAAGACTACTAGGAAGTGTTTAAGACACTTAAGTAAGTATTCTTAAAGGCGCTTATACTAAAGATATATAACCTAAAAAGAGAAACGTAAGTTAAGACTAATATATTAGATTTTACACTTAGAGCTATATTATTATAGTAGTACCTAGATAAGAAATAGAGACTAGTATTCTACTATTCATAGAAGTTTTTAAGAGTAGAACTAAATTATAATGTTTATAATAAAGAGCTACTAAGAGTAGTTAATATCTTTAAATAGTAAAAGGTGTACTTATTAGGCTTACCTTATATAATTAAAGTGTTTTCTAATTACTAGAATTTAATGAGTTTTATATTAACTAAGAAACTTAACTAATAATAAGTCTAATAGGCTAAGATACTAGCTTAGTTTAACTTTAAGATTACTTACTAAGCTAGATTGCTTAATAGAGTAGTAGATACTCTAAGTTATAAGTTAGACCTATAAGAAGATAATTACTAAGAACTACATAAAGTAGTATTTAAGTAGATAGCTAATAGTAGCTTAAGATATAACTAGCTAGAACTAGCTAAGATAGCTAAGGTAGCCGCGTAGGTAGAAACCCTATAGTAGTAATAGTAGTAGAAGGTAGCTAGCTAGTAGTTTAAGCCTAAAGGCTCTAATAAACTATTATAGGATAAATAAGAGTACTAAGATATAATTTCAAAGGATTAAACGTATATACTTCTATATATAAGATTAAGTTATATTAAAGAACTATATAAGTCTCTAGAGTATAGATATATAGAAATAGAAGAAATAGTTAGAAAACTAGTAAAGGTGTTTACTATACTACGCTTATAAGCAAAGGTATAGAATATCCTAGGTAACTATTTAGCGTATTACTAGAATAAGCCTAAAAGATATAAGCTCTATAGCCTATTACAACCCTTATAGCTACTAATATAACTATAGACTAGTGTTATAATAGATTTTATAGTAAAGCTCTTAGAATTACTAGAACTTAGATCTAACTAACTTTATAATATAATACTAGTAATTATAGATTAATTAACTAAAGTAGTAAAATTTATACTAATAAAAGAGGCTATTATAGTAGATAAATACGCGTATAAAGTTACTAGAGCACTAATAGTAGAGTATAGAATGCCTAAAGAATTTATAATAGATAAAGATAAGCTATTTATATCTAAGTATTAGGACACATTTCTAGTAAGATTAGGAGTTAAGAAGAAGTTATTAACTAGCTTTTACTTAGAAATAGATAGCTAGATAGAATAAATAAACTAGACTTTAGAGTAGTACCTAAGGATATACGCTAATAAGCTATAAAATAACTAAGTTAAACTTCTACTAACTATATAATTAGCCTATAATAGCTTAAAGTTAGCTATAACTAAGAAGTTACTATATTACGCGAATTATAGGTATAAGCTAGTTACTTATTAGAACCTAAAGGATATTAAAAGTATTATAGTAGAAGCTAATAATAAAGTATATCTAATATAAGAACTATATATAGAATTAAGTAAAAGTATTACTTAATAGAACTTTATAATAGTATAAGCTATAAATAAGTAAAGAATTAAAGAACTAACTTTTAAAAAGAGGGATAAAGTTTTTTTATTAAGATAAAACTTAAAAACTAAATAACTATATAGAAAATTAAATAACCTTTAAGTAGGACTATTTAAAATTCTAGAGGAAGTTAGAAAAGTAAACTATAAGTTAAAACTCCTACTAAGTATATAAATCTACTCTATCTTTTATAAAAAACTTCTAGAGCTAGCGCCTTTAGATACTAAGCTAGCTATAGATATAGAGCTTAAAGATAATAAGTATAAGGTTAAGGAAATTAAGGACTTATAGAAATTTAGTAGTTAGTAGAAGTACTTAGTTAAGTAGTAAGAATAGCCTAAGAGCTATAATACTTAGAAACTTAAAAGAAACCTAATAAACTATAAGTTACTAGTATATAAGTACTATAAAAAGCTTTTAAAGAAATTAAGACTATTCTTATAAAAAAGAAGAAGTAATTAAAAGAAAGATTATAGTAGTTAGCCTATAACTAGCCTAGATTAGCTAAAGGTCTAAATAGTAATAGTTTAATATAAGAAGAGTCTATACTAAGAGTAGAACTCTTCTTAGCTTATTCTTTTGTATAATCTTATATATTAAGAATTGCAAAGTTATAATAAGTAAAAGACTACTTTTACTTCTTTACCTTAAGGAGCTTAAGCTTTTACTAAGAAAATTACGCCTTAAAACGTACTACTACTAACTCTTTCTTTTTACGCTCCTCTTATATAATTTACTACTTCTTCTTAGAAATAAATAAACTACACTTAGTACTAACTAAAATGCACTTAGTATAATAGCTAATAGACGTCTCTATAAAATAGTATAGCTTCTTCTCTTTATAACGCTTATAATAAAAGTTTATTTTAAAACCCTCTTACTCTACGTACGCTATACAAGTACGCTTCTAATTAGTTAATAAGTAAGGATAGGTAGTATAAAGCTTCTAGATCTTAGGTATAGTTAGGAAGGCTAGTATTAGAAAGAGATAGTTATTAGAGCCTAAGGCCTACTAACCTTATATATAGCTAGCGCTTCTATATATAGTATAGGAAAATAATAATCTAGAGTATTAAAATAATAGCCTTAAGAGAGGAGG
This sequence comes from Exserohilum rostratum, assembly GCA_026367775.1. Lineage (NCBI taxonomy): Eukaryota > Fungi > Ascomycota > Dothideomycetes > Pleosporales > Pleosporaceae > Exserohilum > Exserohilum rostratum. The sequence goes on from CP111160.1 coordinate 1,477,204, forward strand.
TAATATTATAAGGTAATAAGAAAGATTCTCTCTTTAATAATAGATAGAAGGCAAAGAGCCTATAGACGTCTATATTAAAAGGTAATAATTAACGTAGAGCATAGTTACGTAATTTAGTATCTTACTAAGATAGGGAATTTAGAGATGCTAGTCCCTTAGAGGATGCTAGAACATCTAGAGATACTAGCGATATTAGAGATGTTAAAGGCTAGAATAAATATTAAGACTAAAAGTAATAGGTATAAGAATGTATTAGATTTTATTATTACACTTATTATAGTTAACTTTTTTAATAGTTTATCTCTTATATAGATTAATACTAGTTATTCTATCTTGGTATAGAATTAATTATTTATTCTTTTAGTTAAATTCTATAACTTTTTTTTATTAGAGCACTTTGTAAATAATCTTATAGACTACTACTTTAAGTCTACTTACCCTAACCTGGAATAAGATAAGAGAAGTATAGCTAACCCTTGTGTAATAGTTATAACATAGGCTTTATTCTTCTCTTCTCTTATATCTTACGTGGTGTCCCTCTACTTAGGTTCGTAACAATAGTGTATAATTATATAATTATTAAAACCTATATATAAGAGCTTAAAAACTAATTAATAATAATAAAACAATACTAAAAGTATTTAAAAAAAGGAAAACTTAAAATATAAAGTACTAGACTTTAGTATAAAAGTGTTGTATATAAGTATAAGCAATTCTTCTAGTTTATTAATATTTAAAAAAGTATAAAGTAAAAGTAGTTGAAAAAAACCTTTTCTAACTTGATAGCACTATAAATTAAATTAGAAAGTAGGCTATAATCCTTAGATGTTCTAAAGAGATATAAGAGAAAACTTAATACTAAATATAAGTAAGTTAAATAGTATATCTATATATAGTATTAAGTAATTTAAGCTTTTATATAAAAAGTTCGCAATACTAAGATAAAGTATCTAGCTTAGTAGTATATCTAGCTTAAAAGTGCTTTATAGTTATTCTTCTATTAAACTTATAGTAAATAAAATGTAATATAAAGTAAGCTATCAATACTACTTTGAGTTGATTTTAAGCTAAAGTAAGTAGTTTTCTTGAAATATATTCTATAAGAGCTTATCTAGTACTTTATATAGCAAGAAGCTATAGATAATAACTAAGAGTTTTAATAAATCTAATTAATAGAATTAATTAAGAAGTAATGATCAAGTAAAGATACTAGGAAATGATGAATATTCAAGTTAACCATAGCGAGAGTGAATAATAAGATCTATTCATTCTTATATTCTTAATGTTTCTAGTCCTGCCATCCCTTTACGCGCTGCCATCCCAGATGGCCAGCTTTGGCGGGACGGCACATCACGTGACCCTTTGCCGCGCGATGATTATCTTGTCCGCTGGGATCCCCAATGGTTTCCCAACCACTTGTTGTCGTTCCCGGGGAAAAGATCCTTCCTGCTGTTACCTGTAACAGCTAGCTTGAATTATAACAACTAGAAGCTCTACCCTTATTAACACACTGCGTTGCAGATCACAGCTCTAGGTATCAGCCAGCCATCGAACCTTCTCTACAACTATCCATCTCCGCAGATTTTTGCATACGAGCCCGGCTGCGGAAAAGCTTACCCCGCCGATATGAAATCGCAGCCCCCTCAAGGCCTCCGCTTCGGCGACACAAAACCCCTAGTCGTTCCATTCTGCAATAACTTCCCAAGGGGACCAATTCCTACGACCAAACAGAAACCAGGGCGCTTACTCAGCCCTCGACTTGAAAACACCGAGACCCAACGACATCCATCACAAATCGATTGTCTCGTGAGCCTACATGTCTGCCATCAGTTACCCACAAAGGCAGGATCCTCTCACTTGGTCGAGACCGCATATGTGACCGCGCGGATCATGTAGGATTTTCAGCCTGCTTGTAAAACACCTACAATCATACCGGGCTTCACTATATCCAATGCAAAGTCTCCAGCCGACTCTTTCCCCACTGGATATACCTTTCCAGGCTTCTTCTCAAAGATATCAGGCTCAAAACCCCTGACTTCTCCTCATTCGCAGCACTGGCAAGAACCAGTGCATTGGCTCGAGTCACTGACGCCGAAGTTGTCAACAAGAACAACTCTATGTAAGCTTTTTGTGCTCGAGATCTGCTCGCATAGGATATTTGGCAATGGATGGAGAACTCTTTCAGATGATATCAAAGCCTGATATCTAGCTGATGTTGATTTACGGGGTCAATCTGCGACACCCTGGGCACCCACTGGAGCTGCTGAAAATCGTACGAATGATGTGACGGTAAGAGCTGAGTTGAGGGTACCGATGGTGGCTGAAGCACTAAATAGGACGATAAGATAGTACGGAATTGAGTAGATGTCGATATGCGCAATATGTAGGACTGTGGGGAGATGGCCATGGAGGAAACGACAGTTGTAAGTGAGATGTTAAAGAAGCATGGGTGACTTCGCTGTCGCGAAACCGCTCCCTCTGAAGACAGCACTGTTTTGTATTTCCGGCTGCGCTTCACAACGTGTTTTGTATGACGCGTAGATGGATTTTAGTCATCTTATATCTCACAGAGAAGCCTTGTAATGCGAAACGGTAATGCCCATATCAAACAGCTAGGCGCCGATGTTGCCAGGATCCCGCTACGTGCATGCGTACCTAGGTATTGCTCCTAACATCCCTTACGACCGAAAGCTCTCGCGACACCACTGCAGATAGGCCTATGAAACCCCCTTCGATGTGGAAGATGAATCACTCGAATACAAATCACTTGAATAAAGTGAAGAGAGTGCCTAGGCAAGCAGTCCTTGTAAAGAAACATGATAGAAGATGCCCAATAGCTTCAGGTAAGAGTTTCTGGTCGAAGACAATTCAATAACACGTCGACCAGAAGGTTGCGGTCCACTGGTTTCGGGACGTAAGCAGACACCCCTTTTGCGATATACGCCTCAACCTGCCCTTTCAGTGCATTCGCCGTCATCGCAACAATCGGGATAGAGATACCAGCATTGCGAATCTCCTGGGTGGCTGCAATGCCATCGAGTGTGGGCATGTTGATGTCCATGAGGATAACATGGTATGCGAACGGATCCTTGGTCAACATCGTGACAGCTTTCCTTCCATTGGCTGCTAGATCCACGTTCTCAAAACCAAGTCCTTTGAGCATCTTCACCATAACTCTTTGATTAATGGGGTTGTCCTCTGTCAACAAGATTCTTTTATTGACGGCTGCTAATTTGATGTCCTCCAATGGCAAAACCGGTGTTGAGACGGCTACTGTTTTCATCTTCTCCTGCAAAGCATCGATGCAATCCAATTGCTTCACCTTATTCAACTTAGCAGTAAACCTAAAAATACTACCGCGGCCCTCTGGATTGGGTTGGAAGCCGATACTCCCACCCATTAGCTGTGCCAAGCTTTTACAGATGGATAAGCCTAAGCCGGTGCCCTTATATCGCTTGGTCATGTAGTTGTCAAGCTGCGTGAACGGGGTGAAGAGGGCGCTAGAATTGGCAGACGGGACTCCGACGCCCGTGTCGATTACCTCCGTCAATATGACGTATGATTTGTCGTCCTCCATCTGGAGAGTTGCATTAACACGTATGTATCCCTGTTCGGTGAATTTTATCGCGTTTGACACTAGGTTCTGCACGACTTGACGGTACCGGAAACTGTCACCGTCGGCAGCTTTGGGAAGCCTGGGATCAAGATAGTTTTCCATGGTTACTCCCGGTTTGCAGGCTTTTTGGTGTGCTCTTAACACGGATTGGACGATATCCGTGACGTTGATAATACCATGGCTAATAGAAAAGCACCCAGATTCAAGCTTAGAGTAGTCCAAGATGTCGTTGATAACTTGAAGCAAGACCTTGCCGGATTCCTCGGCCATTTGCACTAGTTCAAGTTGCTCAGAATTCAGGTCCGTGTCCAAGAGCAAAGTCAAGGCCGATAGCATACCTGAGGAGATATCAGTGGCTACTCCTGCTCTTTGTGGGAATTTCCCAACCTACCATGCATCGGTGTTCGAATCTCATGACTCATGTTGGCGAGGAACTCGGATTTTAGTTTGGAGGACTCTTCGTAGGCAGCAATCAACTTTTCCTCAGTCTCGCGTCTCTCACTTAGATCTCGAGTGACTTTCGCAAATCCTATGAGATTATCGCCCCGATATATTGGGGTAATGACAACGTTGGCCCAGAATCGTGTGCCGTCCTTGCGGTAGCGCCATCCCTCGTCTTCGCATCGACCGTCTCGCAGAGCCTCGACAAGCATTCGATCAGGCTTGCCATCGTCACGATCTTCCTGGCTGTAGAAGTTCGAAAAGTGCTTTCCGGTGATTTCTTCTCTTGTGTATCCCTTGAAGGCTTGGGCACCAGCATTCCAGGTCGCCACGTTGCCTTGAGGATCCAGCATAAAGATGGCATAGTCCCTCACCGTTTCGATCAAGATGCGGAAGGTTTCGTTTTTGTATAGTCGTTCCTCGAGTTCTAGTTGCTTTCGACGCTCCTTAGTCACATCTTGGAGTTCCATTTGAACGTACAGCAGCTGACCGTCGTCGTAGACCGGAATGGCTCGAATGTTCCAAATGGTCCCATCAGGCTGCACATCGTCTAACTGGTATGGCAGTCTGCTTTCCTTCGCAGCCCGAGTGGCTTTATCGGCCAAATCGCATGAGGGAATAGTCACAATTTGACCAAAGCATTCATCCGGGCGCAATCCGAGCACCTGCTCTGCTCTGTAACCGCCTGAAACCTTGAGGTAGCTGTCTGAAACCTGACGTATAACAAGCGAGGAGTCGAACAGAATCGTTGGAATGGGAGTACAACGGAAGAAGTGAATGGCAAGTCCATCGTCGCTCGATCGTGCCCGCGCGTGGTCGTGACCCACATAGGACGCTGGAGGATTAGAAAAGGCTGGAGGCGTAGGCAGAGGGTGGATGCCCGGAGGAATGATCATCGCGCTGGAATGGTACCGTGTTTCGCGGATCAAGCTTGCTTTCAGATATAGTAGGAAGAAGAACCTGGACGGGACGAAGGAAATATGGTACAACTCTTGTATTGGCAGCAAGCAACGCTAGCATTTGTGTGGCTTGGAGCCTGATAGGGCCATTTGCGATCCCATGACGGCTGGCACTGCCGCGGAGCAACGAGCCAGAAACAACAAAAATTACTCGCCGAACCAGATGGCAAGAATAGCCGGATATGAAGGATGTAACATCGAAATCGGCGATTGCCCTCTCCTCGGACGGGCGCAGTGACCGATTTGCCCCACCACCACCAATCAAATATGATGGCTGATCACCACCACTACAGCCAATAACAACTGTCTTCTTTGGAATAGACCTTGTAAGAGCTTGAAAGCTGAGCTTCTTGCCCTTTTGAGAAGTGTTGAGAGCTCGTTGGAGTCGATTTGCTGCTTTGCGAGCAGCTTGACGAGCTGCTCGCTCAGCGGCTTCATCGCCTCTCTTCTTCTCTCTAGCAGCCTCGCCTCCACTCGCGCCCGATGCCTTGCGTCGATCCCGCGCGCTTTGATCCGCTTTGAATCTCCCATGCCTGGATCACGGCAGCATTTTGTTGTTGTAACTGCCTAGTGGCGCGAGCTTTCTGCTCCTCTCACCTTTCATGGGGACCTGAATACCGCTCCACCATGGTAATCGTCAGATTGCTCGAGCGGTTGAAGCCGAAGTCCCTGCTTACGCTGCCTCTCTTCAATCAAATCTTCTCACAACCTCTTTTTCTCTTGCTCAACAAGCAATGATTGGGTGAATAGCCCAAGGGCAACTCGATGAAGCTGCGAGATGTTCCTATTCTCCTTTTGGTCGAAAGTGCGATCTACCAGCTGCCTGATCTTTCCTTCAATCAGACACGCTGAGGTGAGGAAATTTGCTATCCCTTCCTGGAGTTGTAGTTTAGAACTTTAAAAGTATTACTTCTCTATTAAATGGCGAAAGTCATGTAGTTTCGAAAGCTTGGAGGATTGTAGATTCCTGGATTGAGGTTTCCCAAGCTCTCCGAAACAGCGGGAAGAAGTGGCTTTTAGTAATAGGCAGCAGCCCACGGCACCAATCCATGGAGCTCGAGCTATTTCACACCCGACTTCCTCGACTGGTAAGGCAACTAGAGTCTGACGATTGTTACGGCACAAAAAAAAAGGGCGTAGGGGCGGTTGGTATCCAGAGGGTATGGACATGTCGGAAATGCAAATCCCATCACCACTTCGGCTGGTATTCCACGAATCGTGTCGTTTCGCAAGTCGCGAACGGAGAATGTGGTTTTCTGTCTTGCTCGTAACATTGTATAGTGCCAAGATCGTGTAGGGGAATAAGATAGCTGGAGTGCGGACGGAGGGATTCTGGTGCGCCACAGCCTTCGCCACGTCAATTGGGCATTGGCGAACAGCGTTCGCAGTGCTGCGGCTTTGCTGCCTCGCTAAATCACTACGCGTCAATGGTCTTCGACACACCGGCCGGTCCCCAATTCACTGCCGGCATCACCGAGTTTACCTCCAATACTGAACCTGTTTTCGCAACAGCAGGTATCGCGGCCACTTTGCTGCATCGCGACCACTTGCCTGCGCCCTTTGAGCGATACCTATGCGCAAAAGAATATGGACTATCTCCCTAGGCTGCACGCTGGTCCGCCTTGCTCGCAGTCGCACTGCTGGCGCGCTCGTTAACACCCTCATTTGACGCGCCTCCACTACAGCACTATAGTTTCATGCGAGTCTCCACCCTACTGATGCACCATGCAGGTGACCACCTCGACTCATCCTTCCAAACAGAGAGGCTGATGCCATGTAAGATGGTAGCTGATTACCTCCCGCGCTTGCGCACATTGGATCGATTGCGATAATCATGCACAGCCACTTCTTAGCCTAGGCTGCCGTCCCATCGCCCTTTTCCTCAACACCACGTTATGGCGAGGGTTGGCATTAGGTAAATTGACATATACCAGGCATTTTGGCAGGGGTGCCTAATTATCTGGCATTGAAGATAAATAAGCATATTTCGCGTTGTGTGGCTGGACTACTACCTCCTCACACCAAGTCAAGTCACCTGTTGGAGTTTCACGTTCAGCCAAGGCACCGACTTACGGCAACGAACGCCCCGTGTACTCTTCGTTCCGTACTTATCCATCATTGTGCCTCAATTTGGAAAGAGTTTCCAAGTCGGTATTAATCATGGAGAACCTGGAGGATTCGCTACCTCCAGGCATGGCGGATGCGGCTATCAATATTCCAGGCGTTGGCGCTATACTGCAGCTTCTCCTTAACAAACTTGGTTTCGATGTCGGAAGTACAATGTCTCTGTATCTTGTACTATTCGGTCTATTCCAAGGAGCGCTATTCATGTACACTCAGGGACGTGGATTTATATTGTAAGTTGCCCACTCGTTCAATTCACCCAACGATTGCCAACTCACTCTCCAAATAGAAGTCACGGTACTTCAGCCATACGGATAGACGATGATGATGATTTATACCCCCAGTTTATATCCTGGATATCAGAACACCACATGACAGAAGTGAGCCGAGACCTAAAAGCCACATCCAAAAAGCCCAGAGCACGAGGCGACGAAATTGACAACGACGATGCCTCAGAGGCAGATTTTGAGGATGTTTTGGACGACTCTGGCATTTTCAACTACGAAAAGTACAAGGGTGCTAATCCAACGTACTATGAACCCAACATGGGTGACGACAGCTTTACCCACAACGGTCATTACTTCCAGTTCAGCAAGGACTGCCAAGAGAATAAGTACCAAGAGCGCATTGAGTACTTTCTCATCATCCGTTGTATGGGCCGCAGCACGAAGCCTATCAAGGACCTAATAGATCATGTCAAGGAGTGGTCGGCGCACAAGCCTCACAAGACGACTGAGATCATGCGCGCTGAAATAAAACATGGCGGATATTGGCACGTTCAGTCGAATCGCCCTTCACGACCTATCAACACGGTGACCCTGGATGAAGCGCAGAAGAACAAGGTCGTTGCAGACATCAACGAGTACCTTCACCCAGCTACTGCTCGGTGGTATGCCGCACGCGGTATTCCGCACCGGAGAGGATACCTTTTTCATGGCCCTCCTGGTACTGGCAAGACGTCGTTGAGCTTTGCCGTGGCTGGCATTTTCGGACTGAGCGTGTATTGTGCTTCGCTGAGTGAGCGGGATATGAGCGAGTCGGATCTTGCGTCGCTATTCGGGCAGCTACCAAATCGCTGTATCGTCTTGTTAGAGGATATTGACAGCGCAGGTATTCGGCGAGATAGATCCTCTGTGACTCCAGAACAAGAGCATGATTCTACCATTGACAAGGCTGACAAGTCGCCTGCTTCAGCGCCAATGGAGAAGGTGACAGAAGAGAAGGAAGACAGCAACGACAACAAAGACGAAAAGAAATCCGAAGAAAAGCAGCATGACAGCGTTGGCATTGAGAAGAAAAAGTCCCTTCGCAGACGCATAACGCACTCCCTCCGTTCCCGCAAATCTTCCAACAAACCCAACAGCGAAACCACTACCCTTGCCTCCACAGCCTCTTCACCAGCCTCCGCGCCACCATCCGTTCTCACACCCGCACCCAGCATAAAAGAAGTCGCCACCAGCACCAAATCAACTTCTACACCAACCCCTACCCCTCCCCCACCCATCGACGAAGAAGGCAGCAAGAGCAAAATCTCGCTAGCAGGCCTGCTCAACATCATTGACGGTGCCGCGTCCAGCGAAGGCCGCGTCCTCATCATGACGACAAATTACCCGGAGAAACTCGATTCAGCGCTCATACGACCTGGTCGCGTGGATCTGCAAATCAAATTCACACTAGCAACAAGGGCGCAAGTCGAGGAAATCTTCAGACGCATGTATAGTGATGAGGCGGATGGTAAGAAGTGTGATGATGGTGAAGGAGGAGAAAAGAAATGTGCACCAGAAAAGAAGGGTAGCAGTAATGATAAGAGGAAGAAGGAGACTAAGTGGGGGGCGGACACAGGAAACAAGTCGCCAACAGTAGCAGTTCTTCCTCCCCTTGACGCGAGACCAAACTTTGCGACGTTGCCGCCAGGGCAGCTTACGGAGATGGCGAAGCAGTTTGCTGATGCGCTTCCTGAGGCTGTCTTTTCGCCAGCTGAGATTCAGGGATATTTGTTGCAGAAGAAGAGTGATCCGCAGGGTGCGTTGGATGGGGTGGGGGAGTGGAGGGATGCGGTGCTTGAGGCGAAGAAGAAGGGGAAGAAGGTTATTGAATTGAAGTGATTGCATGGTGTTAAGAGGTACACGAGGGACTGGTGTTACGGCGTTATCGTTTCCATGCACGTGTAAATTGGGTCGGCGGCAGGTCAGGTTGCGCAAAAGGTCGGGCAAAAAGATGGGTCAAAAACATACGACTGTTTGTATACGGCTGAGCGGACGGGGAGTCTGAACCTTGGGCAGAAATCTAGTGCTCTTAAAACTGTAGTGCGCGGAAGGGAACTGTGCTCAAATGGAAGTTCCTATATCGCACTTAGCGCAGTGTCTTTGTAATGTTAGCAAACAAACGTAGGGATAACGCCCTGTAAAAGGTTAACATGACGATCTCTCTGTTAGCCCCCCTGCGCCTCACGGTACGCTGGATCTGGCAGCGCATCCGCGCCATCATCAGTGAACCCGCCAGTAAAGGCTTCTAGAACGTGTCCTTAGTTCCGTCTCCGAGATCAGTATACCAGATGTATCAGGTACTTGTATATTTCCGAAGCCTTCCAGACCTCACGTCTGTGATGTCGCAGCACTTAGCTGTGTCAGTCTGCTCAGAGCCCGAGTGCAGCCTTGCTGCGGGGTAGATCCACAACGGTTGGCTACATATCATAGTTCCCTTTGGAGCACGCAGGCTGTAGATGCCGCTTACATCGTTGGGTGAGACTGCAGGTATATACGCAAGATGGCTGCCTACGTCCTCCCGGTCGGTAGTAAGATTGCGCACTGCTCATATGAGCCTTTTCCTCCTCGTTTTCTCAGCGCTGAAGGCTGACAGGACTTGGAATTTGTTCCTTTGTTCAATATCTGGTTATAACTCCTCCACCAAGAGACCCCTCCTGTTATCTCCAGCTGTGTTTTCGCAAGCTGCGACATCACCAAATTCAGAGCCCTTTGTCGTGAAAACGTGGCTGTGGACAGCACTTGCCTTGTCTTCTAAACTCACCAAACATCTGCGCGACTCTCACTCATTATGGACGTGAACACATCAGAAAACGATACACGAGTTCAGCGATGATATTTCCCTACTGTCCTTGACAAGCGGCCAGTCGATGACCCATTACATTTCGACATCTCAAAATCCGCAGACCCCGACAATAATGACGACAGTGTCGATGAACGTGCGCGAAAGGCCGCTAAGATGCAAAATCTTTACTATGATCCACTTGAAGACCCTAACATTCGATTGATCAGAATATATCCCTGCGCTGCGGGACGGGAAGCTCGAACTTGCTATGGAGCAAGTGCCGCTTACTGATGGGCTTGACTTACATGTGCTGTCATACTTCTGGAGGCTGACTGCTCTTAGTTAGTTCAGTCATATTAAATAGTTCATAATTCACATAATCTAAAGCTTCTTTCTACATAATAATACTATAATAGGTAATTCTAGGTAGGAAAGAAACGTACTAATAACCATCTCTGCATTACTCTCTTTTTCTCCCTAAAATACTTATTTTAACTTAATTAAGAATGGATTTGGAGTATTTATAATATGAATTAATCAAGATAGATGAACTAACCAAGAGCAGTCGTATTATCCGCGCAGGCGCTAGGCTGCTCTGCCATGCCTGCGCAGGAATATTTCAGGGTGCAATGCCTGAAGCAACAAGCAATCGGTTCGGAAAGAAGAATAAGAATGGAATCGAAGCGTGAGTTTTCTGACGACGAATTATACGTGGCGGCCCTGTCAGGATGATGATTGTCAGTGACTTCATGTATTTTGTGCTCTGGTTTGCGTTCGGTGCCACGTGAACAGATTTTTGCTTTCAGTGTTATACCCAAGCTTTGTATCACTGACTATTTCTAATGATGAAAACGGCGACGCGGAACATTATCGAACCAAAAGGGGAGGGGTTTAAGGGAGTTGGGTGGCCTGAGTGTCCGACGCTATCCCTAGAGAAGTGTGGATTTGGAATGGTTGGGGGAACATTCCATAACGCAATATGTAAGTAGGAGTTGCACGATGGACCACACGGACCTGTGCCAAGATATATCTCCATGTAGACTAAATTCGCAACACAAAGCTACTTTCAGTGCGACGAACGCGTCCATCAAAGGACAATGTTGGTAATAGATCAATCTACTTGTTTAGGTAGATGTGTACTGAATCTTCGTATTAAGGTCCTGTAGGATCTTGGAAAGGGGTATGAAATCTCGGTCGTCTTTCGCCATTCTCATGATAGCCTCTCCAACATACCCCAAAAGCTGCGTATCTTCAAAGTGGGTACCAACATCGCTAGTGTAGAGGATGCTGTTCAGTAGACAAGCATATGGGACGTAGATACGATATATGCCCAGAAGCCAATGCAGTATATTCGGAGATGGGCCACAGTCGAGCAAGACACGCACGACGTGCAGCATTCTGCGCGCAGCATCGACGGCTAGAGGTGAGTCAAGAGTCTCTCTTTCGCATGCATCCGAGTTCGAAGCATCGGTGTTCTGAGAAAATTCTACCTTGCGAATCATGAGAATGATGTAGTTGTAGCCCATCAGAGCGGTGTCGCTCAGCCTCCAAAGCCTGAAAGTCTGCCCTTCAGCTGCAGATTCTATGATTCTTTGCTCCTATATGACGGTCAGTGTAGGTGCTCAATGATGAAGAACAAGGTAAATGTCTTCTTACCAAGTCATATTCTAAGAAAATCTGATTGATCTCACTACAATATGACTCCGTCATGTGAAAGGTAGATTTTTCACTGTGATCTGCCGACTCTAGTGTATGGAAGAACTGCGAGAGAACAAAGCATAGTCGAGCACCAACTAGAAAAGCCGCGATGGAAACGGTACTGAGGTCCGGCTGCTCGATGTCGGAGAGCCAAGGGAGATTAATGTTCCACGACTTTGTGCTTTCCGTCAAAACGGGAGGCCTATCAAAGAGAAGACGAAATAAGAAATCCAGCTGAATCAGCTCCCAAAAATGTTTTCTATCTGCGTCCAAAGCCGAGTCATTGCTAATGTTATCCACACTTGGAGCATCTAGTTTATGTAGATTCAGCCTTTGGGCATAGTCGCAGGCGCGCTTGTGCATTTTCCATGACAGCGTGTCGTCAAAAGATCCGGCAGCGGTATGACTCTGATAAGTTAGCATCAGTCTGAGCAGATTCTGGCCGTATTGCATAGGGCAGTTTACCATCAAAAGGGCAGCAATGAGGTCTGTACTGGTCCCTGTTGCTTCACGTTGCCATAATGGTAGAGACCGTAAGCAGCATACGTATAACGCGCTAGTATAATCAGCAGCTTGGAGAGGACCTGTGATCTTGGGCCCAAAGACACAACCATGGTAAAGGACATTGTAATACACAACTAGCACAGCCGGATCTATATAGGTGTGTGGCGATTCGAGAAGGTCGGGGATCGCTTCAATAAGTTTCTCGTTGACTAAAGTGATGAACATGTCCGTATGCATATGCGAGAAGTAAGCTAGAACAAACGTTAGAAACTATGCGGAGCTCAACTGTGCATGACTTCTAATCAAGACATGGTGGGCACCCATACCTTTGATCCATGTTTTGGCTAGTTTGGGAGGAATGTGGACATGTTCAGTGATAACGCTTTTCGAAAATGTTTGCAATCTCAGTTTCTGTACTTGACTAACTGCTTCCCGGAGCATAGTTGCAACATTGATCTCTTGATCTTTACTAAGCGGATTTTGAGTTGAAGTCGGTGCTGTAGAGCTACTCAGGGCCGATGGATCAAATGACAGATCAGGCACAGCTGTACAATATTTTTCGACTCGCTGCGATCTCTGTAGAATGGCTGATAAAGCGTTGATGCCTGCGTCGGAACGTCCCAAGCTGTGATTTACTCTTAGCGTTAATTCACTCGTGTTCATCTCGAGCATACCTTTTAAGAGGTGCTGTAGATCTTCTTTTCACTCTTTGAGGGAAAGTACAGTTCAGGTCATGCACCTGGCATCGATCGCATTTTGGCAGGGCGCGACTACACCGAACCTGATACGGTGAGTTAGACTACGGTCTCTGCAGTATTGGACAAAGAAGATGCGAAAGGAAATCTCAGACGATGAGTATTGAGAACACTTACTAACCTTTTTCCGTCTGCAAATGTCGCACTTTGAAACTGTATCAGCTATTCACCTGTCGGAGTTGTGCGCAGGTGGCGCACAAATAGGTAATGCTCACCGAGATTGGATTGAGCTTCAAAGGAGATTGACTCGGCATTATTAGCTGTAGTCCAGCTCCCTTATGGTATGTCGAGGCAGTGGAAGGGGGCTGAACTGATTCGCAAAAACGATGAAAAACTAGGAGCCGGGTCGGCAGAAGTTGCACGCCGCATAACAAAGCCTATCCTGACGTTGTCAATAGTATGCAAAGATGAATCTTTACACGCCACACCAAAGAGGTTTGTTGGCAAAGTCCGAAGAACACAACCGTCCGAAACTAACGTCGTTCTTGGCAAGGTCCGGAGTCACTTCGTCCTTGGCAAAACCTTATGACGTTTTTTCTTGGCAAAGTCCGAGACACTTATGCATGTGCTCTTGGCAAAGTCCGAGCCATACATTGTCCTCTATTGGAGTACAGCGGCCAGTTGAGCCTTTTCTCCACTGAACACAATCGAAAGATGTTGCATCTAAGTCCTTGGCCGTCTTCGGAGATTCGGGATTTCATAGTCCTTCCGAAGGCGCCATGCCAAACCAAGAGAGAGCTCTTCGATAGAGCCGCATCCTATGCACTGCCCTACAATCAAATATACACATATATATACAAGATCATTTCATCATGAGACTTCCATTCCGTCTTGTTCAATAGAGCTGAGCGATTTATTGCTTCTTTTTACTTCTATTTTATTCTGTATCCCAAGCGCAGCTGATCACAATGCAGACACCATATAGCGCGGGCGATGGGACAAACAGTCAACTCCCAAATCCAACATACCCCTCACAGGACACATTGGCCGAGCCAAACCATAGCCTCAAGAAGCCGGAAGCGAGTCATCGTTCCGAAACCGGTCGAAGCTATCACCCTTTCGGAAACGGTCTGGACGATGAAGATCGAATCAACAATGATATCAGTCAGCTCGCGCGTCAGTATACGAGGCAATCATCACAGGCTAGCGGACATCTATTTCTGGAACCAAAAGAAGACTATCTCGACCCTCATAGCCCGAAGTTCGATGCCAGGAGGTGGGCCAAAGCCTTCTACAAAGTCCGCGAAGACTCTTTGAAGGGTACTCGACCGAAACTTGCTGGTATCGCATTCAAAAATCTGGATGTCTTTGGCTATGGTTCATCTGTTGACTTCCAGAAGAGTGTTGGGAATGCCATATTCGGCTTGACGCGTTACGCGAAGAAGCTTTTAGGTGTCAAGGAACCACGAGTCGATATTCTTCACAATCTAGAGGGAGTGGTCTACCCCGGCGAGATGATTGCGGTTCTGGGACCACCTGGATCCGGATGCTCGACTCTACTGAAAAGCATTGCAGGCGACACCCATGGCTTTACTATCAGTGATGAGGCTGTCATCAACTATGAAGGTATTTGTCCCACGGAGATGACATCTACCTTTAGGGGTGAAGCTATCTATACTGCCGAAGTCGACGATCACTTCCCTCACCTTCCTGTTGGAGATGCTCTATATTTTGCTGCACGCGCCAGAACTCCCAAAAATATACCCGACAACGTAAGCAGACGCGAATATGCCGAACATGTTCGCGACGTCACTATGGCTTTATTTGGGATCCTACATACCAAGGACACAAGAGTCGGAGATGATTTCGTTCGTGGCGTGAGTGGCGGCGAGAGAAAAAGGGTTACCATCGCAGAGGCGACATTGACTTATGCCCCTTTACAATGCTGGGATAACAGTACGAGGGGCTTAGATAGCGCCACTGCTCTCCAATTTTGTCGAACTTTGAGAATGCAGGCAGATGTCATGAAATATACATCTGCGGTGGCCATCTATCAAGCGTCCCAGGATGCTTATGATGTAGGCTCCCCCCTTTGTCCGAGCTGTCATCGTGTATCGCTCATATCACAGCATCGCAGCTAACACGAGCCTTGTAGGTCTTCGATAAAGTGATTGTCTTGTACGAAGGCCGACAGATATTCTTCGGCCCAACATCAGAAGCAAAAGAATATTTCGAACAACTTGGCTTCGTCTGCCCTGAACAACAAACGACAGCTGACTTTTTGACTTCCATGACAAGTCACCAAGAACGAATCTACCGACCAGGCTTCGAAAACAGAGCGCCGCGTAGTGCCGACGAGTTTGCTCGTGCATGGCAATCCAGTCCCCAACGCGCTCGACTCGTCGAGGAGATCGACAAGTATCTGAAGGAACATCCATTTGGTGGGGAGCACTACCAAAACTTCGTCGCATCACGACAAGCCGAGAAATCCAACACCCAACGCACAAAGTCACCTTATACGCTCTCTTACATAGAGCAAATTCAGCTCACGTCGTGGCGTAGCTGGATTATGCTCAAGAACGATCCCACTATCACGTTCACGCTCCTTGCAACCAACCTCTTTGAAGGCCTCATAGTCAGCAGTCTATTCTACAATTTGCCCCCGGATACTTCAAGCATGGAACGCCGCGCTCTACTGCTCTTCTTTGTGGTCATTATCAACGCATTCAGCAGCATACTAGAAGTTCTGACCTTGTACGCAAAACGTAGAATCGTTGAAAAGCAGTCCCGCTACGCCATGTATCATCGCAGTGCAGAAGCCTTGTCAGCGATGATCGTCGACCTGCCCTACAAGATCGTCAACGCTATTTTGCTGAATCTTGTGGTCTACTTCATGTGCAACCTTCGACGAGAAGCTGGAAACTTTTTTTTCTTCCTGCTGATCTCCTTCTTCACTACTCTGACCATGTCAATGATGTTCCGCTTCATCGGCTCGGTTACCAAATCGGTAGCACAGGCCCTTGCACCTGCGTCCATGGTTCTTTTGGTCGTAGCGCTCTATGCAGGCTTCATAATTCCACCACAATTTATGCAGGTCTGGCTCGGCTGGATGCGCTGGCTAAATCCTGCTTATTATGGCGTTGAGAGTGTCATGGTCAATGAGTTTGTCGGACGAAACTTCGCGTGTCTCGAATACGTGCCTAATGGTCCCAGCTACAATTCCGTAGACCCCTCAGCAAGGGCCTGCTCTGCGCCAGGTGCAGAGCCCGGTCAAGACTTCGTCAGAGGTGCAGCATTCCTTCAAACTTCCTACGGCTATGAGGCTTCGCACAAATGGAGGAACTTTGCCATCTTGATAGCACTCATGATTTTCTTCATGATACTTCACTTGATAGCCGCGGAGTATATCTTGTCCGAACGTTCGAAAGGTGAGGTCTTGTCCTTCAGCCGTAAAGCCATGCACCGGCTTCGCAAGCACAATGCCATCGATACCGAGACTGGCGCCATCACAAGGTCGAATCAAAAGGTCTTAGAAAGTGACGACGAATCTGGAGCTGGCATGGAGAAACAAACAGCCATTTTTCACTGGAAAGATGTTTGTTATGAGGTCAAAGTCAAAGACCAAACTAGGCGCATCTTGGACCACGTTGATGGCTGGGTGAAGCCGGGAACTCTCACTGCATTAATGGTAATCCCCGCTTTCTCCCCATTTGCTCTTCGCTATATGATCACAGCATCGTAACGCTAACATCTGATGCAGGGCGTCTCTGGTGCGGGCAAAACAACTCTACTGGACGTTCTTGCCACTCGTGTTACTATGGGTGTCGTTTCTGGTGACATGCTCGTGAATGGACAACATCGAGATCAATCCTTCCAACGAAAAACTGGCTACGTTCAACAACAAGACCTGCATCTACATACATCTACCGTTCGAGAAGCACTTAATTTCAGTGCATTGCTCAGGCAACCAGCGGAGTATTCACGGGAAGAGAAGCTCAGATACGTCGACAACGTCATCAGCCTTCTCGACATGCAGGACTATGCAGAAGCCATAGTCGGAGTACCAGGCGAAGGTTTGAATGTTGAGCAAAGGAAAAGACTTACTATCGGCGTTGAGCTCGCAGCACGCCCACAACTCCTTCTTTTCCTTGATGAACCGACTTCCGGATTAGACAGTCAAACCTCGTGGTCAATCTGCAACTTGATGGAGAAACTGACAAACAATGGCCAAGCTATTCTTTGTACCATTCATCAGCCCTCAGCGATGCTCTTTCAGCGTTTCGATCGGCTCCTGCTGCTTGCATGCGGAGGCCACACCGTGTATTTCGGAGAGATCGGGAAAGACTCTGGTGTCTTGGTAGATTATTTTGTCCGAAACGGTGCTCCAGAGTTGCCCATTGGTGCCAATCCTGCAGAATACATGCTGCAAGTTATTGGTGCTGCGCAAGGGGCTTCCACTGAAATTGACTGGCCGGCCGTCTGGCGTCAGTCTCCCGAATACCAGGCAGTCCAGGACGAGTTGACACGGCTGAGCTCCGATCAGGAGAAGTCAACACAGCCTCCATCTAGCAATACTGCAAAAAACGAGTTTGCAGTCGGTTTCACATCACAGATGAGGGAGGTGACAATGCGCCTGTTTCAACAGTATTGGCGCAGTCCTCAGTACATCTTCTCAAAAGGCATTCTATCATTTGGTGCTGTAAGTTGTTCGGCTTCGTGTGCCCCCAAATTCAGAAAAAGAATGCTAAGCCAAGACACAGGCACTCCTCATTGGTCTTTCTTTTTTGAACGCTGAAAACACTCAGAAAGGACTCCAGAACCAGATGTTTGGAGTATTCATCTTCCTAACGATATTTGGGCAAGTCGTTGAGCAAATCATGCCTAACTTTGTAACTCAACGCACTATGTATGAAGCGCGCGAGCGGCCGTCCAAGACATACTCTTGGATAGCCTTCATGTTCGCGAATATCATCGTAGAGATGGTCTGGAATTCGGTAAGCATCTTGTCTTGTTGCGTGCTTACGACTCCTCCCTCGATTGCTGTTGTTGAGAGCACCAACCACTGGAACATCACTGACAGACCTTAGCTTGTCTCCATATTTTGCTTCATCTGCTGGTACTATCCTATCGGCCTATACCGCAACGCCTACCCCACAGACGCTGTACACTCACGCAGCGTCGCCATGATGCTACACGTGTGGGTGTTCTTCATTTTCACTGGAACTTTCGCCCACATGGTGATTGCCGGTCTTCCAAATGCCGATACTGCTGGCGGTGTCGTCAATTTACTTTTCATCATGATGTTCGCATTCGCAGGGTAAGACTCAACCCCTCTCCAGACTCACCATGTAAGCCCAACGTTGACAATCTCTGCCACAGAATTCTTGCCGGACCAAATCAGATGCCTCGATTCTGGATCTTCATGTATCGCATCAACCCTTTCACATATGCCATAGAAGGTTTTCTAGGGACATCACTTGCTAACTCTGAGGTGCACTGTGCCGACAACGAGTTTGTTACCTTCTCGGTACCCTCAGGCCAAACTTGTGGTGAATATCTGGCCGATTACATCTCCACAGTAGGCGGCTACGTCGCAAACTCCGGCTTATCAGGCGGCAATGGGTCTGTGGAATGCCAGTATTGCGCTATGAGTGACACAAACACTTTCCTAAAGGGAATCAATATGGATTTTGATAACCGATGGAGGAACTTTGCCTTGATGTGGGTATACTGTGTTTTCAATATTGCGATGGCACTGGCTATCTATTGGCTGGTTCGTGTACCCCGTCATCGCAAAGCGGCTTGAGATTCATCCGACTGGTCAGAATTGCATTTTCTCTTGCTTGGTGCTAGTTCTTCCACGGTATTTTGGACCCTATGACTGTACATATTTACACCAAACTATCTTAATGCTATCTAAGTCCATTTTTAAAAATGATGCCAGCTGTATCGATTGCATGATCTCCAAATGTTGTTTGCGGTACAGAGCACGAGCTACAACCATCAGTCCCTGTTGGTGAAAATCTCTTAGGAGCTTAGCTCAATGGGTCGATCTGAATCAGGTAGTGTAAACTTCTAATTATATCCTGAATCTCCACCTGCAATAGTGATGGTTTCTACTTTCAATGTTATTCTCTAACCCCGTTGTAGGTTCCCAAAAGTTAACCTTATTTTCCATCAGCTGCTCGGTTACGTCGATTTCGATATTGGCGCTGTGGTCGTACGCGTGAAATGCTGGTTGGCTCTCCGTCCAAAAATTTGTCCTGTGTGTTCTGTCGCATATATTCCGACCACTCTTGCATGAAGGTTTCCTGAAAATTTTGTCCATTTGTTGAAGGAGATTTTCTGTGTGTGCGGGCCGTCTAACCTTTGGGATGGCTTTACGCCCTCCCACAAAAGGTCTCCAATAAGGAATATCTTCCTGATATACGAGGTGAGGAAGCGCGCATGATGGGGCTGTAGGGCGCTCGATTGAGATGATCTCTCCTGACGTTTGCGACGCCCGTTCCTAGATAGAAGCTCCTTGGGAGCGTCAGCGATGCGATGCATAACAATATACCGTGTTTCTCCTGTGGCGGCGGTTGCTAAATGGAACATCCGGTGCTCCAAATCAAACGAAAGCCCATGAACATGCTTAGCGCTATACGACGCACGTCAATCCTTTAGACTAATGTTGATGTTATCAAAGAAACGGCTTGATGGCTGTGTGATAGACTTGAGCGGGCGCCCGGTTATAATGAGAAGGCCGGGGAAGAATGAGCAGACGTATTCGTCGTCGAGGGCGGCAGCTCTCTATCCAGCTCTCCTGTTTCCAAAATCAATTGTGTACTATCTTTGCAGCATTGCAGTGGCCCGGTTGCCACCAAAAGACCTATTCTTCGTTACGGCAGTAAAGTCCTGTGCTTCTAGACCGTCAGCTGCTTTAGTTCAGCTTGGAAATGTAACGTAGCGCAACCTTGAACTTATGGTCTACTCTCGTATGGTCAATTTTCCACGAGTAGTGATCAGATGCCATAACCACTTGCTCGCCGTCGCCGAAACTACATTCTTTGCCGCCGTCTTCCAGATGTTCAAGCGCGATATGATCATGGAGTCCATCGTCATCGTCGGATGTATCGTGTAAACTACCGTCACCATCTTGCTCAGGTATCAAATTCGATACTGGTGAAGCGTGCAGTGAGCTTGGAAACAGATTCTTGTTGTCAATCAGACTAAAATCTAGAAAAGCATTGTCAAGATCTTCAAAATCCATGTTGAGAAGGATGTGGAGCCTGCCTAAACTTAAGACAAAGCGCATTGGCTATATGCGAGGATTAGCCTCAAGATGAGAAGAACGTCTCGTTGCCACCAGGGGCGAGCCAACTCAGTAACTTAACCGTAAGCACTACATTACACAGCGCAAATACTTATCGCAGTCCAACCCAAGCAATAGAGTAATCCGCTTCCTGCCCTGCTGACGTTTCCAATCTTTTAGTCGTTCTACGTTATATACTGCCGCGAGTCACTGTTCCTTTTCCTCTCCAGTGTTTCGAGTCCCTGAGGGTATGCACTCGATATTGTTTATCACTTTTTGTGTGTTTATCGTCTTTTAGTTAAGCGACGCTAGACCTAGTAGTATAGTCACATGACAAAAGGTTTCCCTCTAAAGCTCTAGCCGCCCTACTAACACTAATATTGTACCTAACTTTAAACACTTACTACTAACCGTATACCTAACTAACTTACTTATATAATACTTTAAATACGCGTAATTATTTATATATAATAATAAAGAATTATAGTATTATATTTAGGATATTATATAATAGTATAGCTTATAAAGAAGTAGTAAAATAGCTTAAGTGTAACTTATCTATTATTAAAGTACTATACTAGAAGTTTTACTAGATTAGTACTACTAATACTAGGCTATACTTTAAGTAACTACTAACACTTTTAGATTACTAGAAGAAAATAGTATATTAGACTATATATAGTTAGGTAGTTAAAGTATATAATATTAATTTTGGTGATAGCTTGTCACTGGGCTGAAAAGGAGAACTTTTGTCCTAGTACTATAGCAATCTAGTGACGAATAGGATGCTGAGTACGGTGTGCTCTTCGAAGGTCGTGCAACCCGTTAGCCGTCAAGTGCGTCATAGAAGGTGGTACCATTCTACATAGTAGAGATAGAAACTCCTTGTTGTTTTGTTTTGACAGGCTGGTGTTCTTCAGCGAATTTGTGCGCGTGATACCTGAGGGCGTTCACCTGCGTCCTCTCCCTCGCGAGTCCCACTAAGCTGCCTCGTCTGTTCATTAGGAGGCAGGGTTAGCGATGACTGCAACTCTTCCAGCAAGAGCTCAGATTTTGCGCGCTCTGCCTCCACTAAATTCACCGTCGGAACCTGCCATTCCAAGCTGTAGCGCTCTAATACCTCTACGCATCGTTCTAAGATCCACTGAAAGAGTGTCAGCTGCATCTTTTCGCACAATCTGTCCACTGCGCTTGTTGATTGAAGTGCTGGATTTTATGCGACTTCTGGAATCTGGAAGATGAGGTCTCGTGCGATCTAGGTTACGTTAGATAAGGGTTTAGAGGTAATATTGCACAGATCTTCATAGTTGAAGCGTATCATGCATGGGTGCTACAGATCTGGTACTGCAAAGTCCAAGACAAGTGACAGCAACTTGTGCCACCCAGCATGCTCAAAGCGCGCAGCGTACTTGGCGCTGTGTGTGTCTGGGTATTTGTGGAGAAAGTGGTCCATCGTCACGCTAGTGAAGTCTTTGGTGTGACATCGTACGTAATATAGGAGCTGTTGTTGCAAGACTATAGATTTTTCTTCTGCTTCTTCGCCAAACTTATTATGCAAGCCGGGAATAAGATCTTTTCGTAACGGAGGCTTATCATTGTCATGGTCGGCGAACTTCGTACGCTCTGGTTCACCCATTGAATGGCATGCGATATCACAGTGCTCATAAATTTTCCCTCTTGTTTCGTAGTCTTGAAAATACATGAATGTCGAAGAAGCGATGAAGTGGCTCTGAGACGAGAAACTGGTACAAACTGTGGTACACGTGATCGTTAATGGCCGACAGAAAGTCTCGTGGGCGAATACTCGAGGGGTGAGGCTCTGCTTCAGAGTTGAGGCCAGGGTAAAATAGGCCCCGCACATCGTTGTGACGATATATTGCTGGTAAACCTGCTAGCCTATTCCAATTGTGTAACTAGACATCAAAGCCCAACTCCCTTCGAATTTTGGAGGCGACTTGGAGGACTTTTTCAAAAGCTGCGAACTAATACTAAGACAACACTTAGCATACCGTGAGAGACAGGCTTTCATGCGCATTATACTTGCGTCGTCTATTCCGCAGCTTGCCATCCATTCAAATGTAGATTATAAACGTAGATTGCCCAACAGAAACCTGACACCATCATGTAATCCACGGGTTCCAACGGTCATTCTTCCAAAGCGTTGGCAGACGTCGGACTGTGAATTTACTTAGTTATTGAGTCCAGGGTGCTCTAGCATTTGCTGCTCCACTACTCGGTTGGAATCCTGGAACAGCCCGCTATGGCTGGACCATAGTGTAGCTAGCTTCGTATATATCTGATTGTATTTGTCTGGCAGTATGGTATCTTCTCGATTCGCTCGTAGCTTGATGTGCAGGTGCAGTGGTAGCATGTCTGCTACGCTGGTTAGCCTGGCTTGGCTGGCGTGTAGACGGCCGAAGACCTCGATCGTAAATATTGCACGCCAACTATCGCTCCGCTTACGATGACGTGGAACACTTTAGATACTCTTTCGGAGCTTTTACTTGGTGGTTTCCTGCTATAAGCTCTGCCTTTTCTCCAACAACGCTACTCCAATCTTCAAATGACGGGAATTCTACATCCGCATCTGGCGCATCTTTGCCCGCACTAACAGGAACCTTAGCCTGGCTCCCTTTTTTGCTTGGAATGATCTAGCATCTGCTATACTTGCGTCTTGGTGCAAGTGGCCTGCAAACGATGGCTCACATCTCGTCGAAGGACTCTTGCTTCTTTGAAGATCTGGCAGAGGCGCCGCTTGTGGGCTTCGCTGATAGGTCTGTTAGTGTCGACCCTCCATTCCGGGGTGAGTGCATCGATTGGAAATCGGACTGTAGCCAGTCGGTACTGCTCAGATTGATCGTGGACGGACTCTAATTCCTTCAGAGACGTACGTTGCTTTTCTCTCCTCTTAGCTAGGTCGTTAGTGTTCTTGCGTTTTATGGCGACTGTGCACCAGGGGGCCACGTTGAAGTTGGGTAGAGAGTTCTTTTTGAAGGATAGAAGGCTGCTGTAAAGCTGAGAGCAGCCAAGTCTCGTAGGAACAAGTAAAGAGTTCCCAAAGCTGTGTCATTAGCACGGACCTAGGTGATACCTAAGATATTCTATGGTTATTGAGAACCAGGGTAGCGCTATCGAGGCGCGTTAAGTCATGCAATTGAAAAGGAATGCGATACGGCTGATCGTGGCCACGTGGCGTAAATGAGTTGTCGCCCCAAAGCGAATGTTGCTGTGGAAGCGAGTCGTTGATATGATTGTGGGCGGTTTCTCACTTTAACATCCTAATCAGGAAGCCCCGCTTCGTGCTCCTGTCGCCTCCGTCGCGCTAATGCGCTA
Organism: Exserohilum rostratum; assembly: GCA_026367775.1. Lineage (NCBI taxonomy): Eukaryota > Fungi > Ascomycota > Dothideomycetes > Pleosporales > Pleosporaceae > Exserohilum > Exserohilum rostratum. The sequence continues at coordinate 1,500,916 of CP111160.1, forward strand.
GTGCTACGCTAGAGGTCCTGGCCATAGCTTTCTCAGATGGATGCCGCCAACCTGTGTTCTGCACTTGAACCATGCAATCTTTTCTGCTTACAACCAATAGCAAAATGGGCCCTGGAATTGTGCGCCGTTTAAGAATGATGGCCCTCGGTCGCTTTTGTGGTGCTGTCACCGTACCTTCCTCAAATTTGACCGCCCTCTTTGCTGCAGAAGAGCGATTTCCACTCTAGACATGACTTCTCGCGACGGCTACACATGGACTCCTGCATCCGGTCTCACAGCAGGTGTGCCGACCCTTGGAGCTATTAACCCACCCAGCAACGTTTCAAGTTCTGAGGTCGTTTACGATGTCATCGTTGTCGGCGCTGGGTATTGCGGTCTCACAGCTGCGCGTAATACTTCCGCTGAGGGCTTGAAGGTGCTCTTGCTCGAGGGTCGCGATCGCATTGGTGGTCGATCATGGTCGTCCAACATCGGTGGCTACCCCTTCGAGATGGGCGGCACGTGGGTACATTGGGGACAGTCCAACACATGGCGCGAAATGTTGAGATACCAAATGATGAACGATGTCGAGAAGTCGTTCGACTTCTCGCATGGCGTTAATCACTACGAACTGAACATTGGACAGCAGGGGTACACGATGACCCACGAGAAGGAGGATGAGCTCCTTATTTCGGCTCTGAATAAATTCACAAACATCGACGGAGCTTATGGAAGGAACATCATTCCTCTTCCATACGACACGTTCCACATCCCGGCTTCAAAGGACCTCGACAAGCTGTCCGCTCAAGATCGTATCAACGAGATTGAGTCAGAGCTCTCACCACAAGAGCGCGCAGCACTGGAGTCGTTTGTTCTACTCTGCAGTGGTGCCACACTTACTACCATGAGCTTCCACGAGTTCATGCACTGGCAAGTCTTTCAGTACGATCAAGCTTTTCCATGCACTGACGACTTTCAGGTGGGCCATGTGCGGCTATACCTATGCGGGCTGCATAGACATGCTCATCAGTTGGAAGTTCAAGAACGGACAGTCGAGCTTCGCCATCAGGTTCTTTCAGGAAGCAATTGCAACGAAACGCCTAGCATATGCTTTCAACAGCCCCGTCAAACACGTCAAGGACACAGGCTGCACAGTCGAAGTGACAACACGTGATGGACGCCGCTACTCCGCTGCACGGCTCATCTCAGCTATGCCCCTAAATGTCTTAGGAGAGGTCACATTCGATCCACCACTCAGTGCTGGCAAGAAGGCAGCCATTGCGACAGGTCACGTTAATCAATGCGTCAAGGTGCATGCCGAAATTTCGAACAAAGACCTTCGGTCATGGACAGGCGTCACGTATCCGCACAACGAACTCATGTACGCGATCGGTGACGGCACGACACCCGCAGGTAACACACATGTCGTCTGCTTCGGTGGTAGCAATAAGCACATCGATCCCGAAGTCGACATCGACGCGACTAAGCGTGCTGTAACCAACATGTTCGCGCAACAAAAGACGGAGCCACACATTGAGAGGCTGGTGTTCCACAATTGGTCGAAGGACGAGTTCGCTAAGGGCGCTTGGTTTTTCTCGCCACCTGGCCTGCTCGCCAATCATCTCGACGATATGAGGGAGAGGCACGGAAATATACTGTTTGCAAACTCAGACTGGGCGTTAGGCTGGAGAAGCTTTATAGATGGAGCGATCGAGGAGGGGACACGAGCAGCTTTCGAGGTCAGGAAGGAGCTGGCCGAGCACGAGCCTGTAAAGCCCACGTTGTAAGCTATTCAGAATCAATAGCCCGTCCTCGAGACATAAACTCAAGACTGTCGGAATATGGCAGAGGTGTCCAAACACAGTGTCACTCCTCGACCATCGTGTTAGAAAGCGGGCTCAATCCGCTCCGATACAAATTGTGACTAGGATCGAGTGGTGACATTAATGCTGAAGGCCAGACAGCGTTTCATATCGGCGCCGAAGGTATCTTGCCGCGAATGTAATAGGTGCCTGACAGCGTGTGATCAGCCCTAGCGACAACCCCTCATTCGAGTAACGTCCCACGGCTGTGGTTAGTGCGGGCTTGCCCGATTAGGGCAATAAAGCAAAAGCCCTAAAAGCGGCCATCTATCCTGTGGCTCACGGTCCAGATAGATCGATTGGGGTGTCCATAGCAACGGTACGCGATAGGCGATGCTTCGTCCCCGATACATATCGTATCTCTTGAAAAGAAAACGATAGTGATAAGACGAGCGCCGAGTGGATACTGTATCCTTTTGCCACAAGTCTCTTTCATCACAGAGCAACTGACTATCATCTTCGCTCCATCGACATGGACTCCACCGAGACGAAGATGCAGTACGACTTTAAGGTTTCCACGGATCTCGAGCAATGTGAGTGACGGAAACGTCTACTGCCGCAAACGCTCAACTGACGGTAGGCGCAGTGCCATCTCAGCATCAAGCACAGATTCAAGATGTGCACCTTGAAGGTTTTGTACTCCAGAACGAGGATGCAAGGAATATGAGCGGCATAGAAACGATCTCCGCAGGCTGGATCTCCCCCTTCAGTGGCTATCCTCTTCCATGCTGATATGTTCGCTTAGTGTACCCGTTTACGAAATCTGGCGTCAGGCAACTCGGTCAGATGTTGCTACGACTGTTTTTCTGTTCCTTCTCTTGCTCGTAACTTTCTTTGCTCTCAATAGGATCCACCAGACAGCGTCTCGACTGACTTGGTCTTTCGCACAGCACGACGCTATCTTCGGCAGCCGCTGGCTCGGTAAGATCCACGAGAAGCAGCAGGTATCCATCGCTGCCTTGATCTTCAACTTTGCGATCATGTTCATCATTGGCTGCATCTACTTGGGATCGACATCTGCTTTCAATGCTTTCATTGGCACTGGTTTGATCTTACACGTGACATACGCGTTACCGGCAGTGTTGCTCATGATGCGCAATCGCTCACCGAAATGGTTGCCGAGTTCACGCTCTTTCAAGGTGCCAGCGGCCATGGGCTGGGCGGCGAACTTCATTACGGTGGGTTTCGCAATCCTGGTCTTGGTCTTCAACGACTTCTCAACAGTCATACTGGTGACGGGTACGAGCATGAGTAAGTGCCCCCATACTGATCTGGTGTTGCTGTGACTGACCCATCCCGGATTACGCGTCGGCAGTCATTGGCGTGATGGCTATCTTCACAGGCGCAAATTGGTTCGGATATTTGCGCAAGCACTTCTATGACCCGCGCTTGCAAGTCCTGATGGAGTAGATGAATGCTCTCGTCTATGTAGGGTATGTGAGCGTTCAGTTTAATCGACTCTGGCTGTAACGTCACCACATCTTATGTTCTCCGTCCACGTTAGTTGCTTCGTGATACATGCTTGAACGAGAGAGCGTGTCGCTATGATTAAGATTATCAGCATGCCGCCTTGTGTTGCATACCTACGCTACGTTGCGAGAACTTCGTCGGTTCAGCTGCCAGGAAAGAGCGAGACGCCAAGCAAACGTTCTTGCCGAATTCGGCCCGAACGCAAGCAACACACCAACCGCGTTGCTTTCACTCCACGATAGAGCACCATTGTACAGTACGAGCTGCAATGCTCCTCCGCAGATTTTATCGCAACTTCATGGATACCAAGACCGAGGTTCTAGTTGACTACTGTAACAGCTTAGGTAGCCCGGGCCTGCGTCCTTGTGAACGCCAGGTGCATGCAACTTCGCCCCCTTGATCGTGGTCCTCCAAGTTTCGCCAGGCTCACCGGATCCGGAGCACGAGTATCAGCATGCCTCCAGATGGTAATGTGAAGAAAGAGCGGGGCTGCTTCCAATGCTCGCGCCGCAGGATCGTCTGTGACAGGACCGAACCATCATGTCACAAATGCGCGAAGAAGGGCATCGAATGCTCTGGGGTCGGCAGGATTCGATTTGCTGAAGGAGTAGCCAGAAGGGGACGTCTCAAGGATTGCAAAATCCCGAAGACTGGAGGCGATGATGGCTGCAAGAAGTTACCGACTACTATCGAGTTTCAATCATTACGCTGGCCGGGTGAGGAACGCGCTAGGAAGAAGAGGAAGAGTAATCGGGACGAGACTGCACAAGAACCACCAACACCCCAGACAATCAATTCAGCAGAAATGCAAAATGGTGAGAAAGCGTCTCTGTCGTCGGCCGCTACAAATACGAATGGATATTCCGAAGCTGATGTGGAAGACATCGGTCGAGGCTATGATCCGATCGTCGCTTGTTACTCCCAATCATACGAAATTGCGCCTTGGATTTCGCCAACTGACCCAAATTTGCGGATGCTCTTCTCATACTGCAGGTTACAATCCAGAGTCGGCCATAGTTTGACCATTTACTCACGATCTTACAGTCTCCGATGTCGTTGCCCCAGCTATGGTGGTGTTCGACGACGACACAAATGGTTACAGATCATTGGTCCTGCCAATGGCGCTCGAAGACGATCTGCTGTGCCGGGCAGTGGGTGTTGTGGCTGCACAACATCTCAGTCGTCAGCGGCCTGAACTTCAAGAAGCAGCTGAGGCTGAACGCGCTGCTGTCATTGCACGCTTACGCAACGATTCCTTGCAGCAGTCTGCCGACAAAGTGTTTAACAAGTTCACCTGGGCAACTTTGATTGTGCTTCTTGTGGGCGAGACAGTGACTGGAAGTGCTGACTATAGCTTCTTCGTTCAGATGTTGCTCAGCTTGTCCATGAGTAACCCAGGCAGAGATGCTGATCCTATCATTTCAAATTTCTTACAAACACAAACCCATATGTAGGTAATTTTGGAGGATTTCTGCACAACCATACTGACGAGCATCAGGTTCGAGCTGCTCGGCGTGCCACTGCTCGGCGAAGAAGTCGGCGTGCTCACCATGATGAAAGCCTCAGAGTCTCTGATGAGCTTCCTGTCGTTTTCTCATCTCCCCGAAGACAGCGAATACCGGCGCATTGCATACCTCATACGACAGTGCTTCGTCTCTGCATGCAATATATACACCAGATGTGCAGCCAATGTAGATGCAGTATCAAGATTGCACGACACGATCCAAGCACAATCTATCCACCAACTTATTGGCGTCATATCGCAAGTCTCACCAAATGATCGTGGGGCACATGCACTGGTCTGGGTGTGCTTTGTTGCTGGAGCAGCTTCGACAAATCAGAGCCAGAGAGACTTCTTGGTACATCGCATGGAACAGGTGTACGCACGTACGCAATTTCGCAATATTCCTACAGCGATAGAGAGTTTGAAAAACATATGGGGTCGGAGATCTGGCAAACGGTGGACCGTATGTCTGCCTCAATTGTCAAACGTGCTTGTTATGTAAAAAAGGCAAAGATTGAAACTTTGTATTGGGATCTTGTATCACAGCCAACTAGTTATCGGGTAGCACGCTTTGTGCGTGGCGATCGATCTAGGTCAAGTGTGGACTTGAGTAGGCGAGGACACACTGCGTGCATTGAAACGCATCATGGCTTGAACACCTCACACGATCTCCAATTGTTACAAGTAATAAGAAGAATTTTCTTCTTAACAAAAGATGGAAAGGCTAAGACCCTATAGACGTCCACATTAGAAGGTAATAATTACTATGGAGCTAGGTGACGTAGTAGTATACCGTTAAACTGGCATATACTATTAGAATTTCTATCTTATATAATAAGCTAATTATCTGAAGTATATATATAAAAAATGTATTAGATATTCCTTAGTCTGAAAATTTACTTTTAAGCTTATATTAAGATCTAACTAGAGATCTTTTATTAAGATTTACTTACTTTAAGTAAAAAAGTAGATCTATAGTAATATAATCTTTATAAAAGATTCTTCTATTTATATTAATAAAGTAAAAACTTACTTTATTGTAAGATTATATTAGAAACTTTTATATATATATATATATAAGTCTAATTAAAACTATAATTAGATACTTATAATCTATACATCTGGAATATAGAAAATTAAAAGCTTAGTAGATTAAAAATAATAATACTTAAACTCACGAAGTAGAAATTAATATTAGATTTAATATATATATATATATATATTTCTAATTGAGTATATAAAATACTAGTATTAAAATAAGATAAAGCTAAGTCTCTATAGTCTTATAAACTAGAGTAGCCTAAGTAGTGGACACTACTCTTGAAGAGGTTTAGATCTAGAATAGGAGAGCATTGTGTAACGCAAAAGCTAAGTAGAGTAGCTACCCCGCTACTGCCTAGAATCTAAAGCAACTGATTAGATATACCCTATTAGATACAACAAGCAGTGTAGATGAGCTCGATGCAGTCGAATCGAGATTTTGTCGGCCTGATTCCTGAGTTCGAGCCGAGTTCAGGTTTAAGCGCTTTTCGGACACGTCATTTGCGAACTCCTAGTCCGTGGACTCCCGATAGGACGGAGGAACGCGCTTCGGACACTCTTAAGAATGGGAGTTGTTCCTTGACAGACACCGAGCCTGATGATCCCGTGTCGAGGGACCATATGTCGAGGAACCTCATCTCAATAGATCTCATTGCTAGGACGCATTCATTTTGGAATATCTGTCCTGCAGGAACCAGACTCACATGTTCCACTATTCTGGGCGCGTTTCAATACCTGAGCCGAAACAGTTCCATTCGCTGGAACGATGCGAGGACTATTATGTCCACAGATTCCGACTTCGCGAAACACGTGGAGAGCCACCTCCTTCGCTGCATTAAAGAGGTGTTGCAAATCGAACGTGGAGAGAGCCTCTCGCACACTTGGATTGCAAAGTTCAACTGCATTGCCCTTTCAAGAGAACCAGTGGGGTTAATGTTGATGTATGTATTCGTGGTTATGTTTTTGCGCTGTTACATGATCATCAACTACTTTAGATATCTTGCCTATCTTCTGACCAGGCTGTTATGGCAGTTAGTGGTATGGATCGCCTTCGTCTGTTGGCTGGCTTTTTACAGATACCCGTTTTTCGACATTCTGTACCCAATGGTCCAGGCAAGGGTGTCAACCAACAACGTAGCGGTCTACAGGCAGCTCACTGGGCCAGCCATGATCAGGATTATACGTTTGAAAGCAGGAAGCTCGGCAGAACCCATCGTATGTAAGCTCATCACCGGGAGCCTCGAGGACCTTGAGTTTGAGGCTTTGAGCTACGTATGGGGCATTGACCTGTTTCCCTCTAAGATTCAGGTTGATTCTAAACCCTTCTACGTCACCGGCAACCTCCACGCCGCGCTTCAAGAACTCCGACTTCCGCAACAGGATCGGTCTCTCTGGATCGATGCGTTATGTATCAACCAATCAGACCCCAGAGAAAAAAACTCTCAAGTCCAGATGATGCGCTCGATCTATGGAAGAGCATCAACGACCCGCGTGTATCTCGGCTCAGCAACGGCTGAAACAGCCTCAGTATTTGCTCTGCTCGCTTATTGGAACATGAAAACCCAGCGATGGCGAGAGGTTTCCGAATATCACCCACCTCCTGCTCCAGAGCGCATGACACTGGTGTCAGCCAGTGCTTTACGAGAACTTTGGCTCTTGATCCGTCATCGACTCTTTGTGCGGGCGCGCAACAAAGCATTACATGATAACAAGCTCCCACTGCACAGAAATGGGCTCCGCGACGAGCAATATTGGTTCATGCTGCAAGAGTTCTGGAAGATGATTGACCATGAATGGTGGCAGCGTACGTGGGTCATCCAAGAAGTAGTAGTCAGCGCGACCGTAGTTCTGCAGCGAGGGAAATACACCGTGGCTTGGGATGATTTCTGCAAACTGCTATACGGACCCAATTTCCGGAATCACACTGCTGCTGTACATTTTGCTAAGACTCTGCAAAATCTTCGCAACCACGCTCAGGTTTCCAAGAGATCAGAGTCCCTATCACTTCTGGATCTTGTTTACAGGTTTAGGTTCCAGTGCGCGACACTAGGTTTGGACAAGATCTATGCCCTACAGGGCTTACTTCCAGCCTGCCATCCGTCGCTATTGAGTCCAGACTACGACCGAGAAACAGAACATGTTTACATGCACTTCACGGTCTCATCTATCGCGTACAATAAGAACTTGATCGTGCTTGTATATGCTGCCGGAGCCCAGATGCAAGGCGTAAGTTGGTGTCGCGACTGGCGCCTCCGGCATGATGGTCCTTTCGAGGCTTCCTTGCTCGCGAACAGTACTACACCGTATCGCGCTTCTGGGACGCAGCAACCAATCTATGCAATCGATTTTGACGACCGAGTTCTGTCCCTCCAAGGCTATGAGGTAGACAAGGTTGCGACTCTTTATTATGGTGCAAAAGACCCGGGCCGCTTTCTCTTCGAAACTCAGGCAAAGAGAGCGGGTCTTGGGCCAAGGTCTATGAAAAAAGGCGACTTGGTGTTTATTTTGCTGGGTGGTTGTACACCGTACATACTGCGACTTGCGCACAGAGGTAGAGGGCATGGCCTAGATGAGGAAGGAAATCAACCAAGAGTCTACTACAAACTTGTTGGCGAAGCAAACGTTGAGGGACTCATGTACTACGAGGGAAGTATGGAAAATGATATCAAGATCGGGAAGATAGTGCCAGAATGGATCCATCTCAAATGATCCTAGCCGAGAGGACATGACGACCTGCACAGGCGAGTCCCTTCACTGTGTCGTACCTCCCCGAGTGACTTTAGTTTCTTAGTAAGTCAATGAGAGAACAGCCGCGATGCATCACCCTTTATTAATACCTCCACAGAGTGCTCCTTCCTCTCTTAGCTACGTCGTAGGCGTTTCAATGCTGAGGCTAGAGGTACAGTGTAGAGATTTAATGCGAGAATGGTTAAAACATGTGCTGGGAGCAGGAATAAAGGAGGTCTCCACTCACGCATCAGTCACTCACCACGACACACGACTACGATAATCAAGACACTCAATAAGCTTGTTCTTCCCATTATCCGATGGCGCAAGTCAGAACCCTCATTTTCCTTGCTGTTATCAGTATACCTGGTGCCTTCATTATCCCCGAAGGCACCGAAAATGGCGTCTACGAGCACCATGTCGATGGCGATGATATCGACGTCCATTTCAAGCTTGCGAACGCCACGTGTTATTCAGCGATCGACTTGACGGCCTACAGCGAGGCAATACCAGCTAGCCGTGTTACTTGTGCGAACGCTCCTGATGTTAAATCTAGTGGAGATGCAGATAAACATGGCACTGCACCACGGAGTAAGTATTTAAACCAACAGCGCCGACAACCATACTGATTCACTTTAGGACACCGATGGAGCAAAGGCCGATCTGGACGGGCAGTGCGATAACTATGGACCAGTCAAGAATCGTTATAACTACCATGCCATCCGGGGGGGAACGCTGCCACTTCCTTCGACAATTCTTGGAACACGTGGTACCTTACTAGTCATCCTTATAGCTAGTATTGTCGCAAATGTACGGGTGAAAGAACTACGGAGCAATGTGGCTGTTGAATGCTAGATGGCTTCCGGGAGTAGGCTGGTAAATGGGTATAGGGTACCCACGCGTGGTAGGGGTAGAGTAGGGGTCGCACAGACCTCTAGGTTAGGTTAGGTAGAGTACGCTAAGCTATAGGTAGGGTTAGGTTAAGTTATATAGACTTATAAGTTAGGTTAGATTAGATAAATAATAGCTTAAGTAGAGTTAAGTTAAGTTATATAGACCTATAAGTTAAGTTAAGTTAAGTAGATAGTAGCTTAAGTAGAGTTAAGTTAGGTTATATAAACTTATAAGTTAAGTTAAGTTAGGTTAAGTTAGTACTATATAGGCTAGGCTCTACTAGATTTATATTTTTTTAGTTTACTATACTATACTTATATATATTTAGTTTTATAGAGATTATTCTTAAAAGTAATAGAAGTAGTAAAGTATATATTAATTATAGACTATTATTATAGTACTATATAGAATATTTTTATTTATATAGTAGAAGAGGTAACCTATTTTATATAGGCTAAATATTTTACCTATCTCTTTATACTTTATCTATACTTTCTACTACTTTTACTCTTTTTATCTCTTTAATATTTACTTTCTTTTCTTTCTTTTCTTCTTTCTCTAATTCTAACTCTAACTTATAAGTATTTACTAAAAGCTTAAATAAGTTACTAATTTTATTATATAGTGCACTATTTTATTTTTAATTTAACTTAATAAAGCTTATATAGTTATTATTCTTATATAAGAAAGAATTTTTAATAACTATAATCTTTTAAATTATTTCTATAGTAAGATAGTGCTTTTAATTACTAATTATATCTTTTATAATATTAAAGACTCTCTTAACTTTAACTTAAGTAATTAGTATTACTAATATATTCTTTACTACTTAAGATAAATATAAATAAGAATCTTTATTTAATTTTTACTATTATAGTAAGTTAAAATCTTCTATAAGTATTATATAAGTAGTACTTAGATAAAGTTTACTTTCTTAGTATATTAGACTTTTCTCTTTAAGAGTCTCTTATATAAAAGAACTTTAGCTTAAAAAAGATCATTTACTTAATTAGAGTTATAAAGTTAGTAGTTTCTAAAACTATTTATTACTAGTTAATTTAAACCTATATAATGCTAAGGTAGAACTAATCTATTTATTAGTATTATAATAACTAAGATAATCTAAAAACTACTAGCAATAAATATACTTATCTTAGTAGTTCTATATTTTATCCTTTAAGTACTATTAGAGATTATATATTTATAATAAGTAACTATAATAAATATACTTTATAAGTAGTTAGCTTCTACATTAGATCTAGGATAGTTATATAATTAAAGAGAAATCCTTACTCTTTATTTATTTTTAAGTAGTATTTACGTAACTTTATATAACCTCTCTCTACTACTACTTTTATAATCTCTAGCTATCTACTATTATTTTAGTTTTCTATATTCTTACCTAAATCTTTAGTTATCTAATCTAGGAAATTAAATAGTTAGTTATATATTAGCTAGATAAATAGAATTTAGAGCTTTAAGCTACTACTAAGATAGAGCGTTACTATTTTAAAGTATCTAAGTATCTTAGTAACTATCTTTAGATAACTCTACTCCTCTACTAATAATTATAGTTATTTAAAGTTATATAAATTAATTTCAGTTTACTCTCTAGCTTAGGATAAGCTTTTAGTTATTATATTCAGTCTAAGTGTAATCTCTTCTTTTAGCTATTTATTAATATACTACTAGAGCTTTATAGTACGCTTATATATATTATATATTAAGTTCTAGTGTATTCTAACATCTTAAATTATAGAGAGCTACTTTTTAGATAGAAGCTATTTCTATATAGCTAGAAAGTGCTTAAAGCACTATAATAATAAATCTATATAAGCATAGATTATATAAAGCTAGATTACTATTAAACTATAATAAAAATTTAAAATAAAGAGGAAGATACCTTCTATAAAGAGTTTAGGATAGATATTTAGGCTTAGATATTAATAATCTAATATTTACTTAGCTTAGATATTACATTATCTTCTATAGGGGCTACTAGCTTAAGATACCTAATAATATCTTAGATAATAAGGTTAATAATATAAGTAAGGTATAGAATTATATTCTTAGTTAGACTCTAGTAAATACTAATATTTTATAGCTTTAAGCTTATAGCCTATATAAGTATAGTATTATTACTAGTATTATTATAAGTAATAGCTAAGAGTTAGCTAGTAGTACTTATATTTAAGAGAACTCTAAAAATTTCTTCTACTATAGAAACACTAGTATATTTACTTTAGATAGAGATAAAATCTAGAAGCTTTTCCTTTAATTACTAGTTATTATTAATATAGTATCCTTAGATTATAAGAAAGCTTAGATAGTTATTTATAGACTAAGCATCTAGTATAATAGATATTTTAGTTATCTTACTAAGGTTATAAAGTACTTTAGCTATAGCTACTTTATAATAGCTCTTAAAGATAGCTTAAAGTTTATAATAGCTAATTATTATAGTATCTAGCTAAAAGAAGTAAAGAAATTACTAAAATAACTACTACTTTACTATTTAGAATAACTAGTTATTCTTAATTATAACTTATATTATCTCTTTTTTAAAAGCTACTATTAAAAAAAGTAAAATAGATATAGGAAGATTACTAAGTAGGTGTTATAGACTTTAACATAGAGCTAGTAAAGGCTAGTAGTATACTAGTAATTTAATATACTTATAGAATTAACTTTTTAGATAGTTATAGAGATATTTTATACTTAGTACTTTTAGTATTAAGTATTAAAGTATAAAGCTAGAGTTTAGGTAAAATACGTATAAGTAACTACTAAACTAATTAGTAGCCTCTCTATAGTTTATTTATATATTACTTAAACGTATATTAAAGCTCTACTATAGATCTTTATTTACTAGATCTTAAGCTTATACTATTAAAGACTACTACTCTCTTTATTAGGTAAGTAAGTCTTTTTCTTTTTATATTTAATAAATCTTAGCTACTAAAAATTTAATTAGTGTAAGAACTCTAATTTTAAACTTACTTAAGTAAGATATACTTATAAAGAGTTATACTATAAGATTAATTTACTAAGAGTTTTATTAAGATATTTTAAAATATAGAAAGTATTAAATTTATAATAAAGAGCTACTATAATAACTAATAAAGTAATAAAGAGAAAAAAATTAGTTTTTAAAAAAAGTGTAGTAAAAGCTATAAAGACTTAGGTATATAATAATTTTAAGAGGTATAGTTTAATTATATATACGCACTTAGTTAATGTATAAAATACTTAATATCTATAACGTATAGACTTTTCTTATAATAGTAGATTTAATAGTTTAATTAGTTATATAGTGCTTTTAATTAAAAAAGTAATATAGATACGCTAGCTAAAGTATAACTATAAGAACTATCTATAATAACTTAGAACTTCTCCTTAAAACTACTATTAGGAAATCTTTTAAAGTTAGTAACTTCTTTTTTTTTATTCTCTTCTACTAAATTTAGCTACTCTTTATTTTTATAGTTATTTTTTTCCTGTTCTTTATAGTCTTTATTATTAACTTTCTTCTTATATTTATTACTACTATAACCTTTAATATATAGCTTACTATCTTTAAGCTCTATATTATTATTAAAGTCTTTTAGTATAGACTTAGGTAGTGTATATTTAAGTCTATTTAGTAAACGTAGGTAATAAATAACTATAATTAACTTACTTCTAGTCTTTATTAGTAATAAGCGTAAGCTTTTTAGAGGAAAGTAACTTAATAAACTATTACTAGTTATCTTTAGCTTTATTACTCTTAAAAGCGTTACTATTAAGCTTTTTAAGACTATCTTAGTACGTATTATATATAATTTTATAGATAATACTATTACTACTCTAAACTTAACTAGCTATGTAGGAAGCTATTAGTATATACTTAGTCTACTCTACTAACTTTATAGCCTTCTTAAGCACTACTTAATAGTTCCTCTTATTAATTTTATTCTAGATCTTTAACTACTTTTTATAGGTAGTCTTAAGAGTGTTTTTTATTTACTTAGCTAATTATAATTAGCTTATAGCTATAATAAATAGCTATTATTACTTACTACTTCTTATCTCTTTATAGCGTCTATTTATAAGCTCTTTAAGCTTTCTCTAAAGAACTATATCTCTATCTTTTTTAGGTAAGTTATAATAGTCTTCTAATAGCTTAAATCTTTTAGAGAGCTAACTTTTTATACTATAGTTAGAAGCTTTAGCTCTATTAATAGCTTTCTTTTCTTTACTTAATAGTATAGCCTAATCTCTCTACGCTATAGCTTATATACTAGTACTTAATTAGCTTTAAAATAGTACGCTTAGACTAGTAGAATAATCTTTCTAAAAGCTACTAGAACTACGTTAAGTAATAATATAGTTAATCTTATCTTACTTATAATTAAAACTCTACTTAAATTAGTATATACTATAATAAAAGACTAGAATTATTACTTTAGTAAGCTTAGCTTACTTATTATAGCTAAAGCCTTTAGGTACTTAGATTTTATAATCTAAAGCTAAGCCTTCTAAAGTAAACTTATTAATAGTTTCTTACTTAATATACTATATTATAGACTATAATAATAATTTATAATAAAGAGCTACTAGTAGAAGTAGTAGAGGTAGTAGAGGAAGTAGAGTAATAATAGTAGTAGTAGAGAAGAAAAAGTAGTAGTAGTAGAGTAGTAATTTATATAGTTATATAGTAAGTAAATAAAATTAATTTTATACTCTAGGTAACTATAAAGCGTTTTCTCTTACTTACTTTTACTAAAAAACTTTAATATTAGAGTATACTTATAATAAAAATCTATAATAACTATATAGTTAAGAAGAAAATCTTCTAACTATTCTATTAATATAAGTTTTATAGTAATACTACTTTTATTATAAAAGTTATATAAGATCTTAGGTAAGTAAAGTAAAAGTGTATAGCTAGTGCTATATTAGCGCTATAGTAGCGTAGCGCTAGCGCTAAGTAGTAGCTATAAAGCTATAGCTACTTTACCTTTAGCGTAGCGCTAATATAGTACTAGTATAGCGCTAGAAGCGTACTCTTACTTTACTTACTTAAGATCTTATATAATTATTATAATAAAAGTAGTACTACTATAAAATCTATATTAATAATTAAGTTAAGATAAAACTATTCCTACTATATAATAATAATAGAGTTTTATTATAGATATAGCTAAAATTAAAAGCTCTTAGTATTTTAGGCTAGTAGTAAGTAAAAGTAAATAGCTAATTCTTACTTAGTGTAAAAGCTTTAGCGTAGCGTATATAATATATTTTTTATTTACTTACTACGTAACTATATATATTATCACTTCTACTACTACTACTACTATATTACATAGGGGGTTCGCTATACTCACCTAGTCTTGGTCTAGGTTAGGGCGAGACCTGTATTAAAGTATGCTGTGCGATTATTTTCTAGCAATTTATAGTAGAGAGAAGTTATAGAAGTTTAACTAATAGTAAAAGTAATAATTAATTCTATATTAAATAGAATAACTAAGTATTAATCTATATAAGAGAAGAACTTATAAAAGTTAACTATAATAAGTGTACTAATAAAATCTAACCTATTCTTATACCCGCTGCTTCTAGTCCTACTATCTTATCTATCCTATCTTGGCGGGAGGTTTAGGATAGCGCTGCTATCCCTTTATACACTACTATCCTAAATAGCTAGCTTTAGCAAAATAGCACATTATGTAACTCTAAGCCCTGCAATAGCTATTACCTTCTAACGTAAACGTAGTTAGCCTCTAACCTTATTACTCTACGTTAAAGAGAGAATCCTTCTTATTACTTATAATATTATCCCCCCTCTTAGGCGTATTATCCTAATATCCTAGACTATTATTTTTCTATGCTAATTCATAAGGCGTAGGCTACATATAAGGTTAGTAGGCCCTAAGCTATTATATCTTTCCCTTCCCTCTAGCCTTTCTAACTATGCCTAAGGTCCTATTTTCCTATACCTGTGTTCGCGCTTAAAAGTTAAATAAAGAGTGTTATTTCTATACTAATTATATAATAGAGTAGGGGAATAAAATAACTTTTTATTATTATTCTTATTATAAGGAGAAGAACCTTTATTATTTTATAAATACTATAACTAGCTATTACGCTAGTTATATTTCTATAAAAGCTAAGTATAGTTTATTTATTTCTAAAGAAGAGTAGAAGAAAGTTTAGTAGGAGTATAAAAAGAAGAAGCTTAAAGTTACTTAAGCTAAGGAGGCTGCTACACGTCTTTGTTATAAGCTCCTAGAGGTGAAATCCTACAAGCGTTCCTTTGCCTATTATAATCTTGCTATTTTTAAATTCTAGGATCGTGCGAAAGAGAAGGCTAAGAGGAGTTCTACCTCTAGTACAAATTTCCTATTAACTAGACTAACGCTATCTAGACCTTTAACTAACCTAGGCTAGTTATAGGCTAATTCTTCTTCTTTTAATCTTTTATTCTTTAATTTCTTCCTTTCTTATAAGAATCTAGTTCTTACTTCTCTAGATACTTCTAATAGTACTTACGTACTAGTAATTTATAGTTTATTAAATTTTCTTTAAGTTCCTAAGTATTATAGCTCTTAGGCTATCTTTGCTACTTAACTAAGTACTTCTACTAACTACTAATTTTCTATAGGTCCTTAATTTTCTTAACTACGTACTTGTTATCTTTAAGCTTTATATCCTCTACTAGCTTAGCGTTTTAGGGTACTAGTTCTAATAGTTTCTTATAGAAAACGTTATATATACGTATACCTAGTAGTAGCTAGAGTTTATAGTTTACTAGTCCTAATTTCTTTAGAATTTTAAATAGTCCTAATTAGAGATTATCTAGTTTCTTACTTAGTTACTTAGTTTTTAGGTTTTATTATAATAAGAAAACTTTATCCCCTTTTTTAAAGGTTAGTCCCTTAATCCTTTACTTATTTGTAGCTTTAGACGTTATAAGGTTCTTATAAGTGATATTCCTACTTAATTCTTTATGTAATTTCTACATTAGTTAAGCCTTATTGTCTACTCTAACTATAATACTTTTAATATCCTTTAGGTCTTAGTAAGCAGTTAGCTTATACCTGTAGTTAGCGTAGTGCGGCGAGTGCTTCATAGTTGCCGACTTTATACTATTATAGGCTAATTGTGCTATTAGCAAGAGTTTAACCTAGTTATTTTATAGCTTGTTAGTGTATATTTGTAAGTATTGCTCTAGTGTTTAGTTTATTTATTCTGTTTATCTATTAGTTTCTAGGTGAAAGCTAGTTAATAGCTTCTTCTTAACTCCTATTTTTGCTAAGAACATTAACTAATACTTTAATATAAATAGCTTATCTCTATTTATAATAAATTCTTTAGGTATTCTATACTTTAATACTAGTGCCTTACTAACTTTATACGCGCATTTTTCTACTATAATAGTCTCTTCTATAGGCATAAACTTTACCCTTTTAGTTAATTAGTATATAATTACTAGGATAGTATTACAAAGTTAAGCTAATTCTAGTTCTAGTAACTTTAGGAGCTTTACTATAAAGTCTATTATTACGCTACTCTATAGTTATATTAGTAGCAGTAAGGGTTGTAATAGGCTATAGGGCTTATGTCTCTTAGGCTTATTCTAGTAACATGCTAAATAGTTACCTAGAATCTCCTACACCTCTACTCGCAAGCGTGGTATGCTAAACACCTTATTTAGTCACCTAACTATTTCTTCTACTCCTGTATGTCTATACTCTAGCGACTTATATAGTTCCCTTATAAGGTCTGTCCTTATATATAAGAGTATGTAGGTTTTATTGTTGTTTTAGGGCTCTTGTTTATCTAGTAGAAGCCTAGTAAGGTTGTCTTCTCTGTCCTTACGGATCTAGTTAGTAGCCTTCTGCTACTACTGCTGTTATAATGTTATTACCTACTTAGCCACCTTAGCTACTTTAGCTAGTTCTAGCTAGTTGTACCTTAAGCTGCTATTAGGCATCTTCTTAAGTACTACATTGTGTAGTTCTTGGTGACCTTTATCGCGTAGGTTAGATCTTTAGCTTAGAGCGTTAGCTACTCTATTAAGCAATCCTACTTAATATGTAATCTTAAAGTTAAACTAAGTAAGTATCTTAGCCTATTAGACTTATCTTTAGTTAAGTTTCTTAGTTGTTATAAAACTTACTAGGTTCTAGTAATTAGTAAAAACCTTAATTATATCTAGAAGTCCTAATAGGTATACTTCTTATTATTTAAAGGCATTAACTACTCTAAGTAGCTTCTTATTATAAATATTGTAGTTAAGTTCTACTCCTAAGAACTTTCTAGAATAATAGAACACTAGCCTCTATTTTCTATCTAAGCACTGCTATGATAGTACAGCTCTAAGTGCATAGTCTAACGCGTTAGTCTTAACTTGCGTCTTTTGTCTTAGGTTGTACATCTCTAGTATAGGTGCTTTAAGGAAGATCTATTTAATCTAATTAAACGCCTTCTAATATTCCTTGTTCTACTAGAATTCTACTTCTTTCTTTATAATCTTAGAGAGTAGTGTAGTAATTTTTAAATAATCTTTAATAAACTTCTAATAATAATTAGCGAATCCTAGAAAGAATTATACGTTCTTAACTATTTTAGGTTTTAGCTATTTCTATATAGTCGCTATTTTCTTTAGGTTTATTTTAGCTCCTTTAGTTAAGATAATAAAGCTTAGGAATTCTGTTTCTTTAACATAGAATTTGTATTTTCCTAGCTATAAGTATAGCTTATATTCCTTAAGCTTCCTAAGCACTTTCTTAATATGTTTAATATGTTCTTTAAGAGTCCCTCTAGAGTATACTAGTATATTATTTAAGTAGGCTATAGCAAAGATTCTAAAGTATTTGTAGAGGGCGTTGTTAATAACTAACTAAAAGGTTACTAGCGCATTTATTAACCTAAATAGCATAACTATATACTTATATAGTCTATACTTTGTTTTAAATGCTATTTTCTATTTATCTCCTTCCTTAATCCTAATTCTATAAAATCCTTCTTAAATATTAAACTTTATAAACTACTTAGCTCCCTAGAGTTAATCTATAAGCTCTAATATTAGTAGTAAGGGATATTAATTCTTTTGCGTACTTGCGTTTAACCTTTAGTAATTAATATATAGTTACTACTTACTATTAGGCTTCTTTATAAATAGTATTAGTAAGGCTATTAGGCTATGTCCTAGTTAAATAAATCCCTTTTTTAAGTTCTTTTAGAGGTACTCTTGTAGCTTAGCATTGTGCTTAGGCGCTATTAGGTATATGCCTCTTAGCGTTAACTTTGCTCCTTCTTCTAAGATAATCTTGTAATTCTAGTCCTAGTGTTTAGCTAAGTCTATTACTTTGTTTTCTTTAAACAGTTCTCTAAACTCGTTTATTTAGTATACTTCTAGTATATCTAGTAGTAAGGGTCCTTCCTTTATAGTCGCAACTTATTTTATCTATATAACTCTTACTTACTAAGGGTCCTTTGCATAAATTCTCACAATCTTATATAGTAAGATCTTACTAAATCTCCTATTCTAGGTTAAGCTCTAATCTATTAGGCGTATCTTATGTTGTACTTTAGCAACCTTGCGCGCAGGTTCTTAGCTAAGTATTGTCTTCTTTTGCTAGTTAATAGCAGGGTTATAGGCATCTAGCTAGTTATAACTAATTAGTAATTCTATTTCTCTTAGGTCTATAATGCTGATATTTATTTAGCTCTCTGTGTCTACCACTTTTAGTGTTACTAACTTAGTTTTAAGCCTAATTGTGCCGCTTTTATACGCTATAGGGGTGTCCTTAGTTAATACTACTTCTAATAGAATCTTCTTATTCTTATAGGGTATCCTATATTTTTCTATTACTTAGGATAAGATTATAGTTTGTATAGCTCTACTATCTATAGTCGCTTTTATTCTGTGTCTATATATATGCATAATTACTATTAGTTCTAACGCGCGATTACTAGTGACTTGTACTTGTCTAAGGGTTGTTTTAGGACTACCTTTACTAGCTTAACCCTGTCCCTAGTAGTATCTTAGTTTTTTAGCTAAGAGTGTTAGCCCTTTTCTAACCTCTTCCTTTCCTTAGGGAATTTTCTAGCTTGTTGTTTAGCTACTAAGTGATCTAAATAGGCGTCCCTGTAGTATAATCTCTAATTACTATGCCTATGTAGCATAAGTTCTCTTCTAGGTGTCTGTTCCTTGGTGCGCGTAGTCTTGTTGCGCTATTAATCTTAGTTCTTCTAATTAGTATATTGCAGGAAGTAGCTATGGTTTACTTTTGCATTAAAGTGTATTATACACTAATCTTCTATACAAAAGGTCTAGTAGATATTTATATGTAGCATTATTTCCTCTAGTGTCTCTAGCATTAGGATTTGATTCTTTGTTGTGTTATACATCTTACATCCTACTATTTAGTATTCCTTAGCTGTTATAGTCCTGTGTAAGTAGTAGCTTTCCTACTTTACTATAATTTGCTGTTCTTAATAGAATTAGCATTTCTCTACGCAGTTAATCTACTTTAAGCGCTTATGCGCCTCTTAGTGTTCTTCTTTATAGATGTAATAATCTAATATTAGGCATTTGTCTGCCTATAGATGTATATAGTAGTAACTATATTTGTTAAGCTTGCTCTATTCCTTTTTATCTGCGTAGTATATATAGAAATCCCTTCTATAGTTAACCTAGTAGAGTCTTTAATAGAGTTCTTTCTCTCTTTTGTAGTTTTCTGCTAGTTAGAACGCTAGTAGGGTAGAGTCTATAAAGAAAGGCTGTTCCTTGAACGCTTTTCTAATTATAGTGTTGGCTTCTAGGCTAGTAACGTTAAGTTATTAGGCGTAATACGCACAGGTATCCGCTATATAGGTAGTATCGCCACATACCTAATATTCCCCTCTACTTAGTTGTTAGTCTATTTCCTTATCCTTAATTTTCTAATTAGTAGGTTCTAGGGTTGCCTATCTTGTAACCTCGTTCATCCTTGCAGGTCTAGGTACTATCTTAAAGTTGTTATTCTCGTCTAAGCGTGCTTCTTTATATAAGTCTATATTGCTAAGGTTATTATTTAGTTCCTTAATAGATAGTAAGATAGATAGCTAAGCCTTTAGCATCTTAATCTTTACTACTGCTTGTTTACTAACTTTATTGCTAGGGTAGTTTCTATAGAAGTGTCCTAATTCCCTACATCTAAGACATGCCTTGTTATTATAACGCCTCTAGCGCTCTTCCTTAGATAGTCTATTATTATACTTCCTAGGGTTTCTTTTTCTGTTCTTAGTCTTTTCCTGTACTTTACTAGTTATAATAGTGTCGCTGTCTTTGTTAGTTTAGTTGCGCTGCTTCTTTATGTTTACTATTATAGGCTAGAACTATCGTTTCTTTTGCTTGTTCCTTTCTTATAGCCTATTGTTAATACGCGTTGCTAGCTTAATTAGAGCTTATAGCGTCTTAGGTTTATTATAATGTACTAGACTATCTTTAATATTTTTTTTTAAGCCCGCTTTAAATACTGTTTAAAGGGCTGCGTTGTCTTAGTTAATTCTAGCCTAGAGTTGTTTAAACTTTACCGTGTACGTAGATACTAACTTAGTTTGCTTTAGGCGAGTTATTGCTTTCTCTACCTAGTTCTTAGCGTCTACTTCTCTAAAAATACGTCCTATTTCTTCCTTAAAGGCGTTCTAGTCCTAGAATAGCGCCTTTATTTCGTCCTTAGTTCTATAGGTGTTAGGTAATAATATAAAGTTCTCTACGTATAACTGCATCTATATAGCTACCCTTCCTTTTAGGAGTGTGCTTGCTATAAGAATCTTTTCTTAGTTATTAGGAACCTAGTTAAGTCTATAATAAAGGTTAACGTTAGTGAGGAATATTCTTAACTTGTTACGTCCGCCTTTATATTTCTTAGGTATGCCTATCTTAGGCTTTAGAAGTGGCCTCTTATTTAGCGTGGCTATAAGCTGCCCTATAAGCTAGTTAACTAGACTCTGCATGTCTGCTAGCTGCTTAGCTTACTCCTTTGCCTGTCGCTTAAGCTTAGCTACTAACTCCCTAGGAGTAGGTTCCACCTTAGGCTCCTCTCTATCACTAGGCGTGAGCATCTTATTATCCTTAGGCCTTTGGTTAGATTTTATGCTAGGGATATCTATTAGGTTACCTTAATAAGCTATCTTGCTTAGTTAAGTAACTATTAGTTAAATTCTTCTATAGAATCTATAGGTGGTTAAAGTGTTATATAGGGGGTTCGCTATACTTACCTAGTCTTAGTCTAGGTTAGGGCGAGACTTATATTAAAGTATGCTATGTAATTGTTTTCTAGCAATTTATAGTAGAGAGAAGTTATAGAAGTTTAACTAATAGTAAAAGTAATAATTAATTCTATATTAAATAAAATAACTAAGTATTAATCTATATAAGAGAAGAACTTATAAGAGTTAACTATAATAAGTGTACTAATAAAATCTAACCTATTCTTATACCCGCTGCTTCTAGTCCTGCTATCCTATCTATCCTATCTTGGCGGGAGGTTTAGGATGGCGCTGCCATCCCTTTATGCACTGCCATCCTAGATAGCTAGCCTTGGTGGGATAGCATATCACGTGACTCCAAGCCCCGCGATAGCTATTACCTTCTAACGCGAACGTGGTTGGCCTCTAACCTCGTCACCCTGCGTCAAGAAGAGAATCCTTCTTGTTACTTGTAACATACTACTACTACTACTACTACTACTACTACTACTACTACTACTACTACTACTACTACTACTACTACTACTACTACTACTACTACTACTACTACTATTACTATAACTATAACTATAATATACACTCTTAGCTCTTTATTATAAATAATTATTATATACTATAGCTTTTAAAAATAAAAGAGAGTAGTTTTATAAGCCTACTACTTAGGCTACTTATAATAATAAAGAAGAGTAGTTTTATAAGCTTACTTTTAAAGTTACCTTTAATAATAAAAAAAAGTAGTCTTATAAGCTTATTTTTAATATACTTACTATATTAGCTAAATAAGTATTTACTAAGATAGTAGCTACTTTTAAGAAGACACCTACTTCTAAAAAGAAGCTTATAGCCTCTAAGAAGCATACCTCTAAAAAGCCTACTTTTAAAAAGCCTACGCTTAAGAAGCCTATATTTAAGAAGAAACCTATACTTAAAAAGGCTACTAGTAAAAATAAAAGTAGATAAAAGAAGTATTAGTTTAAACTAAAGAGTAAGTTATTATATTTATTTATTATATAAAGTAATTAACTAGTATTAATAGTTATACTTAGATATATAAAGAAGTTCTAAACTAGCTTTAAGCTATTAATTAAGAAACTACTATTTTAGTGCGTTATCTATAAGTTAACTAAAAATATCTATAAAAGCCTCTAGTTTTAAAAAGCTACTTTATTTACTCTATAAGAGGCTACTAAGGCTTTTTTTATTAGCTATTTTAAAAATATATAATTATTATAGTATTTTATTATATTTACTAACTTTATTAGACTATAATATAAACTATATCTACGTAAAAAGAGTTACTATTATAAAAAAAGATTTTAAGCTAGCTTAATACTATCTAAATAAATACTTAACTAGTAATATACTTTAAAGTAAGTATATTAGTATCTATAGGTGTAATAACTCTAATAATAGTAAGTAAGCTTAAAAAGCTTACGTAAGTAGATTATATAGAACCTTTTATAAGTATTTATAAATTATATAATAGAAAGTACTAATATATACGCTTAATTATAACTTTAATACTACTTAAATATAATTATTAAATATAATAATTAAAAAACCTATATAAGAGATCTACTTTAGGGATATTACTAGAAATACTTAACTCTACCTCTACTTAGCTCTTAGTAGACCTAACTTTACTTCTACTTATTCTTTAGTAGACTTAACTCTACTTTTACCTATTTTTTAGTAGACTTAACTCTACCTTTACTTAACTCTTAGTAGACTTAACTCTACTCTTACCTAAAACTACCTACTAAGAAATAGGTAGGGGTAGAGTTAGGTGTACTTATGTAAGACCTAACCCTACCTCTACCACTACCTATTTACCAGTCTATCCGGGAGCAGCTGTCTCATACGTATCTGGTGCTGTTAAATGCTTTTGCGTCATATGTGTCCAAGCACAATGTATTTCAGGATGCAGAAGAAGACCGAAAAAGAGAGAGAGATCAGTGTGTCGAGTTCGAAAACCTTAAAAAGTTCCTAATGATGGCACCTGCAGACCAAAAGGGCTATGAGAGCTAGAGAATATCTCACCTAGCTTATACATGACAGGGCATAAGAAAACTGCCTCTGTTCCCCAGGCTACTAGAAAGAAATTGATTAGTCGCATCATTCCTAAGAACTGAAGCTATCGCCAAATGCCAGAAATCAAGCTTCGCTCCTTCTTCCACACAGGATTCCTCTTGTTCCGGCTGTTTAATTCTGAACCATACAAATACAATCAATAGTACAAGGAAACTAAATTATAAGTGGTGTGAGATATAATTTGCGAAGTGTGGCGGTCAGATGGTGAGTACGTACCAAGAACACAAACAGAAATGTTCGTGGAATTGACTTCCAGATTCTAGCCATCGTCTCCGATATTGCCTTACCATGTGTTGCTTAGAAAAACTTGCAACAGTGTCTGCCACACAAAGTTTCAGCACTTACAATAAACTGGATTGTGTACGCCAGTAGCTCGTAAACCCGGTGGGAGGCAGGGAAGTGAAGTTGCGCCTACTAACGCAGCTGCAACTACGCTAGCAATTAGAAGTGGCTTAAACATCATGGTGGCGGTGTCAGCATTGGTGGTGGTTATTGTTGATGAGAATTGAACGTGTACTTAGCTGGCGAGCTTATAGTCAACTCGACAATGATGCCGAAAAAGGGGTTGATAAGGTTGAAAGCACTTGAGACTCTCTTACGTGGACAGCATGCTCTAAGCTTACACCACATCGTGTCCGTGATCTGTGAGTAGACAGTTGGTGAGAGAACCTTATGAAATCACAGGCAGGGAGCACAATTCGGTAAGGTGAAGTAAGCCCAGATCGATCCAAACAAGATCGTGATTACACGAATTGAATGAGGGGTCATGGTCGATTATTCTTAGTTTGTTGGTGAGACAAGCAACGTTAATACCAGCGTCCGTGCAAATAGTAAATCTCCGTGCATAGGGATCGGCGTTCAAAACCCTTGTGCTCACAGCCTTGAGCACTTGCCCTTCTGGCGGTTTAGGTTGATAAACTTCAAGGCTGTTTTTCCGCACTTTCCGCTGCACAAGTATCACCAATCATAATTTCAAGATGTGCAGTGTCAACAGGACACACTGATTGAGAAGCACGTAGTATACGGTTGCGCATGGAGGGAGTGCTAAGGGCGGGGCCCCGGCAGCAGGTGTCGGATGCTTCGATGGGGGGAAGTCCCGCACTGTACCGCACTTCTGAGAACAGCTGAACATGAGGCAGGGATTATCGCGCCTCCCTTGCTGATCTAAGGCCCATTTGTCCCTCATTCTCAGACTCGATTGGTAGAGATATAGACGCAGTACGTGGGAGCCATTGCTTACCCTCGGCCAGATACCTACGAGGAGAATGGACAACTTTCCATATTCTTGCACGTTCATAGGTGTACTAGCTATCATGTTCGTACTTAGTGTCATACGAAAAATCACATTAAACTCAGGAAAGCTGAGCCCTCTCACCAAAGAGAACCATCATTGTTAACACTGGCCGAAAGCGAATTAGGGAGCAAACGTATCTGCTACTTCTTCTACTTTGCGATTACTACAGCTAAATTTTGGCCTATTATGTAGAGAGGCACAATCTACACTGAATGCTTCCTATACGCACATGGTTCACTGTACAGGAAAAAATACAACTGTGGTAAATACTCGTGGTGAACTGTAGATTTTCAAGCTGCTTCGAGGTGTAGGTAGCTCAGGCTGGTACCATTGCGGATTTCTAGCATTCTCTGGTCGCTACTGCGCTATCACATCGTGGGTCGGTTGAGTCAAGAGTATAGTCCTATTACTATCCAGTATCAAAGCGACTGCGTATTTAGGCGTGATTTTAGCAGTTGTACATTAAAGTATGGTGCTGTTGGATGACAACTCACTTACGCGATCGTTCCCACTTGTCGAGACTGCGTCTACGTGTGTGAATCTGCCTGCGGTGGTTCACCTTCTATCTTCGTTAGTTAGTAGATGCATATGTGAGGTAGAAATGCCACTAAGCATACCAGGACAAGGGTGGCCATGATGCACACCGCTGGAAATTCTACCGCCAATGCAGTCTGGTGTTTCGTCCAGTACTCGACGGTAGAGTTCCTCTGCTGGCACTTGACGTTCAAGAGTGTGATCTTCCAAACGGTGTGCAACTACGGCTGCGAATATCGTATCTGGAGAAGCCACTGGAATGGCGCGAACAGAAAGGGCAAGCAGAACGACGCAGAGAATGTTCATTGTCCCAGAGAGAGCGTACTGGTTAAGTTGGCGAGGGATACCTAGGTGGAGAGATTGTTCACATAGTCGCGCGCGTGGGGGGGGGGGGGGGGGTCCTTAAAATACACGCTGACATACTGCCGAGCCCTGACGCATCGATATGTTGAACCGGGGAAAGAATCAGACCTCGTTATGGGAACACGAAGCGTTTAAAAGTTTATTATGAATCGAGAAACCAACAAGAAGAGTGGCAAGGAGTGACGCAGGGGTAGTACCGGTCGCTGCGCGTCAGCACGTAAGATCTCAGAGGCGATATTCGTCCTTCATTTTTACTGCCCTGTGGCCGGGTCATGCGCAGATCAGAGGAGCAATTAGGGCCTCGTCTGTCGTGCGTGCTTGGGCTTTGTCCCTTCTTTTAGTGGCTACCAGAGCAGCTGGCCGAGCTATCCTTGTAGTCTGAGCATGTCCTGACGCTTGCAAATGCAGGCGGCGATGTCACACCTGCGTGCTGTATATTGACAATCGTATCTGATGAGTTTTTTACAATGAGATGTCTCATTGGGCACATGGTTGGTATGTTGCTGATTATCCAGACCTTCTAAAGTTCCTTGTCATGTTGTCTGGACCTACGGTCAAGCGCCTCGTCGGCTCACCAGAACGAAGGGCTACACGAATATTGAGTTCGCGCGACTAAAGGATCTCCTTGGTATCGCATCCTTTTGCGATGACATTGACGACATCACAGAGACCACTTCTGCACCTTCGATCTGTCCTGGACTGATGCACCGTTATGGCGCTTTCAACTGGAATACCTGGACTAACGATTTCCATGTTAAAGATGACGAAAATAGACGCCTGAACTCCTGTGGATACCTGAAACTCTTCTAGCTGGATCTTGCAGGAACGTATCCCATCTAGCTGGGGCAAACCAAGAGAACTTTGAAGATAGGAATAGAAGTCATGGCAAAGAGTACGTTGGAACGCAGAGAGGCATTTGATCGAGCAGTGCAAGAACATTTTCCTGATCATGTTCGACTCTCCATTCACTCCAGCACAGGCGACAACAAGATCTGAATCGACATCTTACCGGTCTAGAAGGTGTTTACACCGTGACACAGCGTTGTCGCAATCATGGTCGATACAACAGTCGTCATCGGACACCGCAAGTCATTTGAAGAGGATGCGAAGTTAGAGCTGGTTTATATGTAAATATTAGGCACCTAGCTACTTCCGCGAATGTTCACAGCTATGCCAATGGAGCAACTCGGCTCCTGTGATATTTTGGCCAACATATCCCTGTGGCATCATGGTCCGATCGGCTAGCGAGGCCAAATCTCTGTCTACCTAGGAGATTGATGCGCAAATGGCACGGCGTCTGACGGAAGTTAAATCACCCGTCATCTTTAGGGGCTTTGCTCAGACCAAGAACCGAGACATGTTCGTCGCAAAGTCATGCGAGTTGGGTGTGCCTACACCATAGAAGTTTGGCCTTATCCTCAAGGTCAAGGATCACGGGACACAAGGCCAAGCTCTAAACATCCTGGGTGTGCGTCATGCAGGAAAGGGTTCACTTACGAGGCGTCAAATCCTTGATGGCTCGACCTTTGCGGATGTTCAATCAGACTAGCGGCCAGTTTCTGGACATAATCGAGCCCAAATATGACACAATTTTGTGTGCGGGAGCATTCGTTGGCGAACCAAGAACTGTTCTCTTTGCAAAGGATATGAGGGGGGCAGAAGACCAGATGATTCGCGATGGTGATTATGGTCGAATCGCAAACGCTCAAGTCGCTGTGCCACATGAACTCATATTTGTTAACTCTCCGCCGTCATATTGTTCTAACACTGCAGCCTACTACAAGAAGCCCTGTCCATATGTAAGATTTGAAAAACATGGAAGTTCTTGCGTTGATCGATATTGACGGTCCAATCTAGCCCTGGTGATCTGCCACCATAGTCTGTGAACATAGTTTGTAGATCATAGCTGCCTGCATACTCATACACCCTTGAGTGAAGTCATATCATCGCAAAACACCCACGCTTGCGTTGCTATGATCCGGACTGGAAATACATCGAAAGCTAGCTCGATCGTTTAGCCACGTCTCCTTTAATCCTGTGACGAGGTTGATATTGCCTCTCCAGTAGTCAACTCCATCTTCGTTTTTTCCTATATGTATCAACCAAACGACCCTCCGTCTACCAAGTCGGCGCAAAAGTACCCCGTGGGTCCATGAGATAAATCTGGCGTGCCGAGCTGCCAACCCTTTTCTCTCCTTGGTTGATGCCCTTTTCATAGTTTCAGTGACCATCAAGTAGCCACAGTCTTCAATGACGGCGTAGGTAGGCGACACACGGTAGACCCGCCACCCATATTGTGCAGCCTCATCGATAAAGAATCCTGTATCGTTGGGAACTTTTATCGCGGCAGGACCAGATGCTCCGCAAACAGAACCCTCGATATGACCAATTGCGGTCTTGTACAACATTACGAATAGGCGCTGGAAACTGGTGAAGGACACAATTCGGAGGTGCTCGAGTGGTTTGGGATGGCTGATCGTGACAGGAAGGCATTTCTGCGACCAGGTCAGCTGCTGAGTCTGATTCGAGCATTTTGAGGCATACTTACGTTGCTAACCACAGCGTATTCACTGTCCACAAGACGTTTCAACATGACTTGTTGTGTTGCAGCGTCCGCAGCCGCCAGTCTAGCTTTCATAAAGACAAGCTCCAATATCGCGATGCATCGAAAGATCACATAGTCTCTCAAAGCGAATTTTGAGGACCCTTTCAGAACAACAGCAATGTATATCAATGAGAAGAAGTTGACAAACGGCGTATCTGACCATATGAATCGACCTGCGCGTCGGAGAGCCATGATGGGCATAACAGAGCTTTTCTTCTTACAAGCCACTGCGGCAGAAGCCAAGAATGTAAGACCAAAGGTAGCTGCGATTATCGCGTTCAGTACTCCTGTTGGGAGGGCGAGGTTCATGGCGATGGCGGAAGCGAGAGAGATTATCAATAGGACAAATCCGGTGTTCGTGAAGTACAGCTCGGCCAGCTCGCCGTCATGGTCTCTTGAAAAGACAGAAGTATAGCCATCAAGCATGACAGAGTTGTCGACAGTAGCCTTGTCTCTGCCAAGGACGGCCACATGGTAGAGGACTGCCGTGCCATTACTGAGCTCCTTGAGAAAGACCGTTATGCATGAATGTAGCAGCAACGCGCTTGCAAAGTTGATTTCCTGCTTCCATGGGACGGGAGACATAGCTTATGTTAGATATAAAGAAAGAGAGAGAGGTAAGGTTGCTGCTTTACAAGATTGTTGCCAACAAGGCTGAAGTGGGGAGCCTAAGTGTCTTCTCGTGGCTGGCAGTGCGCATGATGCATGCCAACTACCTCGATAGATGGCCGAATCCCAAAGCTATAAACCTCAACATCATTATACAACCTATTCAGTGAAGCATTCTGCAGGAATGCGTAGTACAATCGCCTGGAAACTAGTTATATACATTTGAAAACATGGTCATTGAAGGACAAGATGAACTGTTGTAACGCACTTGTAGAGAAGGATATGTGTAACGAAATACTTGAATCAAGGGGAAGGGGTATTTGCGGAAGATGGGGTTAGTATTCGCAGCGAGAGACCATGGATGGTGGACCTACGGAAATTATACAGCAAGAACTCAAGACGAGGATATGGCGCAATAAGACAAGTGCAGACTCAAGTCCCTCATCCTAGAGTGAATGACCAATTCCACTCTCTTACAACCTCTTCCCAGTCTCTTCTTCGTCCACCTTCCAATTTTGGTCGCCAAACTTCTTTGAGAACCTTTTGCACACACTCGACATTCTCATAGCGGTTGCGTTTCTGGATGCCTTCCAATCTTTTGAAACATTGATCAATAGCTGTTTCGTCTTCCAATTCTGCACCGGCTAAAAATATTGGATACAACAGACTTGATTCGGCAGCACTTCCGGGTGGTATACGAGCAATAAAATCCATAGTACGCGATGCGCAGCTTGGGATGAGGGCAGAATGGCCAGGCGAAGTGCGATAAAGCTGAATGAGCGCGGCCAAACGATAAGCCTCTGCCAAGGCGATTAGATCAAGCGCTATGGGTGTGTCGACACCCAAAGCAAATGGATTGTCGTAATTCCACTGCTGTATGCCTTGCTCGATGACATGGAATGATGCTTCGGTAGCAAGTGGAAAGGCTGGATTTGCATTGGTAATGTATTGAATGCGGGAGATGAGATCGCAAAGTTGGTACGAGATGCCCATGAGAGGATCGATGGTGCCTGGCACAAGAGCGGCGGTCATGGAGAGTAGGCCTTGGTCAGCTGAGGAGGCCTTTCCAGTGTTGGACACACGTGCCATGACAGAGGCCGAAGCAAAGTGGTATGTGAAGTGGCGCTGCAGAGAGTCCACCTCTACGCAGTCCATGATGGTTTGCTCTGGAGTAAGTGAGTTTAAAATGCGTTGGACGCTCTTCAACTGAGAAATCCATCTGGTGGTCTTGACGCCATTGAGCGCTTCGAGGCCCACCAAGAGCAAAATGACAGCAGCAACTTGGTACGTGTCTTTGGGCAGTCCGCCAGCGGGAGACAGACGCTCTCGGATAAAGTCGTAGCACCTCTTCTCATGGCGAGCCGAGACAACTCGAAGATGCTTGGCACGGTCTGCGTCGTGACTGCGTCGTGCCAGCTGTGCGGATGAAATGGCCAGGATGGCATCGAGCATGCCTTCAATGTGGAAAGACCAGGGCATGTAGAGACTGGTGTAGAAACTTGTAGGAATAGGGGCTACTTGGACACTGGGCACAAATGCTTCTACGTAGTACTGCAGCAGGTGCATTCTCTCAGCACCTGGGTCACCCGGCAGCGCATCCCATGGATCGAGCGAGACCCGCAAGGGGACTGCGACCTGGAGGTCAGGAGAGCTTTGCGAGCGGGCGCCCGAGATGGAGGCGGGAGAGGAAGAGGGAGAGTCGGAGACGATTTTGCGTAGAGGCTGCCATTCGCATTTGAGGTTCAGTCGAGCGCAGTTGGCACATTGAGGCTGCGCGTTATCGCACCTCTTGCGCCGGGTCCGACAGGTCAAGCAGCCTGTGCGTGACCGGGGCGCAAACTTGCGCTGGCGCGGCTTGGGCTCAGCCATGGTCGGACGGTTCGAAGGAAGGTGAAGGGCTTGTTTCGGATAGTCACCGAGAAGACATGCAGACGTGCATTGCTGTGCAGCCGTTATTGGCGAGTCTGGATAGTGAGCGAGTCAGACCTGGCTGAGGGCAGGTGCAGTATCGATAAGCGCCGCGTGACTAATCGGGGCGATAGCGGCAGACGGCCGTTGTGCCAAGGCCGCGCCCGTTGCACCCGCACGCCTTCACCCCGACGTCGACATCGTCATGGCTGCACCACCACCACCACCGGCAGTACACACACGGCATGAGGCTGGCGCGGGCTGGCATGGCATTTTATTGGCATCCCCAAACGATACAAATAATGGCAGGCGGCGCGCGAAGGATCACAGCATGCCGGCAGCCAGCCCAGCCAGCTGCAGTGCCTGCGCCCACGTGCAGACGAGTGCCTGAGCATCTTTACCGCCTTAGGAAGCATCGCCTTGGCCTCATCTCCGGCACTAACGCAGGCCATGGACTGCACAACCTCGTCCACCACCATGGCGGCCACATATGGCCATA
Source organism: Exserohilum rostratum (assembly GCA_026367775.1). NCBI lineage: Eukaryota > Fungi > Ascomycota > Dothideomycetes > Pleosporales > Pleosporaceae > Exserohilum > Exserohilum rostratum. The sequence continues at coordinate 1,532,542 of CP111160.1, forward strand.
TAAAAATGCCGGCGCGCGCGCCCATGTCGCTCCCGGCGCCAGCACCTGTCTGTACCACGCACACATCCAGCAATGAGGCTCCTCGCACTTGCTCTGACAGCCACCAGCGCTGCAGTCGCCGCCCAGGACGACTTCAACATCTTCCAGCACATTGGCGGCAATGGCCAGTGGTTTCCGGGTGAGGAGACGACGGGCATCTCGTCCGAGGTGCCTGTAGGATGCAAAGTCGACCTGGCCGCATTCTTCTCCCGCCACGGCTCGCGCTACCCCGACACAGGCGCCTACAACGGCTGGGTTGAGTTCTCCAAATACATCCAGGCCGCCGGCGACTTCACCGTTACCGACGAGAAGCTTGCCTTTCTCAAGACCTGGAAGCCCGTCCTCTCCAAGCCCGAGGCGCAGATTGCCAATCTCAGCCCGACTGGCTGGAAGGAGCTCCATGACATGGGCAGCACCTGGCGCCTCCGTTACCCCGACCTGTACGAGTACAACACTCCCTTCACCATGTGGACCAACTACTACAAGTCCGGGCCCCGTGTGCGAGACAGCGCGCGTCTGTTTGCCCAGGGCTTTGTGGGACCCAACGCCACGGCTCTCGCAACCATCTATGCCCTCAATGCAAGCGACCCGGCCAGCTGGGGTAACTCTCTCGCGCCCAGCGACCTCTGCAAGGCCTACGACGATGAAGGTGGCAGCCCTGTCAAGCCCGTGTGGGACTCAATCTACCTTCCACGCATTGCTGCCAGGCTCAATGCCCAGATCCAGGGTGGCCTAAACCTCACAAATGGTAATGTCGAGCAAATTCCATACCTTTGCGGTTTTGAGACCCAGATCACCGGTCGCCGAAGTCCCTTCTGCGATATTTTCACTGAGGAAGAGATCCTGCAATACGAGTATGCCCAGGACCTGCGCTATTGGTATGGCACCGGTCTTGGCTCCGACATTGAGAAATACCAGATGTTGCCCGTCGTAGACATGACTGTGCAGCGCTTCGTCGACGGACCCAACGCGACATACAAAACTGGCAATGGGACCTTCGTTCCTCCCAAGATCATGGCCAACTTTGCCAACGACGGCCAGATCAACCAGCTTGCCGCCATGATTGGTGTATTCGACAGCCAGCGCCCCTTGCCCGGCAACATGTCGCTGCCAGACCGCCTGTTCCGCTCCTCCCAAGTAGTGAAGATGCGCGGAACAGTCGCTTTTGAACGCCTGTCTTGTCCAGCGGCTGCACACAACAGTACCCTTACCTATGGCTATGCCACCAACAACACCAACTCCAACGATGCGTACATGCGCATCCGCATTAACGACGTGGTCTACCCCGTTGCAGGCTGTACGAGTGGACCCGGCTCTTCTTGCCCGTTGTCGCAGTACCAGAAGATTATCCAGAGCAAGCGTGATGAGGCAGGCGACTTTACCAAGATCTGCAACATGACTGGTCAAAGTCTTGCTGCTCAACCAAAGGCGACATTCTTCTTTGACAACACGCTACCATGGCAGGTCGTTGTCAAGGCCTGATTCGCCGTCCATGTAAATGTATGTAAATGAACAATGAACCTAGTGTCCACGACTGTTTTGCCCGAGTTCGCGTTTCAAAGTACCACCTACGATGACGTGTATGTCCGTGACACATGCACTCTAACTATACCCGAGAGCCCGGCTTATGAGGAGGAGAGTCATAAGACGCGGCATATTGGGAATCCGAGTCATTTGCTCACACCACTCATAATTGATTTTTCATCTTTGACATGTAAAGGGCGCGCACAACTGCTTACCGACCGGAGCTGCTGACCCCACATCTCGCTTGATCTCATCTTGACAAGGCGCACGCCTTACGCCTAACTAGTTGATCATCGCGTTTAACACATTCCTCAGCCGCTTCTAAAAGAAGGGTTTAGCCAATAATGGAAATGAACTCATGCCCTTGCGTCGCATAAGAAATGGGGCCCGTCATTTGAGTGGTCAGCTGCAGGGTTTAGGTGACCTTGCATTGCTTATACCATCGGTCAGGGCAGTAGCCCGCCCGAAACCGGGAGTCGGTGTCTAGAACACTCCGGGCGCTACTGGCTAGACAGTGCATGTTCTTGGAGCCAACCGACATCCACTGAACAAAGTTTGACTTGTAGACGTGTTGGGCGTGCGCCCTGTTGCAGTCAGGGCTGGAAAGGCGTGCCCGTTGTTGACGTCGGAGTCATGAGGTGCGACAGTCTCTACGACCATACCGATTTGATATTCGGACGGAAGTACCGGTATGTATAAAGTTTGGTTCTCGCCCAACCGATGAGGCAGCTGTACTTGGAACCCACAGTAATACAGACGCAATCGCACCCGGAAGACGGCCGCACCACGGCACGGTCACGTACAAAGAACAGCCTAAAAGCCGTCAGTTCGACCAAATAAACGAACAAAACCCGTTTTCTTTTATTCCATTCTTTGCAAACGAAGCCGCTGGTCAATCAAACGCCTCTTAGCAAAAGAAACAAACGTTGCATAGCTTACTTATTGTACCGACTCTTTCACAACATCAACTCCACCCAGAAGGATCATATCAAACACAAGAGCCTTTTACCTTTGCTCCCCATGTCGACTTCTACAGCAACGACGCCTCGCAACTCAACCGAGGACCTCAAATCGTGCACCTCGTTGTCGGCTTCGGCATCCACCACATCTCCTAACTCGGAATCTTTCCTCAACCAGTCAGCCAAGACAAAAAGCCTATGGAGCATCGTCAAGCAACGTGCGCGCCAACATCATGTTGAGCTGAATGCGGCATTTGCTACCTATTATGGCCAGGGGGCACACACAGCTGGCCAGGCAAATGGAAATAAGCAGGAAATCTGGGAGTATCAACGGGGCGGACGTTCGTAGGCGGATGAGCACGAACGTATGAGATGAAAAAGAGCAATCAAACTCCATATTGGCGAACCTCAGTGTTGTTCAGGCGTTGGCAACGGGATGCCGGAGGAATTCTTGGGCCACTAGATGTTTCGTTGATGTCTAAGCGATTTACAAACAGTCTTCTAGGGTACTAATATTAATTTGGACTAATCTTAATTAAACTCCATGTAACTGGTGTGTAACGGATTCACCTTGACTCTCAGCCATTGCCACTCGCGGTCGGCATTTGGATTTTCGTTGTTTGCCAAGATGTAATGTACCCTTATCGACGAGCTGCATCGTACGACACACCACCAACGTAACGCCAACACAGTGGCTAGACAGACAAGTCCCAAGGAATTTATATAAGCCTTTCCACATCAGTTGTGTTGCTTCTTTGCCGCCATGGCAGCCTGGGCTTGACCTAAATATGAGTTTTTGGCATGCACAAGCCCACACCAACTGGCAGTGTTAAGATTATCCGGGGGCCAAACGGGTTAATATCGAAGCCACACACCCAGACGGGTAAGGCGCCAGCTACAATATCTCTGGAAGCTCCTCGTATATGCTAAGGCCCCTCCATTCCACGAATCAGCGTGCCCAATCACGTCGTGCCTTGAAATCATGTATGCCTCCCAACTTCAGCCTCCGATTGCCTTGGCGTCAAGCAACAGTAGGGCAGTATACTATGTGGCAAGAGAAACCTCGACAGTGGGGATAAGGACATCGCGAAAACTGCATACGGCCAATTTGATCGCGTGCTTTGCCTGGAACCATGTCTTCCCGGACAGCGCCTCCCACCCAGGCTTCGCCCTGGCCGCCGCCCTCGACGACGATATGGCTGTCGCAGCATGAAGACAACACCAAACTACGATATGTACCGAGAGATCAGATGAGCGAGAAGGAAAGCTCTATCATGTTTGTAGGCATATGTTTAGCCGTCGTGGTGGCTCTGGCAGCACCGATGATCTGGGTGTGGATGGCGGATCGCATCAAGAGGCGGAAGATGGATCCGTTCAAAAAGTTTCGAGACATTGAGCATGGCAAGAAACGTGGAGACGCGACCCCACCACCGTATGAATGTCGACCCGTCGTCGATTCCATATGGGCAAGACAAGAAAAGTACAAGACAGCGAAGCCCGCGAGAGCCGTCACAGCCGATCAAATTTTGGGCATTGACAAGACTTCATACTTACGACGCATCGTGCCTCAAAGTGGTTCGCCAGCCTTTGTGCCGTTTTTAGAGGCTTAGACTAACCAATATGAACAGAGGGTTCCTCTCAGCTACTTACTGTAGCCCCGGCACATCTGGGGTGGGCGAGACAAAGAATCACTCCGGCAGACGATGAAGAGCCATGCATCAGTCCCTGGGATGCAGAGCATGCTCCAAATCCAGTAATATTTCCATGGCTTCAAAAGCGGGGTTTGGAGCCTACAAGTCTAGATGCAGAAAGTGGGCAAGGATTACAAGTAATGGCAATGACGAGTTCGTCGACGCCGCGAACATGGTCGGCTTCTGGAAGCACGACACGCGTTTCTGCGGATGACCCTTTCTTGGATTCGCCAACCGAATACACCAGTTCCTCTCGCAACAGCGAAAAGTCGTGTGAACTGTCCGATGCCGGGCAGGAAGAGGGTGATGGATCCGCTCAGCAAGTCGATCCCAGCGCAACTGCTTCTAGTAAGCAACCTACCAAGACACCAAATTCTTTCCAGTGTGATATTTGTCAAACATTATACCCCACGCAGGGACAATTGAAGTAAGTGAGTGTCAATCCTTGTTAAGTCAAAGCACATTGTGCTTTTCTTTTCTCTTCTTTCTTTTTCATCGCTTGTCCTGAACGAGGCGTTATAATTAAAAACAAACAAATATCTTTATCGATTTTCTATTTACTAATAAAGTTCTAGTATGCACCTCAACCGCAAGCACCGCCGACGCTATCCCTGCCAGCATTGTCCCTCTGCCTTTGCACTCAAGGCCGATCTGAGGAGGCATGAGCGCAGCGTCCACAAAGACATGTACTCAGCCCAGTCGTTCTATTGCCCGAACATCACATGTACGATTCCACAAAAGAAGTTTACGCGACGAGACAATTTTGAAAGACACGTGCGACGTTGTCGCAATCGCGAATCAGAATGAGGAGATGTTGATCAGATGTTGTTTCTGTCTTCCGAAACTATAGGACTGACCCCCTTATTTTGCACGTATATTCAATGATGTAGCAAATACTTTGAGTATTTCTCGTACCAGACCTTGCTTTGCCAAGGCGGACAAAGCACCCGGAGTAACTTGGAACATGGGACAGATCATGAGGATGTTCCTTCACAGAAACGCGATTAGCAACATCGATTGCAGGAAAAAGAGAACCGGATCGGGGCTTCGAATCAGGGTTTTGCAATAAGTCGAGCAAAGGTATCAACGCGCCTTTAAGACATATTGGCATTATCACAGTGTAGCATGGGAAAATATCTGCCAAGATATTTGTTGAATATACCCACAGTACCCCAGATTTTACGTAATATAGCGGGGTTGTTGTATGCACAATGCTAGTTTCCGCTGCCAGATTGCCATCCCCCGTTCTGTGTGCTTTGACTGGGTGCCCCAAGACTTGAGCCAAGAATTTTATCATGGGACATTGCGTGGTTCTGCCACGTTGAAGGTGAAAATTTGGTTATTCAATTTTTTGAAGATTGGAGATTCGCCGTTTTTACGAGCCTTGTAAAAAAAAACATTTTAACTATCTAAACTTTTGAGACAACGAAATCGCTAGATACGCCTGGGAATCGAAAGAGTAATCTGACTACCTTGAGATTGAACAAGCACCAGAATAATAAACTCGCGCCGTGTATGATTACTCTTTTTATTACCTTCTATTTCTATACACACTAGTGCCGACTTGATCCTTTCCAGATGCCAAAACCGTCCTGGATGGCCGCACACTCTCCATTTAACCACTCCACATTGTTGCGATGGCCATTGTGAACGTATGAGAAGAAATCTACCCAATTGTCTGCCATTACCCATCTTCTTCAACTCAGCAATATAATTTGCGCATATGCATGTTGACGAGTCTCCTCCCGATGATAGTTTCGGCCACCTCTACAGTGCAGCAGGTGTTTGGCTATCGATGTTGGCGTCTCGGAAGAGGTCACGGGTCGTCGGTGTGGCGTAGTGTGCTTTGCGGAGAGCCACGTTGCCTTCTGGTAATGCGCTATAGGATTTTTTCGGATGCGCTAAAACATTCCAGTGATCTATGTGCAGTTTCGAGGGGACAGTAAAAAAAATTTCGGCGGCTCCGGCAAGGTTCTAAGAAATCGACATGGGGAGTGTCATCCGTATAGCATGAATTGTGGAAGTCGCGTAGTTTACTATTTCGAGCGCATTGAGTGATACGTGGGAAGCCGCCGTTGGAAGCGTTTAGAGAAAATAATCCTGGTACTGGCGGACCAGAGCGGGTGTCGCGTGCGATGGCGGATTGTCTATGGCTCCTTTGCTTTGGGCACCGACAGCTGAGTGGAGCTTCGTGAAACGGATGGCCTCGCGCTTGCCTCGCCTTGGATTGGAACAGTGTCTTTCTTGAGCATCGACTGCCATTTGGAAGTCGTCATCTTCAGCAAGTCCTGGAAGAGAGAGTGGTCGGACGGGGCCGGGTTGCCGTCGAGATGGTACATGGTCGCGAGATTCGACAGTGAGTGTGAGTAGCAGTGTCTGAGCAACGGGCGCAGGGTGAAAGGGAGTGAATAATTGGGGGCTGAGTGATGGCGCAGAGGAAAGACTGGCGAGTGGTGGAAAAGTCGGGGGCGTTGGTGACATTGCACCATTTTTATGCTCAGTCTAGCCCCCCGGAGCCCCGCCATTTGCCGGCGATCACCTGCAACCCCCCACGGTCCGATCAAGATACTCGCCCCGTCGCAACCTTGCGCTGTTTTTGTTATTACCAGAACCGGCTTTCTCGTCTGCGCGCACGCATCCTATGCCCTCTTTCGGACCATTTGCGCCCGTGAGTGCTCGCCTCGATCGCCACGGCCCATTCATCCCTACTACTACTACATATTTACAGCACAGTGCCAAGATCTGCAAGTCACCGCCACTCACGCCGCACCATAAGCACTGCCGCTCTGCTTGCAGCAGTAGACGGATGGTGCTGGCCTAGTCCAGGCTATAGTCAGCCTCAAACGCGCATCTAGCCATGTTGTCTCTTGGCATGCGAATGGGCTTAGGAGCTAAAGAGCCTGTTAAAGGAGAATTTCTAGCGGTCAACCATGCTCATTGGAATGACTCCCTAGATTCAGCTCTTCGCTCAGCCATGTGGCTTTCACCGGACAATATCTCTAACACTCACTGGCCTATATTTCCCCCTGGTGACCGTGTTTCCCTTGGCTTGACTGTACAGTCCAATCATCATGCAATTGTTGTGCGAAGCGCTTTTCTTCACTTTGGCCTGTAGTGATGGGTATATCTACTCACTGGCAACCCATTTGTAATGAATACATCATCACTAGGGTAGAAATCTGGGTCAGTGGGTTGTTGGGAGCGATGCTCGAATGGAACCAGGTGATTCTGACGAGCCCCGGGTGAGTTCCTGGTATCCAACCAACGCTTCATCATGAAAAGTGGATGCGCATCTCCCTTTCCATTCACTCATAGGCAACATTCTCGGAAGCCCCGTACTTATAGCGCAAAAGCATTCAGTAGTCAAAGCAGGCCTTCCCAATCACACGACATCAACCACGGAGAAACATAGTGCGTCGATATCGCAGTGCCATTCAACCACGACTAGGCGAGTACCACCTTATCTTCATGTACTGCAGGCTCTAACTTCGAAAGTGGAAAAGGTATGTCTGACAGACCCAACTCGCAGGTACCTAGTGTAGAGCGATCAGAGGCCGACAGTCATGGCGCTTGCGACTTGCGACGTGTACGGGACAGAATCCCCGCCATGGTCTGGCTGGTAGCCGCTGTAGGATTTTGGGAGAGAGCAGCCTTTTGGGGCCGTAAGTGTAGCTCTAACACCTGCTTGATATGATACTGACTTTGGCCTCTCTGCAGTCACTGGTCCTTGGCGTATGTAACTCACAAGCCTATGAACAAACTTGAATGGGCCACCTCGCTGACTGCTATGCTATAGAGAACTACATGGAGAACAGTCGCAATTACACCATGGAACAGACTCCAGGCGCTCTCGACCTTGGTCAATCTACAGCCACGCGTATCTATTGCGGGTTCTTCGTCCTCTACTACACCTGTCCGATATTCTTTGCGCCATTGATAGACAGCCGCTTGGGCCAGTACAAAACGCTTGTGGTCAGTCTGGTAATATACAACTTGGGTTGCGTCGCTTTGGTCGTCAGTTCGGCTCCAAAATTACTCGAGAATGGATCCGGGCTACCAGGTCTTGCTGTGGCAATGCTCTTGATAGCCCTAGGAGGCGGATGCGTAAGTACATTCACCATCAAGTGCTTACCGTGGATACTGATCTCAACAGTCGCAAGCCACGATTAGATCATTCATCGCCGCGCAGTACACGGATAGAACGCCTCGTGTTCAAAAGCGTCTGGCATCGCAGAATCAATTCTGGGTGAACCTTGGAAAACGACTAGAACATACTCGATTTGCGCAATGGTTTCCAGTTGCTGCAGCGGAAGAGGTAGTTCTAGTCGATCCCGAGCTTACATTGAAGTTCATTTATACCTTGCTGTTCTGGGTTGGCAACGTGGGCGCCTTACTTGTGTTCCCCATTGTTTGTATTGAAAGATTCCATGGTTTCTTTCCAGCATATCTCTTGGGCTCCGGATGCGTGTTCATTGCTCTTCTCATGGTAATCGCGGGCAAGAGATTCTTTGGTAAGACCTTTCACCCACTTCACATCAACATGATGCTAACTAACATAGTGATCCCTCCGCTTTCACAAAGTGTAACGTTACCAGCTGCTAAGGTTCTGATATGTGCTGCACGCAGTGGATTCAAGATGGAGCGTGCCGACCCTCATTACCGATCTGTCCATCAGAAGAAAGCGGTGACTTGGAGCAGCCAGTTTGTCAGCGAAATCACGCGTGCACTAGGCGCTTGCAGAGTCCTGTGAGTACCAATATGCCTAATCAATGTTCGGCTGCTGACAACTTGTAAGCTTAGTATTTGTCGTTTACTACATGTGCTATGACCAAATGCAGAACAACCTAATGTCCCAAGCTGGACAAATGAACAAGGGGAAATTACCCAACGAGGTGGTACCCAGTATGAACCAGATCGGCTGCATAACCCTCAGCCCCTTGGTTCAATATATTATCGACCCTGCACTGTCGAAACGGCGCATTTACCTCAGACCCGTTACTCGCATCACCATTGGCTTCATTTTCACCTCGCTTGCGATGGCGTACGCAGCCCTTGTACAATACTTCATCTACATATCCCCACCCTGCTACAACAATCCATCTCACTGCGAGAGCACCCTGGAGACTGCCATACATCGGCCAAACATCTGGATTCAAGCACCGATATTCGTATTAATGGCTGCAAGCGAGGTCTTTGCTATGACTACTGCCATGGAATATGCAGAGAGCCACGCTCCGAACGACATGAAGGTTTTCGTACAGGCTATCAACATGCTCATCACTGGCCTCGGCTCTCTTTGTGCGATGTTCATTGCGGAAGCATCACATGACCCTCACCTCGTGATATTCTACTCGTGTCTGGCCGGAGGCATGGCAGCGACTACCATCATATTCTACGTTATTTTTCGGAATAAGGATAAAGACGAAAGGAAATTGCCACAGGACTTGGAGAACGCCAAAGGGTGCGACAGCAGAAACAAGCAAGTTACCCCTGCTACTGGATACACTACACAAGATTCTCTGGGCCTAGATGTCGGTGTTGACAGTAGACCTATGTCTTCAGAGAGGGAAAAACCGTCTTGAAGGAATGTATCATCTACCAGACTCAATTCCTGGTTATTTTGGGCATTGCTGCTGTATGCACTACCCAGGTTGCACTCTCTTGACAAGCCCGCTGTGGTGTAGGGACCTTGCACCGGTAGACGCTGATAGCACAGTAGCAAACGTTTGTTTATTAAGTGAAGAATCTCCAACTTCACAACTGTATCATAGACCGATATTTCATGTATCATTTTGCAAAATAATACCCGAGTAAGCATCGTGATTGCGTGTGTTGACCTAGATCACAATGTTGCGATAAAAGATTGCCAGTTCACATGCACTCTGACTCGCCCCGGTGCCAAAAAAAAGGCCACTGCACAGCACCCCCATGCACAACGGGCGGCAGGTGGACAAAAAAGTTGCCCTCGGCCAGAATTGAACTGACGGCCTCGTCATTACTAGTGACGCGCTCTACCACTGAGCTACGAGGGCTTGATTGGTTGGTTTGATGGAAGAAAAGCTGAAAAGACACCTTATGTAGTCGCGACATGCAAGCTTGCCACGAGTGAAATGAAAGTATCTTCATACACGTGCAGCATCGAGTCCTGAATATGCACGAGAAGTCATGGTGCAGAAGAGAAAAAAAAATTGGTTGGTGGGGCTTCTAGCACCAACCCCTGAGTCCAGACCCGAAATAGCCAAGCTACCCTCGCCAGCCATTACTAGACCGCAATGTTACGCGCACAGTGTTGAACAATGGCTTTATCATCTACAAATTGCAATGTGTATTGCGTTAGCTACAGGAACTTAGTCTTATTTTTTATACTAAGGCTACACTTTGTTGTGTCCAGCTGAAAGGATTTTGAACCCCCCACACAAATGCATCGTAGATAGTAACATCAACAACAATTTACCAGGGATGCCCTGAATATCTATCCAGTGATAGATTCTCTTAGGAGCGACTGCTTTGAACAAAAAAACAAGCAGCCAATGAAGCGCATACAAGAGATACCAGAACTCACATCCTGGAAGTGCTAGATGCAATGATGCATTATGAACAAACCTAGTGCAGATGCAAAAAATACAAATACCGTTATAAATTATTAAATTTCTATTCTAACAACTCGTAGTCCTCATGGCTGGTAGAGCTTCATCATTTGTTTAAAAAAAAAAAGTCACTTGTGATACTCGTTTACTTTCGTGCTTAGAAAATCACAAATTATCATATCTTCTCCTTGCAGCTTAACCACGACTACTTTCGTTTGCAGACGTTGGAATGCACCTCTTCCATTTACCTTTATACACGAAAGAATTTTACATTAACAATTTTTTGGACTAAAATCAACGCCTTAGTGATTACTACTACGGTATTGCACGAATGGAGTTGAATATACTATAGGGACTTGTGACTGAATTGTTGAAGCGCCCATGTTTCCGGACGTAGTATGGGTCTGTACCATCTTACTTCGACCCTCCATGCAGGACATCTATTATAGGCAAATTCCAGTTACACACGTCCAGAAGAAATAATAATGTATAAATAGTAAATTGCATGTTCTCCGAAGGAAAATATCATCTCCAAGATAAAATTGCCATATAAATTGCATGTTTCATTTTCTCATGAGACGGATAACAATCACGGAAAGCGAGGATCAATAGACTCAAAAATGTTCCATGTCAAGAAACGATTACCGCAAAACAAGCATCCGACCCGATTCGGTATATTAGAATTGAAAAGCTCATCTAATGCTTATCTTACTCCTAAGCCCGTCAAAAGAAGCTACCATCCAACGCCATTCTAGATGCAACATCGACCAGCGGATATCGCTCATGTGTTTTTAGAACAGAATCAAGTCGACTAAAATGTAATGAGGGTATGAAAACAAATCAAGAAGGAACGAATATAAGGTTCAGTCCACCGCGGGACTTAGGCGTGTGACTTCTTTTCTTGCTCCTCGAGCTCTTTAACGTACTTGACAAAAGTCTTCTTGTGAACCTAGATATTGTGTTAGAACCAGTTTGTCTAGAACATCATTTACGTGTAACTTACCAGACCGGCATATTTACCGTCCCTGAGCACACAAATGTAACGAAGTCCAAGTTTGACAAAACATTCGTATACCAGGTCCATTGGCGAATGGATATCCAATGCAACTGGGGCTGGGTCAATGTACGGTGTGAAGTCGCTTGGGTCGTATGCCTCTTCTTCTTCCTCGTCATGCGGTTCTCGTCCTGCTGCCCAGTCCACTCGTGGGGACATGAGACAGAGTGTGTTTTCTTCATTTTCGAGCTTGTCGAGAGCGAACTCTAGATCTGGTGCGGGGATGAGTCCAACAAGAATGCCATTCTTTACAATTGATAGGCCTCCGTCGAGCTCGCCTGCCATCTGCAATGCACGCTGCTTTGCACGAAGTTCGACTGCAGGGATCAGAGAGTCTTCCGAGATGTCAATGACGTGGTCATCTCTTGCTGCAGGAGTAATATCGCCAAGTTCCGAGGTGAAGATTGGTCGGACCTTGTTGTCAAGGAAAGGATAGGAGTTCATGTCTGTGAGGAGATCGTAAATGCTGAGCGGCTCAATGGCATCCGCCACCCACTTGGCAACAAGGATACCCAAAGAAAACGGCATGACGTGGTCCAAGCTGCCAGTGAGCTCAAAGAGAATGACAGCTAGAGTAATGCTGAGACGAGTAACACCAGTCATGGTTGCTCCAGCTGCCACCAGGGCGTAGACACCTGGAACAACACACGAACCTGGTGGCCCATCGGGCTTACACTCACTGAAGATTCCGAGATGACTGAAGCGCAGAGCAACCAACTGAACCGTGTGGCCAATGAACCGTCCAGCGAGACCACCGACAACCATGGAAGGTACGTAGATACCGGCTGGTACCTTGATTCCAAACGTGACGACAGTCAAACCAGCCTTGATGACGAATGCAAAGAACAAAAGCTTCAGCACTCCAGGAATGTGCTCAACAGTCGGGCATAGGCCATCTCCAGCTTCAGTGTAAGTATCGCAGGGGCTGGCTAGCTCAAAAAGGAGCTCGGTAACAGGGAGCTTAGTGTACCGATTCCAGAAGCTGACAAGGCCGGTAACGAGCGCAACAAGGAACACTTCGAGCAGCGGGTGCTTCTTGATGATGGGTATGCGACGGAACGTGCGTGCCCAGATTCGAGAAGCTTTAATAAAGAGCGCACCCAAAACACCACCGATAGCACCAGTGAAGATGAAAGTTGCGAGTTCGAAGAATTTCCAGTCCAGGTGGTATCGCACCTCGAAGAGCACAATCTTCTTTGTACCGTACGGGTCAAGGAACTTCAATGACAGAGCAGCCGCCTAACAGAATGTTAGCCTAGTAATAGCTGTTGAGCAATAAACTTACAATACAGCAGAAGAAAGTTCGAAAGAGCGTCTTTGATGGAAAGTAGTAGCTGACTTCCTCAAGACTAAACAACACTCCACCAATGGGAGCGCCAAAAGCGACGGCTACACCACTAGCAGCACTAGCACTCAGAATTTCCCTGCGCTTGCCGTCGTTGTTGCTGTATTTGGAAAAGATACGGCATGCAATGTTTCCAATGCAAGTTGCGATATGGACGTATGGACCTTCTTTGCCGAGACTGAGACCAGAGGCGACACTAAGAATAAGAGCAAGAGTCTTGATGACCAATGTCCGCACACCAAGATAACCGTGGAGGACGAAACCACTGAGGATAACCTTGACTTCAGCGACACCACTACCGGCAGCAGAGTAGTACACCATCGGCGGGCGAGCCTGGACCTCCTGGAACCTCGACTCCGGGCTGATGCTGCGTTTACGGTCATCATCATCGTCATCGTCGGAAAATCTCCGAACATCTGCACCAAGATTCTCGTCTAGGGTGGAAAGCGAAACGGCGGAGGGGATGACTGTCTTGGTTGTGAGGGTAAGCAGGCACGAGGCCATGGAAAGCAACACAACCGAAAGTACAAAGAAACCAAACTGCGTCTGCACAACGTCAAGCTTGTCGGTGCGGACAACCTCAGACCAATGTTTCCATTTGTCACAGATTGAGGCGCCATCGCAGCAGCTCTTGTGGCTCTTCGTCCAACCAACAGTGCAGTATCCCTGCTTCAGGTCGAACAACGTTGTCTCGGTCGTGTTGACGACATAGGCACAGACGGCGGTCAGAACACCAATGATGGCGACTAGTACCCAGCCCTGAGCGCCGTCGAACCAAGCAGCGAGGCGGCCTCTGATGTCCTTCCTGCTCCGAAGCGCCTTCACACGGTATGCATCGGCGATATTATCGTGGACCCAATCGGTCGACGTGAACTGGTCGTACCACACACGGTCGTCCTGGAAGAGGGAGGCCTTTGCCGAGTGCATGCTCTGCTCGAGCCCGTGACCTCGCTCGCCCAGCGCATTCACGAGACGCTGACTAAACGTGTGACCACCCGTCATGGAGCCGCGCCTGCTGGAGCGCATACGGGAACCAGTGGGCAGCTGGCTGTTGTTACGCGTCATACCTGGACGGGGCGTGCCAGGCGTCGTGTTGGGGAGGCTTTTGTAGGACCTGGCGCTGCGCAGATGGGGCACGCCTAGGAGGGCGGTTCGTTCATTGACGCTCTCTCTGGACCTGGCGAGGTCCGTGTCTGAGGCTCGCATTTGCCTTAGGGCACTGAAAGTGAGTGTCGGCGACGTGGGCGTGGTGCTGCTGTACGTGTCGTGCCCCTCGCGCTGCTCCGCGGAGCCATAATCATGGCCAGCGTCATAGTCGTCGACACTGCGATACGAGTGCGTCGACTTGGGCATGGCTGCGGCGGTGGAAGGGGGGAGGAGGAGGGGGGAGGGGAGGTGGAGGTGGAGGTGGAGGTGGACGAGGAAACTATGATGATGATGATAGGCGACAGGGAAGCTAGAATTTGGGGACGGGCGGTTTTTCAGTGGTGAGGTCAGGCAGAGACATGTCGCCGAGCGAGGGCCGCTATCGTGGTCATCTGGGTAACGATGGCGGTGTCACGATGGATATGTTATGGCTGGGCAGCATGGCCCCCTCGACGCTACGCCCGCGGATCATGGAGCCCACACTTTGTGGACCAGCGTGTGTCGGGGGTTGATACGCCTCAAGATCGGGGCACCGCGGCAGAAGGGCGAGTTTCAGACAGGCATGCCGGGGAGCATAGCGACAGGGCAGCGCACTCGACTCAGACGGCAAAAGCAGCCTGAACAGGCACAACGAGGGCGCTGGCTATGTCATGGCACAGTGCGACTGGCGGTAGGCGCGTCCCATGTGATTATCAGTGGTTGCGCGCGAGCGGCGGCCACATGCAGGGAAGCCGACGCCCTAGCCGCGTCCGGCCTGGCTGCCACGCTGTGCTCGCCAATCACACGCGCCCGCCCCACCACTGCACACTGTAGGCACTGCATCCACTGCATCTTCATCCCGTCTTCGCCAGTCGTGCGTTGCGTTACTTTTCTGCCTGCCCGCTGATCGCATCCGGAATATCCTGTCTCAGCCCAGCGAGTGCCTCCTCCACTGCCCGCTTCCGTATCGTTGTCGCGCTACCACGCAGCGGGATCTGTCGAACACGGTGCCGAAGCTCTGCCGGTGCTCAACATGGTGAGTGCCGCTTGGATATCCATCTACTACTCCATGCCCACATTCGTCCAGCACATACATTGACCGCCGCAGCCTGCTCCCTACCAACAGTTCTTTTTGTTTGGCGACAGCATTACCCAGGACTCGTTTTCCCAGGAACGCGGCTTTGCCTTCTCTGCAGCCCTCCAAGCCGGTTAGTCAGTCCACCTCACTTTATGCCTCTTCACTTTTTTAACCCTTCCCGGATGGAAATTCCGCATCCAATGCAATGCACTGCCCTGTAAAGTAATGGCAAACAGGATGGAAATTGTTGGCTCGGCCCGTTGAACGCTTGCATGCTGACCACCCCACCAGCATACATAAGGCGACTCGATGTTGTCAACCGAGGCTTCAGGTAACATGGCATCCCCAGGTATCGTGGGCGGCGCTGATGTCATAAAGCGGGTACAACACTCGTCAAGCTCTCCAGATCCTACCGGCTATCGTGCCCCCACCGAATGAGGCCAAGATTCGCTTCCTGGTACGACTTGTCCACCTCATGTGATATCATGATTGACCACGCAGACCGTCTTCTTTGGCGCAAACGACTCGTCGCTGCCAGACGCGCCCAACAAGCAGCACATTCCGCTGGATGAATTCAAGGCAAATCTAAAGGCCATTGTCTCCCATCCGAAGATCCAGGCCCACGCCCCGCGTATAACCCTGGTGGCGCCTCCCCCAATCAACGAGCACCTCTGGTGGCCCAGGGACCAGTCCAACGGGTACACGAGTGTGTCGCGATTGGCACCCACGACCAAAGTGTATGCCGATGCAGTCGTCCAGCTCGGCGCTGAACTTGGCCTTCCGGTGATTAATCTCTGGAAAGCCTTTATGGCGCGGACTGACTTCAACGTGAACACATGGAAGCCCGGAGATCCAGTGCCTGGTTCCTTGGCATTAGCACCGAGCGATGCATTGGCTGAGCTCATGTATGATGGTATGTCTGCACAGCGCATCTTGGGTATAAGAGACACGGTATTGACAGCTGTGACAGGCCTTCACTTCAACCCACTGGGCTACCAAATCTTGTACGACGAGATGATGAAGGTCATCGCCGAGAATTGGCCGGGCGACATGCCAGAGAAGCTTCCTATGGTATTGCCGCCATGGAACGATGAGGCTGCCTGGAAAGCATGGGAGGATGCACAGGCAGTCTCCAAGCCAGCATGTTAACAGCAGTCACGAAGAAAGAAAAAAACATCCCATTCGTGTCCCAATACGAGCATCGGAGCCAACAGCATGTACCAAGTATTGCGGGGCTGCTCTGGGGGTGGGGGGGACGTGGTGCACGTCTCGCCCAATCGGACTTGGGCCGTAACTCCGGCAAGCAAGTGCTTAGCGGCGTAGCCTCGAGTGAACCTCAGAATAGCATTGAGATGAACATGCGCAAATGTCAACCATAGCCACCCTTCACACTTGACGCCCCAACCTCACCGCCAAACACTGCAAATCGTGTCGCTTCGTGTCCCACCATCTTCTCACGGCCCCGCTGGCCGTCGGCATACCTAGCTGTGGCGCTTGCACCTTCCGCTTCAAACGCTGACTAGTCTCGTTGGCCAACCATCGTCACCTTCCTTTTCCCACGCCCCCCCTAGGGCTGCTTGCACGTCTTCCTGACCCTGCTACGCCTACCAAATAACACGATTCTACTTTCCAAAGCGCAAAAGAATCGCCGCTGCTTCGTCACCGCTACTCGATCGAGACGTTCCCACACACCGCATATACCCAAACAAACCACCCGAGTCGTATCGCACACAGGACAGGCGGAAGGATTGAGGTGCAGCAGTCGTCCGGGGCTCGTCGGCAGGGGAGCGCCTACGGGAAGGTTGGGCTCTCTTTCTTGAGCACGTCGCCGCCGGTGGATGAGAAAGAGAGGGTGTCGAGGGCATGGATCCCCAGAGCGTAGCTTTCCAGCCACGCGACGATCTCTGGCGCTTCCAGAGCGAAATGCTTCGAGTACAGGAGAGCCAAGCGGAACTCGCTGACCGCGTCACCCGCCTCGAACGCAAGCATGAGGATGACTCGCGCCTGAAGAACGTCTGGGGGACCTCGTCACCCTTCCCCTCGGTCCTGGGTGGGACACCACAGCAAGGTACGGAACCCGCCCCTCAAAACCCTCTGTGCGCGTACCTAAACGTGTCCTAGTCCCCTTGCAACAACCCACGGCCGAGCACTTCTCCAACTTCGATGACCACTCAAGCAACCTCATTGGCAATCTTCAGCTCGACGCCGATGAAGAGCCTCGTCGCGTAGGCGTCACATCCCGTGCCAACAGTGTCCGCTTCGATGAGACGGCCAACCATGGCCACTGGGCCCATGCATCGCGATCTTCCCTTGATTTGATACCCCGCACCGGCAGCGGCATGGGCGGACATGCCATGAGCGAGCGCAGCTACTCCCACAAGTCGGACGGGAGGCAAAGCTCAGCTGGGCACTCTGTACATTCAATGGCGTCTGGCCGTGCCAACAGCCTAACAAGCTTTGGGCCAACAACGCCTCAAGACGCCCCAGGACTGGCTCCTGGCTTGTTCATTCTGGGCTCGGTGCCCGCGATTATACGTTGCTGGCTCAACACTAACTTCAAGCACGACACGTTACTGTATGCAGCCGTTTGTTCTGGCTCATACGTTTCTTATTTGGATCTGCACCTCATCGAGCAACTTGGCTTCCAGGACCAGATCATCCTGGATGATGATGGAGTTCGCAAGATCAAACTGTCTGTCTACCTCCCCGAGGCCGTACCAGTATCAGCGTCTTCGCGATCTAGTAGCCCCGCACCACAGCTTCCGTCGGTTGGCGTAAATTTCACCGTTGTACAAGAACACAATCCGGGAGCCAATCCAAAGGCCATCCAAATCTTCCTTGGCAGCGACATGCTGCGAGCACACAATGCCGATTTGCTGTTCTCATCGAGCCAGCTAACCCTTTACGACGACGAACACAGTAAACTGCAGATACCCCTGGTTCGCCCGGAAGATGAGCGCGCGTTTAGGTCGTTGCATGCTTCTAGTCGATGTCGTGCCACATCCACAGAGCAGAATAAGAGAGTTCCAGTGTCCGCGCCCACGCAACATCATGACACGGGTGAGGGTTCTATCACCTCAGCAACTCACGATACCTTTTTGCCTACTGATAAATCTACTGACACAGGCACGGCGACAAACTCCGATGATGGTGGATCTAGCGGCCGGAGGAGTCTTGAGCAGCGCCCGCGGCTTGGTCTGTCCCTGTCGAGGCGCTCGGAATATAAAGATGCCCCAGAGCAGGAGCCTGCACCACACCCTGCTGCACCATCGGCCATCTGGAGCAACTGGCGCCGTGACCAAGCCGAAAAAGCCAACACAGGTTCGTTGGACTGGGCGAGCGTGGGTAAAACCACCAGCTCAACGCCCAGCTACCAACGACGCGATACAGGCATCAAGGTGTTGAAGCCATCCAAGCCGGCACGGGCAATGTCCACGTCAAACTCATCGCCAGCCACAGGGCAGTCACGCTTCTTCGATGATGGAAAGCGAAGGG
The DNA here is from genome assembly GCA_026367775.1 of Exserohilum rostratum. Classification (NCBI taxonomy): domain Eukaryota; kingdom Fungi; phylum Ascomycota; class Dothideomycetes; order Pleosporales; family Pleosporaceae; genus Exserohilum; species Exserohilum rostratum. Next base: position 1,551,439 of record CP111160.1, read on the forward strand.
GCGAGACGGAGACGGGCAGCAGCCCGGCGCCTCCACAGGCGAAGAGAACCGTGTCTGCAGAGAAGACAAAGGAGAATAGTGGCTCTTTGCCAAAGTCTCGGTCAGCCAATCCGGTGGGGGGAGCGTCTGCTTTTGCATGGCTGAACAGTGGCGGACCAAAGTGATGGTGCCATGGTGCCGTGCGGCCCTTGTGCACGATAGGTATAGCTAGCCTAGCAGTAGCAGTAGCAGAGTTGATGAGTTCAGCACGCTGTCAGCCGACTCTGGCGATGAATGTAAAAGTGCAAAGCCCAGTCTTGTCCTGAAATGGTGTTGGTGTGTGAAGCATGTCGTGGTGGCGGCGAGGCGAGCTAGCGAGACAGGGGCAGGGGTGCCGCCTCATTCACTGCTGTTGCCAAGCTCGCTTATTGGCAAGGCTGAGGTGGTAGTGGGAACGAGGAGTGACGACGGCCCATGTCCGTTGGAGTGCACTCATTTTTTGCGGCGCATTGCACGTTACCCCACGTTCTTCACCGCTGCGACACTCTCCACGTGAAGAAAGAGGACCGACTGCCTTAGGTATCGCAGCCCCGTCGACGCGTTGCATATTCCTTCTCCGCCGTTTCGGCTATCCTTCACCGTATAATAGTCTGTCCAGAAGCTCGTCACGGGCTTCGCGGCAGGCACTCAACTTCAAAACGGCCTCCACTAATAATAAGAAGCGGAAGATCGTGGTCCCCGCAAAAGACTCGCCAAACGCCCGGGACGACACTCATTCACCGAATGTGGGCAGCGCCGGCGTAGCGTCTCCTCGCTCCTCCCCGCAGCCTGAAGCATCACCGCCGCGCTACTTGCCACCGCACCTGCACGACGAGGTCCTCATCGACGCTTCCGACTCTGGCAGTCAGTTTGCACGAGACCACAGCAACGGGGCCAGCTCTCCCAGCGAAGCCTACGCCAACCTCACGCTCGACAGCCGCGAGGGCTCCATCACCGACCTCGACCGCACACGCGCCGCCGAGCAGTACTACTACAACCCCTCCCGGCCCCCGCCCCGGGCTTCCTCACCCGCTAAGCGCTCTCATTCAGACATGGACGACAAGGCCGACGCCGACGCCGCCCCGCGCTCGAGCGACGCGCAGCAGGGCTCCCACGCCAGCAAACCGCTGCCCGCGGGCGCATCCCAGCGCAGCGCGCGTGCAACGTCGGTCGACATGGCCGATACGCCCAACAGCGGTAGTTCTGAGGCCGATGGCGACGCCTCGGGCTCATCCGCCACCAGCATTGACGCCTCACAGCACGCCGAGCTGCCCAGCATAGACGAGCAGGTGACGCGGGTCATGGGCATGATGACCAGCGAGCCCCTGGTCGACCGCCAGGAGGGCTACATCATCTCGGAGCGGTGGCTGGAGCGCGTCTGGGCGAGGACATCAGAGAACATCAGCAGGCCGCAGGACTTCAGCAAGGAAGCGACCCAGGGCCCCGTCGGCCCTGTCGACAATTCGCATCTCGTCGACACCGAGTTGCTGCAAGACGACTTGGCTGACCAACGAGGCGAAGACTTCATCCCGCTCACCAAGGCAGCCACCCTGGGCCAGGATTTCGAGGTGCTTCCCCGCAAAGCCTGGGAGCTGGTGCTTGGCTGGTACGGACTCAAAAAAGGTAGTCCAGTCATTCGGCGGTACGCCCACAACACTGTACCGGGCCAGGTTAGCGAGGATATTTCATACGAACTTCACCCACCCATCATTACCGTTCGTAAAGTTCGAAAATCAGCGACTCCTGCAGATAGCGCCAGGTTGGCGCAAAAAATCGTTGCCAGCCGCTACGAGAGCTTCCTTACTTTTCTGGAAGCCGCAAAAAAGGCTGCGGGTATCGACTTGAACAAAAAGGTCCGCGTGTGGAGAATCCTTGCCACCGCTCCCACAGACAAGCCTCAATCAACTCAGCCTTCCGGCATACTCACTCCAGACGCATCCCCCCGAAACGGGTCGCCGGTTGCCCCAACGGGCGCTCAAGCTCCTTCTCTTGTCATGGATGTTGCTAGTTTCAACGGTCTTGCGTACGGGTCGGAGCGAGAGCTCGTCACAGGCAAAGACGAGAAGGCCAACGAGGACTTCAACGAGTCGCTGACTCTGGCTGATGCTGGCCTTACACAGGATCAAGTGATCGTGCTAGAGGAACATGACGAGAAAGGCGAGTATATTTCCGACACGACTAAGGATGCGACCAAGACGAAGGCTACGACTCTTGCTGGAAAAGGACTACAAAGCACTACCGCAAGTGGAAGAAACACACCTACAGGTGGTCCTATGACTCGTGGAAGAAAACAGAATGGCAAAGTGCGCGGCCATGTTGGCTTGACAAATCTAGGCAACACTTGTTATATGAACTCAGCTCTGCAATGTCTCCGAAGTGTTGAAGAGTTGAGCATGTACTTCCTGAACGGCAAATGGAAGGAAGAGGTCAATGTCGACAACCCCATCGGCCATAAGGGTGTCATTGCTAAATCATATGCCGGGCTACTGAGTGCCATCTACAGCCTTGACAACTCTTCGTCCGTCTCACCCAAGGACTTCAAGCAAAAGCTGGGAAGAGCAAATAGCTTGTTCTCCGGTTACGGTCAGCAGGATTCGCAAGAGTTCGTCAGTTGGCTGGTGGACGCATTACACGAGGACCTCAATCGGATACACAAGAAGCCGTACCGAGAGAACCCTGATTCAGAGGACAACACTCATCGCGATCCAGAGGCTGTCAAGAAACTTGGTGAAATCTACCGAGACAACCACCGGGCCCGCAACAACTCTGTAGCCATGGACTTGTTCAGTGGTTTCTACAAGAACACAATGGTTTGCCCAGAATGTGAGAAAGTCAGCATCACCTTCGACCCTTACAGTCAGCTCACCCTGCAACTGCCCATAGAGCAGACCTGGACCCATACCATCACTTATGTGCCGCTCCACGGAAAACCCTACCAGCTCGAAGTTGACATCGACAAGAATGCTACTATCAAGACCCTGAAGGAGTATGTCGGCAAGCGCGGCGGCGGCGTACCAGCCAACCGCATAATGGCTTCTGAATTGTACAGCCACAAGTTCTACCGGCATTTGGAAGATGCCCTCACCATATCCGAGTCAAATATCGGCGCTAGGGACGACATCTATTTCTACGAACTCGAAATGGCTCCAAGCAACTGGCCCGCTCCCAAGAAGAAGGGGGCAAAATACAAGATGTTGCTTTCTCAATCTTCTGACGAGGATATCCCAGACAGTGCTTCACCACTCCATGACCGCATTGTGGTTCCCCTTTTCCACCGCAGCCCAAGTGTATCCGCTTACAGGTCATCGAGTGTCGGCATGGCGCTTTGGCCTAGTTTCATCGTCCTCACACGTGAAGAAGCAAGGGACTACGATGCCATCTTGAGAAAGGTTTTGGCGCGGGTCGCGCAGATGACTACACGGAAAATTCTCACTGAACTCAGTGGATCAGATCAATCACAATCTGGCTCTGATGTGGTCCTGACAACAGAAGAAGATGCTTCGCCGAACGACCCACAAGTCAAAGACGGCTCTGTGGAAGGCGAAGACATGGTCGAAGTGACAATGACAGATGCCAAAGATACACCTACAGCCCAAGCCGAGAATGCCAATCAGATCCCAGAAGTTCTTCGCCCGGGTAGTTACATTCATCCCGAATTCAGGTAAGGGAAACTGCTTTGACCTGATCAAATTGTCAATGACTAACACGGAATAGGCACTTGTTCGAAATGAAGCACACTAGGAAGAGTACTGAAATTGTGACTACAGGCTGGAGTACGCTGGACCACAACCGCACATGCGAACCCATTTCAAAGCGCATCCGAGTACCGCCGTCGCGAGAGGAATCCGTCCAGTCTTCAGTTGGTGGAAGTGAGCCTACGTCCAGTGACGAAGACGAAGACGCCTCGCAGTCGACAATTGTCGATGCAGATGCTGCTATTGACGCGGCAAATGTCAGCACCGACGAAGAGATGCAGTCAGTCGAGCCGGAGACGACAGAGTTTGCAAGGTCTGGTCGTCAGAACAAGAAGAAGAGCAAAAAGGCACGGAAGCATGAGCGAAAGCTCGAAAGAAAGCACAAAAACAACAAGAATTTCAAGAACCGCAAAGGTGGTAGGGTACCTGAGCAACCTAACTACCCAGACGACCCAGATGACGAGACCGATGACCGCTTGATCCGCATGGGTGAGGGTATTGTTCTTGACTGGACTTCAGAGGCCATGGATGCTTTGTTTGGAGGTACTTCGGAAGACGATCCTCGGGGGGCCGACGTCATGAAATCTGTCGAGGTGCTTGATGATCCCGAGATTCAAGACAAGAAAGCAAAACGTGCCGCTCGTAGAAAGAACGGCATCAACCTTGATGAATGCTTCACTGAGTCGTCCAAGAGCGAAGTGCTTTCCGAAGACAATGCGTGGTATTGTAGCCGATGCAAAGAGCTGCGCCGCGCGACAAAGACACTGGAGATTTGGACTGTACCTGACATTCTCATCATCCACCTCAAACGCTTCAGTGGTCACAGAACATTCCGAGACAAGATTGAGGACCTGGTCGACTTCCCCGTTGAAGGGTTGGATCTCTCGGGCAAAGTTGGTTTCCCCGAAGGCAAGGATCTCACTTACGACTTGTTCGCTGTCGACAACCACTACGGTGGGCTTGGAGGCGGCCACTACACAGCCACTGCTCAGAACTTCTTCGACAAGCAGTGGTACGACTACAATGGTGAGCAATCCTCTTTTCCTTCAAGCTATACAACATCAAATACTATTTCAAATCTAGTCATTGTGAAAAGCTAACGTTTCTAGATTCCATCGTGTCCCGGTGCGAATCTGGCCGAAAGGCCGTTTCGAGAGCCGCATACTTGCTCTTTTACCGCCGCCGCTCGCCTGTCCCTTTAGGCCCTCCCGAGCTCCAAAGGATAGTAACAGCCGAAGTCAGCAATGCCGACTCTGATGACGACAACACGGACGCGGATGATCAGCAAGCGCGCTCTCGCTCACCGGCGGGAAACGGCTTGCGCCTCGGCGATTCGTCCCGCAATGGGTCGTCGAGCGGTGGCGCAGTCGCAGCGGGAGCCGGAGCCCTGCGCGGGGATGGCTATCAGCGTTCAGTAGCAGGGAGCCGTCCAAAGAACGGAGTCGCAGCCGTGAACCTGAGTGATGATGACGACTTGCCACCATATGCTGACGAAGATGAAGGATTCGTCGAAGACTCATACACCAACAACCCTTGGAATGCTGATAGTGATCAGCCGATCTGGAGTTTTAATTCTCTTAGCGATAATGCTATTCGCAACGATAATGATTCCGATACTGGTGGTGTCGCGTCCGATACCGGGGCGGCGTCGACAGGTGACGGCATGGAATTGAGCGATAGACTTTTGGAAGACTTTGGCGACGATGGACCCGTCAAGGGAGCCTGGGGCGGTGTTGCCACGCCTGTTACGCAGCCGGAAGACGATGTTGCTGAGATTAGGCTTGTTGGTGATTGAGGACCGAGTGCTGCATAGTGGAGTTTAGCCTAGATGAACATGATTGACGAAAGAGGATTGGGATGGATAAAAAATTCATTGATGTAAAAGAAATGACATTGATGAGGGTTGCTAAGGTGGGTTTTGCAATGGGCGTTTTGCATAGCATCTGTAGGCGCAGGTTAGGCGTATCAATCGAGCATGCATTATTGAATAGTGATTCTTCGAGATTGATGCATGAAACAGTATGAGGTCATATCAGTGTCGTGTGACTTGATGTGTGAAGTAGAAATCATGACGAGAATTGTATTCCAAATCTACCTTCATTACCCAACACAATACCAGCATTGATTTACAACCCACTCAACCCCAACGCAAGCGACGTGAGTAGCGTATTCAACAAAGCAATAACTCCCACCAACACAACATCAAGCACCAACTGCACGGCCAGAATCAACGCACTCAGCGCTCCGGTTAACGGGTTCAAAAACACCAGTAACCCTGCTATCCCTACAATCGCCACTGCCGCCGTAATAGTCGCGAATATCTCAATAATGATGAGTGAAAGCAATGCTACAATGGCAATGGCCTGGCGCTTTACACTCTTGGGTTGTGCCACCACTGCAACGTCCATGTCTAAGGGTGATGTGATTGCTACGGATGCAGCAGTATTGTCAGAAGAGTACCGCTTCGCCTTCTCCTTATTCACAGTTTCATCTTCATCGTCGCGTGTAGGTTGCGTGGCATTTGGCGGTGCAAGAGCACGTATTTCATCAGCTGTAGATAAGACTGCAGATGTGATTTTCGATATTTCGGCCCCGATTTTGGGTATAGCGGCGGATTTTTCGAGGAGGGGTGAGGAAGGAGATAAAGGGGCGATGGTAGCGTCTACATTTCGGCCAGTATTAGTGAATCTGTTATGTGGATGACGGGAAAATTGCATGCAAGAGGGATTTCGTACTGATTGCACCGGTGTAGATTTGCACAGTGGCAAATAACTGTGTTAAGAGAATTTCTACAGACGAATCTGCTGCGGCGCTTCGGCGCTCGTGGGATACAGAGACGGGTGTGCTGAGGGAGACGCCAGCGAGGGCGAAGACGCTGAGGTGGGAGAAGCGCATTTTGGATGCTTGGGTACAAAGCGTAACGCTGAGCACGAAGAGTATTCGTCTTGGTGGATGAGTATGAGCGACGGGTAAGATGATCAAATATATCTGCCAACTGAGAAACAAGAGTATCTTATATGTACTGCAATTCGCCAAATAGATAGACCCAAAAAAAAACAAGATTTCACATCTTTGATCTATATCACCCATGCTTTCTTCCCGCCCAAATCGCAATCTCGCAAATATAATGACATAAAAGCCGTTACCGCAATCGTCATTCTCGCCAATTCTGGCTCGCTAGTCGCATCGCACCAAAAAGGAGACAGGACAAGACAAGACAAGACAAGACAAGGCATGGGGCCTGCTTAACCGGGTATACGGGATGCGCACCTCGGAAGCATTTTTCTCAATGCGCGTAATGTGCATGTGCGTTTAGTCGAATAGGATTGGCAATTCTGAAGGTGATACCTGTTAGCGAAGCGACTAAATTGTATTGATATGTTGGTATCCTGGTGTATATCGCGGGAAATATATGGGTGTTCCGCGGGACACGGGAGGGAAAGAGTGGGAAATCTAGAAATGCGGATTTGAACGAGTGTGAAGGTCTTGACAACTGAGTTGAATGTATGTAGAAATCACATGTTTCACAATAATTTATATTAATATAATTATCCTCCATATACGATACGTACACTTCTTCACCATGTATGTATCTGACATAAAGCAGAAAGAAAGAAAGAAAGAAAGAAAGAAAGAGAAAAAAACGTTCCCCCAATAGCAACGGCAGACGGCATAAACAAACCCGTTTCAACCACCAGACCCACACTCACCCAATCGAACAAACCTTCTTACAAGGGCCAGACCTAGCAAACAAGGTAGATCCCCATACCTGTGACGTACGTAAGTAGGGTACCCAAGCACGCTTGTGTGCTTGTGCTTGTGCTTACACCCGGTATGCCGCAACCCGCGACCCACCCGCAATCCGTCATTCCCGTCTTTTGCCTCCCCCCCCTTTCCACATTTATCTAGCGCCCGTTTACGCGCCAGACTGTATCTGGTACTGGCGCCATAGTCTTTCCCGGTCTGGACTAAGAAAGAGAGAGAGAGATGCTGGATAACGTCACAGAAAGGCGGGTTTCAAGGGGGTAGAAACTTGCGGATTGGTGTGGACGCTACTACTACTACTGGCAGAGGAACGGCGTGTTGGTGTGGATGGATTGGTTATGCGAGATGCGAGTAGCAGGTCCAGATAGCCGGTACCCCTGTATGTATTTATGGGCTTAGGCGAGGGACGCTGTTGTTGTCATTAGTGTGGTGTGTGTGTGCAGTTCATGCGACAATAAAGTGTGCGCCTGGAAGAATGCAGGACAGGAGTGAAATTGTCTTTTTTGTGAACATGAAGCCAATTGTCTCTCATATATTTCCAAGAAACAGATGATCGTGACATGTCCCAGACTTTTTCTTCGCAGCACAAAACCTTCTTGTGCAAAGTCTCTCGGAACATTGCGCAGAGTGCTTGTGTTCCTCCCGATGTTTGTCTAATTCCTTCTTCGTCAAGAGCTTCCCATCGTTGCAAGTCGCGCATATGTGCTTCAAGAGGTACTCGCGTGCAAACTGCTCAGTGCCTGGTTTAGCTTTTGCGCAGGGATTCACACAGCGTATTTTAGTTGTAGATGCTACGAAGAATTCGCCGCATATGTGATCAGAAGTGGGTGGTGGTCGTAAATCGTCGAGAGTTGCGGTGCCGTTGGGGTTGAATTGGAATGGTGCGTGGCTCGTGGCGGTGGGAGTGGTGGCTTCGAGCGTTATGGTTGAAGCTGGAGATTCTTCAGTAGAAGAGGATGAACTAGAGTAGATTTCATCTCCAGTTGACGGAACAGTATCTAGGTCGAGCGTAATGTTTGACGAAGGTTGCATGTGCAGCAGCGCAACGACGAGCTCTGGTTCGAATTTGTATGCCGGAATACCTGCGCTTTCGCGCATCAAAACGATTTGCGTAATCTCATCCTTCTCCTGAGCACTCAGTGTTCTTGCTTTTGCCAGCCGAGTCATCGTATCAAAAAAGTACCTGCTGGCTACTGCAAAGTATGCTTTGTGAAAGATGGCTCGAACATGTTCAGGTACCATATTCCGCATACAGACGGCAAAATCTCCCGTCAGCCGCGAGCATGACATGACCTGCTGATACGTCTGTGTTGTTGAAATCGGGAAAAAGCCCCCAGCCCACTGATGAGATACGCCATCGACTACGTGGACATGTCTTCCAGGTATCTTGGCAACCAGAATTGACATCACTTCGGACAGCAGAGGCTCATCAAAGGTTTCCGCTGCAAGAATGTACGGCTGCATTCCATCCAGGTCCTGGGCTTCTGGGTTCGCGCCAGCGTCAAGGAGAGCCTGAAGACGAGCTATGAGATCGACAGCAGGGCAATCCATGATACACTTGCGCAAGGGACAGATTAAACCTCGGGCCGGACGATTTGGACTCACGCCCTTTGCGAGTAGAACTTGTATATCTCGTAGTGTATCAGCAGGATGTCGCTTTGCATCTGGGCAGTTACCCAGAACTTCTAGCAGAAGATGCATGCCATTGTCACTGACTGTCGGAATAAAGTTGTCGATGAGCGATCTGGCAAAGGCCGGCGTAGAGTGCCAGAGTACCTGATGCACAAAAGTTCCTTTCGCAGGAGATCGGCACGGAACTCCCTGAAACGGCAGTTGAATATTGGTTCCCTGGCTCACAAACATTTCAAAGCACTCGAGCTCTTCCTGGGAGATCTCAAAAGCCCAATACGGACGGCTCATCCATGGTCGTATGAAAGCCTCAAATGTCAACTGAAGCATAGGATCCGGAGATGTAATGTGGATGTTTGCTCCTGCGTTGAGCAACATCTTGAGAATCTCATTGCAATGCGTGCGAGTAAGAGGATCAGCGTAGTTGTTTTCTCGGCGTACCAAACACAGCTGTAGAGGCGAATTCACACTCGACGGAATAGTGTCTTCAACAGCTGCGCCCCGGCTCAGAAGTACACGGACAATTTCCGGATGCATCCAGAACACAGCCTGGCGAAGTGGCGTCCACTTTGAGTCGGGAAGACCGTTGACGGATGAGCGGCCTGGCTGTAGCAGCGATTGCACGGTGTACTTCCGTCCATTCTTGATAGCGTTATGCAAAGCCAGGTCTGAACCAAGCGGATGTCTGGAGCCTTTTCCACCATATGCCAACACGATCCAGACCATGGGGCCGCAAGGCATGGCGCATAAGATATCGAGCAGTGTTTGCCTGGGATGCTGCAAGATGACGATTTGGGATAATGCCGGGTGACCGAAGAAACGACCGGTGGGCTCAAACAATGTAGAACCAAGAGGATCATTGAGATGTTCGACATTGTTAACAACGAGTTTTTCCAGTCTCTCGCAATCGTTGTCTAGGACTGCTCCAACCATGTCTAATACGATGTCAGATGGCTGAATAGATTCTGTGGACCATGTATCCATGGGTATTTGGACGCTGCAGCATCATCAGTTGGTATAAATTGGACTGAATGATAGGCTCGATGGGAATCTTACTCTTGGGCTTGATCCACCAACCCCGTGAACATAGGCTGAGCTTGCTCACCAGGTTCATCAGTGACCAAAGCCGGCTCGCTAGGAACAACCTGCCAATCACTATCCTGATTGATATCCTCTTGAGATGGCGAATCCATTGCAACGGCCTCGGTCTCATATCCATCATCATCAACAGGGACATCGTTGCTCCTTTGCCTTCTTCTACGCCGTGTTTTGTTGACACTACGTTGCTTTTGCCTCATAAGACCCCATTCTTTCAACTTCATCCGATACGCCCTAGTCCTGAATCATCCATTAGCTAACACTCTAACAGAATTCCCAGGTTCCCTAGCAACGACTTACGAAGCATAAAACCTGTACTTTCGTTCCATGAGTTCCTTGACCTCCCCAAGCGGCTTCTTCTGCGTAAATGAAAGCTCTTTGATTTCATCTTGCACCAAGTCCCAGTCTTTAGTCATGATGATATAGTATGTCTAGTCAAGATGTGCAAATCTAGGTATTGCGCCGAGTGGAGGTAACGACCACGCAATGTGCACATCTAAGGTGCGCAAAGAAACAAGATTAATCAACAGGAAGAAATGAATGAAAGGTGCAAAAGATATAACGGCAAACGCAGCTTTTGTGCGAATCGGAGATTATGTAGTCTCCATGGTCCCAAGTGGATGGTCAGCAGAGTGCAAAAGCAAGCAGGGGGTTAGCAGTAAGCAGAGTCCAAAGTGCAATTCTGACACTAGTCTATATTTCGCCTAGCGCATCCTTAGAATTGCACAGCCCAGTCAGCACTAGAAACTCGCAGGCGTGATGCATTATGCCTCAAGACTCCAATTTCCTAGTGAAAATCAGATGTGCAAAATATTGAACTTTGAATTCATCTAAGCGTAATACATGTACATAAACAGCAAAGGTATCTCGTCTATCATAATGCCGAAAACAATAACAAGTAACAATAGCCTTAACGGCCGCCAATCTGGCTCTTAGGAATAGGCCTGACCCACATAAAGACGCAGTTGAGCGCGATGATCATTATGCCGCTGATCCAGAAGACCTGTGCGTAGTTGGTCTTGTGGTAGCGGAAAATGATAGCGAAGATGATGCCACCAAAGTTGCCAGTCGCACCGACGATGCCGGAGAGAACACCTGGAACACTGTTAGTACTGGCTTATCGGGATAAAATAGCGGAGAGCTTACCATTAGCATGAGGGTGGACATGGGGTACCAGGGCAAAGTTGGCACCGTTGCCAGCTTCGAGGAAGATGGCCATGACAGCAATGAGTCCAATCATCTCATCGAGGTTCTTGGGGTCGACCTTGCCAATGACGATGCAGAGCACACCAGACATGACACCAACAAAGTGGATCCAAAACTTCTTGGCCCACAGGTTGTGACCAGTGATTTTGTAGAGGTAGTCGGCAATCACACCACCAAGAGGACGGGTGACAACGTTGAGAAGTCCAAACATGGCAGCCCATCGACCAGACTGCGTTTGGCCAAGGTAGGGAAAGTTCTTGAGGTAGTAGGCACCAAGAATCGAGTTAATAGCCAATTCGCCGCCAAAGGAGCAGAAGTAGCCTGCGCAAAGGGTGGCAGTCTGGAGAGAAAACATGACTCGCATTACTTCCTTGAAGTTTGGCTTGACAATGACCTCGTGTTGGAACTCATCCAGGACTTGCACATCTCCACGGCCAGTTTCGACGTCTGTGGTGGGCTGCGGCTGCTTCTTCTCCTCTGCGGAAGAGATGGAGGTGCCAGTGGTTGCGGGTATTGAGTCGAGACCACCGGCTGTGGGTATGACGGTGGTGCTGCTGTGGCTGCTGGATACGATTGTAACACCACGTTCCGACCATTTACCAGTGGGTGTATCCTCAGTCAGGAGCATGAGGCTGAGGGCAACGGCGGTGATCATGATGAAGGGAACGATGAAGGAGACTCGCCAGGCCACGTGCGAAGAAAGGCCCTGCTCCTTCTTGAGGGAATCGTAGATTGCTGGCATGACAAAGCTAGTTTTGTTAGCAGATGTCGCAATGCGTACAAGGGGTCGACGTACTATGTGATACCACCACCAGCATTGCCCCAACCACCGACCAAAGCGTTGGCTGTTCCGACGACATTCTTGTCAAAGAAGCCTGTGCTCCAGACCTGGCAAGGCACAAAGGTACCGCCAAGAATACCGACGAAGAAGCGGATGAAGTACAGACCTGTGGCGGTTGTTGCTGTGCCAGCAAGAGCAGTAGGGATGGCACCAGCGAACAAGAGCACTGCAAAGGTCATGCGAGGGCCAATGTGGTCACACATGGGACCAGCAATGAAGCGGACCAATAGTGTGGCACAGAGCGCTACAATGTTGGAGTTTGCAATCTGATCCTGAGTGAGGTGCAGGTCTGCCTTGATACTCTTACTCAGCTGTGGGGTGTTAGTTGATACCGTCATACACTGTGGCGTAAGGGAACGGGCAGCCATACCAGAGGCGGAAACGCGTACCTGATCATCGTAAGTATACTGTGGGGCAGACGGTCCACGTGTGGAGAAGCACTCACCATGACCAAAACGCGATGAAGAAACCCAGGTACGAAAAGAAGAAGACGCGCCCATATTTGTTGATGGGGTTTAGGACAGGAATCGACCTGGCCTTTTGGTTATAGGGGTTGATTTCTGGTGCAGACCAGAGCAGATTGAGAGCAAAAGGCATGGTGAAAGTTTGCCAGGCGCTTGTTCTGCCGCGTGCAAGCTATGATACAGACGAGACCAGTATTTTAGACTGACTGGAGGCAGTGAAGTGAGTGCTGATGCTTGCCGCTGAGACACCACAAACGGCAGTCGAGAAGTTATATAGGTCTGATGTACAAAATCGCAATTGCGACACTTCCGCGGTCAAGTACAGTGACGCACGACCACAACCACGACGAGCCTGTGGCGTGAATCTACCCCGGGGGGCCCAGGAGAAGATCAGGCTTCTCCGTATCCTGATGCGGTAATGGTGGTGGAATCGTTATCGGTGTGGGCGACCCCAGCACTGCAGCTCATACACTTTGAACAAAAGTACTACGCTAGGGCGCGTACCGGGAGGTGTGGAAGATGTCTCCGATCAGCATTCAGGCGTTTAACTTGGGATCCACATGGCCATCCAGCGAATTGCATTTCATGGTGATCTGGCGAAAAAGTGGAAAGGAGGTTGGAATACTGATGTGACGGGTCTTGACTTGCTGCGGCTGAGGATTGACGCGGGATGGTGGGGGACGGCAAAGGCGTTCTCTTATCTCTTGGCGCTAACCAGACGACACTAGACGGGAAGCCCAGCAAGGGTGCTTATCAGAACTTCGAGAGATAATATCAATTGCTGCTTTTCCGCGGTCAGCATCTTAGAAATGATCTATGCGGTGCAACAAGTCTCCAAATATTGTCTTTTGCTGTTCCGCACGATGCCGCGATTTCTGGGCTGTGGCGATGACAAGACCGCTAGTCTTGCCCAGACTTCAGCACAACCTCAAGTACTGACCATGTCACAATTCATACACATAGGTTTACTTTTGCGGTGTGGTAAATGGCGCAAGGCGACGTGATGGGTGTCCTGATAGCGTACTCGTCTGCACGCACAAATGGAGACGTGTAATGATAAGCACGACAGGCTGGTACACCCCCGGACGCACCACCTAACAAATGTCAGCACAGTGTGGCCCAACTCCTGCAAGCACACGCTTGGGCTCGACATGGATCTCTTAACGGTGATCTGTTCCTGTATCAGAACCTGTCGCTTAGGATTTAGTGTCGGGCCAATCAGCAGGGGGATGAGTGCCTTATCTCGCATGAGGGCAGTGTCGCACCGCGATGAGTGCGTACACACAAAGGCAAAATTGATAGCTATCCGTATCCTAGAGACATATATGACTGCCAGTATGCCCAGAAGCTTGGAGGAATCGTCATGTTTGTTCATATGTCGTTGGTCTTCACCACGCCAAGGGCCTTCAAAACTTGGGAGAGAGAGGTACTCGGGCCGCCGGATGCACGCCTCGCCCTTCTCCCGCGCTTCTCGAATGGGTGAGAGGAACCTGCGCCTAGTTTTTAGCATGTGAAAGAGGCTTGCAGTCTTTGCGGTATCGGAGCAGCACAATCGGAGAAATAACGGGCAAACGATCAAAGTGTGTGGAGAGCAGTTGGAATCAAGCATCTCCGGGGACGACGAGTTTCGATTGAGTGTGGGCCTTTTGCTGATTGTGGGGCCCATTGGGTTGAGTTGAAACCGCGGAGATGCTGAGATCTCCCAGGCTGGATGTATTGTTGCTAGATACGGCGCGCCACGGCTGTAGCTCGATAAGGTGTCCAAATATCTGTTTACAGAACAGATTTCGAGAATGTCTTATTCAAAGAATGAGACAACTCACTTACTTGACAGGACGTTTGCGCAGCCCAAGCCTGCCCAATGTTCTCTTGCCCTAAGCACACCAAGTCCGTACGCCACCGCACCACACACGACCAACAGATGCATAATTTGGTGGCTATTGCCCACAACATCGTAGCGTCGTGGAAACCATCGTTCTGGCATCCTGCTGGCGTATGCCATCGCACCTGTTCCGTGACAAATAGCGAGTGCGAGATAGTAGGACAAGCTCATTCTCCACTCCATGTGGTCAAGCCCAAACAGCCATATGCCGTGAACGATAGGCAGAAATGAGGAAAGGCCGAGGAGAATGTACATCAATGTTCGGAACCGGCGGGAGGCTGGGCCGCAAAACGAAGGATGCAAAGTAGTGACTGCGCAGGCAAGGCCCGCAATTGTGGCGGCGATGCCGTATCCTTCACGCAAGGTAGGTTCGCAATGAAAGCCAAAGTGCGTGCTAGCCATTGTGGTGCCCCAGAGAGGTATCACGATGCCAAGGTAGTCCATTCGGCCGGTCCATATCCGAGTGTTTTGGCTGTGATCAAGGAATGTGTGGTACCTATGCTTTTGTGTCAGTCTGGCCTCTTACTTTGGATCAGGTGAGAAAAGATCACCACCTACACAACGGAGAAGAAAAAGCATGCAATGACGGATATGAAGTAGGTCAGCACAGCAATATGATCTGCGCTTTCCACATTTCTGTGTTGAGCGTAGAAAACCAAGCTGCCCAGGGCACCTAGGAAGCCAATGGTACCTAGGATGTGTGACCAGATGTTCACTGTTTCATTGTGAATGTGGAAGACGCTCTGCAAAGAGCGACGATAAGAAAAGGTGGCTCGTCTAGTGTTCCTGTTAAACATGCACTGCTGTACATGAGGCTGCTAGACTCACCGATAGCTTGTAGGTATAAACTCGTTGTCCCGCTGCCAGTGTACTAGACATCATTAACACGACTGTCATGATGAACATTGCGAATGTACGAAGCAACTTACACAGATCATCCCATCCGACCAACTCACCCCCCATTTCGAACTGATTGTTGCTGTCTTCCGCTTTTCTCTCGGCAATAGGCCACGATGTTAATATTGCGCCACAATCATTTCCACGGTCCTTTTCCTTGACGATCCCCGCGTTTCCTCTAGCGCCTTGGCTCACGTGTGATATCATGCTTTGTACAGATTTGGAACTCAACCACAGTAGATCTAGCTGATGATGGCAACGGCTCGCAAGATGGAATTCGTGAAATGGAAAGCCTTGATGGAATTTTTCCGCGTTTTTATCATCATCATGTTCACAGTCAAGCCATCACCAAGACGCTTTGCATTCGCCAACATGACGCATTGCTAGAGTCCGCGGAACATGACGGGGTTGAGCAGCCTCGCACATTACCTCAAAAGCTCGTCAGGATTGCTTCTTCCAAACCCTTCTTGATTTTGGTAACAGCGGCGATCTAGCGCCGGGCCAGACGGGAGCTTGACATCAGCATGTGTGATGATATACAAGATCGATGCACTACATCTCTCCCGAACTTTGAGATGAAGCTTGTTCCTCTGATTTCGTCATAGTCCTGGAGTTGTTACTGTGCATACGCAGTTTAACCGTTGTTGTTTTGGATGTTCCTTCCTAGTCATTATCTCAATGAATGCAAGTTTGACCTATTAATGTGATATTTGTACTCATCTGATTGAAGATGGACTACTCGATGTATACAGGCCATGTCACTTAAAATGGAGCTCGTGGTGGCGTGATGTTGCCGCGTTTTCAGTATGCGCCAGGTATGCGAAAGCCGAGATCCAATAGCCCCTCCCATACCACAGAATAACACGAAAACAACACTATGCACTCGTTAGGCATTATTGATTGGGCCAAGCAACATCATATCCAGGTGGCTGCAAGCCCAATGACCAGCAAACATAGCAATACTAGCAATAGTAACAAGACAAAAAGTCAGAAGAGGATTACACACGCACAGCCGCATTGCGCGTAGGTCGATATTCTGAAGGGTCATGAAGAAAGGATTTTGGTGAGATGCGATGGCTGCGGACTTTCGACGGGTACGTTTTGTTCTACCAGGAATTGCCGTGCGCAGGTCACTCGTTGGAGGAAAAGGCTAGATCGCATTGTCTTTCGAGTTGACAGCTTCGTGTGCTCAGAAGTCGGGAAACAGGTGTCCGTGGCTATTCGGACATGTCAGAATATGATCTACAGTGTAAGGTGGACTCTGCACGCACGGGTCGTCCCCTGCCTGACCGTATGCCTCCGTCTCCTCCGGATACTTATCGAATTGACTAGCGTCACCGACACCTGCTCGGACAGGTGGGACGTATGGAGCGTCAATGTCCTTCTTTTGTAACCGGTCCCATGTCACCTCGGCAAACCAGGGGTGGTTCATAACGTCTTTGCTGCCGCCGTGCAAGTTGCCCAGTCGCTTGGTGAGATCGGGCGTGATGAGCTTCTGTAGGAGGTCGTGTGCATCGGGGTGGATGTAAGGCGGGTACTTGACTCTCGACTTGAGGATGTTTTCGTAGATCTTCATGGGCGAGCCGCCATCCCAGAAGGGAGTGAAGCCGCACAACATTTCAAAGATGAGAATACCGAGCGACCACCTTGCGCTGTTAGTACGCTGCCGTCACGAGGTTGCATGCAACTCACCAGTCTACAGACTTGTTGTAGCCTTTGGATGCGACCACCTCGGGCGCCAAGTAATCAGGCGTACCACACAGCGTCCATGTGATATCGGGCACCTCTTTGGCGAAACCAAAATCCGTAATTTTCAGGTGTCCGTGCCGGTCGAGCAACAGATTCTCAGGCTTCAAATCGCGGTAGATGATGTTGTGCGAGTGCAGGTAGTCCAGCGCGAGCGTGACTTCGGCGGCGTAGAACTTTGCGACCGGATTGGGGAAGCGCTGCACGCGTCAGTATAATTGGACATTGAGCATGACGAGCATGGCACGAAGGGAGAAACGAAAGAAAATAAAGAAGAAAAAAAAAAGTACCTGTGACTTTCGCAGCAGACTAAAGAGCTCGCCTCCCTCGACAAAGTCCATGACCATGTAGAGGTTTTTGGAGTCTTGGAAGGTGCCCCACAGGGTAATCAAGAAGGGATGCTTGACCTGCTGCAGCATGCGGCGCTCGTCGTTGGTGTGCTCGACCTGCTTCATCTTGACCACCTGGGCCTTTTTGAGCACCTTGACGGCATAGAAGCGCTGGTTGTGCTTGCTCTGGACGAGATGGACACGGCCAAAGCTGCCGGTGCCGAGGGTGCGCTGGATGGTGAAGTCGGTCAGCGAGTACTTGCCCTTTGTGACGCGGGCCTGGTTGAGGGGCTGCGTCTGGAACTGGACGGCGCCATTCTTAGCGGACGACTGGTGCGACGACGTGTTGTTGGGGTGTATCAGGTTCTGTATGCTGGGCGTGTTGCGCGAGTGCTGCTGGGGGTTGGACTGGGGGCTGGCAGCACCATACTGCTGCTGTTGCTGTTGCTGCTGCTGCGGTTGATGCTGCGGCGGGTGCTGCTGCGGTTGATGCTGCGGCGGGTGCTGCTGCTGTTGCGCGTGGGGTGAGTTCATCGAGTCGGCCGGCTTGGGAGAGGCGGCAGGCGCGGCCGAGGCCGTGGTGGAGGCGTTGTGCGCGTGGTTGGCGGTGCCGTCGCTGTTGCTGTGGGTGGAGTGGTTGGCGTGGTTGGCGGTGGCCGAGTCGTTGGTCTTTGTCTTGTGCAGGTGGAACGAGCCCGACTTGCGCGAGCTGGTGGGCGTGATGGGTGACGTCGTGTCCTTGATGGGCGAAGTCGGCGAGTCGAGGTCCTTTGAGCCGTTCGAGTCCTTCGTCCGCTTCTTCTTGAGGAAGCCCAGGGTAGGCATTGGAGGGGCGGATGGGGGAATGCAGCGGCCCTGCCCTGCCTGTACCTGGACGCAGCTCGGGCGATCTCAGCAGCAGCAGCGGTAGCGGTAGCGGTAGTGGCAGTGGTAGTGGTGGCGGGAGGGTAGCGTAGGGTAGCGCAGCGCAGCGCAGTACAGCAAACAACAAAGCAACAAAGACGACGTCGGGCACGAGGGGCGATCGGGCGGCGCAGATGCAGACGCAGACGCAGACGGCAGCAATTGATGCGCGCGCAGTCTAGTGAGGGCCGATGATGGCGGGCGTCGGGTAGGGTCAGGCCAGGTATGGATAGGGCAGTGTGGGCGGCGGGCAAAGCAACTGGTGTTTGCGGCGTGGTCGGCCTAGTGAGGGGAGGTTGGCTGGCGCGTTGGCGTTGGCGTCGGTCGGCCGTCGAAGCAGAAGCACTGGCACACTGGCACTGGCACTGGCCCTCGATGGATGAGGCTCGCTCGGCGGGGAAGAACTCTCCACCTCTACCACCACCGCCACCACCATCCATGACTCTCTGCGCGCTGCAATGGCTGCCAGTCAGTGTTTCAGTGTCGCTGCAGCATGTTTGCTTGTCGTGTGTGTGGGACCTGGCGCCCTTTGATGCGACTTTAATAACGGCATAACTACTACACCGGTCATGTACGTCGTCGCTACATCTCGTACATACATGCACACTACCATCACATCACGGCTACTACACAGCACCACCACCACCACCACTACCACCGCCCCCGACTCGTGCTCGCGTCATCACCGCAAGCCTGCCCACCCCCCTCGTCGTGCCTATGTAAGCAAGCACCACCGGAACCCATCGCTTGTTGCGTCATGCGTACCGTGGCAATCCCAGCATCAAGGAACATGGCTCCCGCATGCTAGCTGTGAAGAGACTGGCCCCGATTCATGCACCTGCTCCCCCAGCAATGCGCGCCAAGACTCCCCCCGTCGTGACACAACCTCCGCCCATGACTGCCCTACTGCTACAAACACGGCCGTCAAAGAAAAAAGAAACAACGCCCAAAAAGCAACAAAACCCCCATTCATTACACTGCCCGTGACCCCGTACCCAAATGCAGACGTGACTGGCGCAAAACAAAAGTTTTGCTGTTTCATAGCTCATCCCCCGCCGCCTTCGTTTCACCGGCCCCACCCGTGACCAGTACCGGCTGATACGTCTCGAGATCCAGCCCGCACACTTCCATGCGCCGTTGGCGGAAGCGCTCGTAGAGCTTGCTCCACGCCTCTTGGGCCTCTTCGTTCTGGGGTCGCAGCTTGGCGCGCTCCGCGTAAGGCACGTCGTACTCAGGCCCGGGAAGCTCCGGGTCCGACAGCCTCACAAACGTCGTCGCCTGCTCAAACGCCGTCGCGTTGAAGCCGTCTTTTGCATCGCGTAGATTTTGTGATTCGTACACAACATTGCCCATAGATAGCGACCATTCAGAGATGAGCGAGTCCGGCACCGAGAATGTCTTGCGGAACATGTTGAGATCAGACGTCGGCTTCGATGCGCGCAGTGTCCGGAGCTGGTTGTAGCTTTGCTGTGAGGGATGAATCATGAGCAGCGACGTCGACATGTCTGTCCGCTCTGGTGTTGCGGGATATGCCGCCATTGGCACCGACTTGGAAAAGGCAAGGAGCGAGTCGAGGGCAGACGCATCGAGCAGCACGCCTGGCCCTTGAAGGTACAGCAGGCGCTCGTATTCTACCAGTGAGTATAGACTAGCTAGCGAGTACGACGAAGGCAGAGTGCCTGTAATTGTGAGTGACGGACAAGGAAGGGCTCCTGACAGACTCACCATCTGTGCCGTCTACTATCGGCTCCATGGGCATCAGTGTCACTCCATACCGCCTCGCTGCTGTCCCCAGCAGTCTCCGTGTCGTCGACATTTCCGGGCTGTACTTGTTGTCCTCGGACTCTTTGAGCCATAATTTGGGAAACATGAGAATTCTCCTTGCCGGGCTCTTCATCCTGTGCAAGTCCGAGAGCAGCATGACGGCGCTGCATAGCTCAACATGCTCGCGCACAACCTGCACGTAGCCCAGCCTACTCCAGTCCATTGTCTGTCCAGCAATGTACTGCGCATACGTATCGTCCACCTCTGGACGGGCACCCATGGGCCGCGCCCATTTTGCATCCAATGTCGGTGGTTCTATGGGCTTGGGTGGGGGTAGGGGTTTGGGTAATCGTGGTTTGATGGCGGCTTGGAGCGAGTGTACATAGCGCTGTTGTAACACCCAGCCTGACAGAAAGAGGGCAAATGTGAAGAAGAAGACTGCATCGATCAGTCAGCAGCGGGGGTCTGAGGGGATCGTCTTACGTACCAATGGTTACGGACAAGAGAACAGAAACCTGGCCCGAAGTAAGGAGCAGGCGGCCCATGACTGCAGGCCAAAATATGAGGGTATCAAAAGCGTGGGTATTCAAAAAAGGTCATGTAGAATGTCTAGAGTGGCAGAATGGCTAGAATAACTGTGCAAGCGTATCATGTGCACCCAAGTGACGTGCTGCCGAGTTCTAGATGTCGGTAGGGCTGCATGTTGAGGGCTGTTGAGTGGGCAACAATCGATAGCTAGCAACACCCTGGCTCAAATTATCCAGCCATGCGCCCCAGCTTGCTCCTCAACTCCAGCACCACTTGCGAAAACACGTGCGCAGTCAGTCGTATCGAGTCAGCACTCGCGAACCAACAGTATCGAAGCGACTCCGCCTAGCCCATGTCGAAACCGCAATTCGATCGCGCCGACGCGAGCGCGCTGCTCGACGACCGTGGATACCGTGGCGCCCTCATCCGCGGCCAGAACCCGGCGCTGCTCTTTGAAAAGGGTGTACGCGAGCGCATTACCGAGTCGTATTACTGGAAGGAGCAATGTTTTGGTCTGAACGCGGCAACACTATGCGACCGCGCGGCGGAGCTCAAGTTTATTGGTGGCACAACCGGCATCACGGGCAAGCCGACGCCGTTTTTGTGTCTGGCATTTAAGATGCTGCAGCTCGTTCCAGACAAGGAGATTATACTGGAATATCTCAACTTTCGCGACGACGACGAAGACGACGACCAGAATGAGGCCAAGCAAGAAAATGGCGATGCAGACGCGGATGAGGATGCTGCTAAGAAGGAGATGGACTTGAATGCAGCAGGAAAGCTTGGTCGCTTCAAGTACCTGCGCTGTCTTGCGGCTTTCTACATTCGCCTCGCCTGGGAGCCTGTAGAAATCTACAAGACATTGGAGCCTCTCCTTACCGACTACCGCAAGATCAAGCGCCGTCTCAAGGATACTTTTACCCTTACCTATGTCGACCAATTTATCGACGATCTCCTCACAAAAGACAGAATTTGCGCGACAAGCTTGTGGAAGTTGCCGTCGAGGGCTATCCTGGAAGATTTGGATATGCTGGATCCACGAGAGAGTCCGCTGGGCGATGAGGTGGACGAGCTGGATCAGGATATGGATAGGCGGAGTGAGGGAAGCGAGAGGAGTTATAGGAGCCGGAGCTATGACAGTCGAAGTAGGAGTCGAAGCCGAAGCCGAAGCTACGATAGTAGGCGTCGCAGCAGAAGCAGGAGTTATGACAGTCGGGATCGAAGCAGGACTCGCAGTCGTAGTCCGGGGGAGCGAAGCCGTTCAAGGAGTCAAAGTCGCGACAGAAGCCGAAGCCGAAGCCCCAACCGGGACCGCGATGACGAAGGACGATAAGTTCAAGTCTAGCCGTCTTTGTTTCCGTCGAGATTCTACCACGCTATATACCCATGAGTCTGAACATCTACGCAGTCTTCACATATCCATCATCAATGTACCTCCACACAGCGCTGCATCCCTCCAGCTACTCCCTTGCACAGTTCAAACACTCATCGCCATCCCCGGCAAATGATCCAACCACCCATCCACATCCTCCTCCACCGTACTCTCCACCCGACATGCATTCATCTCCTCAACCGTCTGCGTCTTCAGCACCCCCTGCATACCGGGACTCCCACAAAAATGAAACATACAACTATCATTCATGACCCTCTGCAAACTATCTCCCTTCCAACCAAACACATAATCAGCATGCGTACCGTAACCCCTGCTATCGTCGTAGCTCCAGACAAACGGCTGCGAGCCATCCGAGGGCCACATGTCGTTGAAGCCAGTGGTATTCCACATTGTTTCATAAGCTAGCTGGGGCATTTTTATCGGGTGTGAGGCTGGGCAGGGGTCTGCGGGGAGGAAACCACCGCGGACGGTGGAGTACATGTGGGATTGGTGGTCGGGCGAGTCGAGGTTTTTGCCGTCCCAGCACGAGGGGAAGTGGCTTGAAATCAGTAGGGTTAGTTTACGTGTGTAATATCAGATTGAGCGAGGCGTTGTGGGTGGTTCAACTTACTGTCAATAAAGTTAGCAAACTGTATATTACAAGTGGATTGAATGGGAAAAACGTACCTGTATCGCCATGATGCCCGCTGGACACGGCTTTGTAGGAAAATCCGGCGTTTCAAAGCCTCTGGTTAGAATCGTCTGGAGACATGTATACGCAAGACCCTTTTTACTTCCGTTCAGTGTAGTCGTAGTGGGGTTGCCGACCGTCATGCGGAAGCCCTGCGTTACCACACAAGAAACATTAGTCATTTTCCCAATTCTCGTCTTTGTAGTTGTAACTTGTTTGAGAGGAAGTAGTGGAAAAGGAGGAGGGGGAGGAGAGACTCACAGGCGGAAATGCAGTAACCGGGTTCCCCAAATCCGAACTGTTGAAATCTTTTTGCGTGTAGTAGACTGTCATTCCGCCGTTGATGTTTTCAGCGTTGGAGCCTTCGTAGCCTAGTATATCATATCACCCTATCAGTCAGCTAGTCCTAACGTCTCCTCTTCCCTACTCATTTCTAGTACAACGACTGGGACAGAGAGAGATTGTGTGTATGTATGTAGGAGGGAAGATAGGACTACATACCCAACTGTGCATTCGGATAAATCGGCACACGCTTGTACGATCCGTTTTGATGCCGAAAGTAGAGTGCTGCAGTCCAGTAATTGGAAAAATCTGTTCAACACAAATCATCAGCTTCTACTATCTTTACCTCTTCCACCACCGCATCCTTTCCCTTCTAATAATATAAGATAGGCTGGAATGAAATAATGATGAATCTTACCCTCGGTATAAGCACACGTCGTACAATTCGCCTGCTCGCCAATATCCCCTTTCATCTCGGGACTAAATGCATTACCACCTGTTATTACTTCTCGTTAGCATCTTGTTACAACCATAGCTTGGTTGTAAGAACATGTAGGTGACGTACCAACAATCTGATGGACCTATTCCCACAAACGAAACATTAGCTATTGCGCTTCTTCTTCTTCGCTAGTTTCCTGAGCAAGAACGTGGAAGGGAAAAAGGGGGGGAGTAGGAGGTAACGTACGTGAGATGAAGGTACGCGGCCTGGTTCAACGAGTGGATCTAACCGTTGGATGGAAACGGTACTGCAGCCGAAGCGGATAGCTGCTTGGGCTAGCCCTGTAAACAGAGCCAATGTAGAGAACCTCATCTTCTTCCTTCTTTCTATTTTACTTTCCTTTCCTTTCCTGGCGTTTCCAAAGGAGGGAATCGGATATATCACGTGAATAGTTGGTATTAATAACAGTAGAAATACTCGTGGTGAGAGAAAGGAAGGTACAAATGAGGCTGGATAAAGCAAGTGTTTGTACCATTCCATCCACTACCGCCTCCGCTATCTATCTGTCTACCCACCTATCAATCCATTACTTGCTACCGCTGCGCCCATTGCTGGGCACAAACGTACGATCTTTGTTGAGAAGCATCGCACACATGAATCCGACGCACATTGATGAAAAAAGTAAACGTTGGACATTTAGCAAGATAGAAATGCTTCATCTGGCAAAATATGCCCATGCTGGGATTGGCATTTTGCATATGGGTGTGCTGTGGTGAGATGGATTGGGTAGGAATGTGGGGCCTTTTTGGGTATGTGCTTGGATGGGGAGGATGGTGGTTGATGGTGTTGGGGGTGTTACGTATGGTATTTGGGGCCATTGAGTAAGTAGATGAGAATGTCTAGAGGGATATGTTTGTTTGGAAAAGTGTAGTCAAGGCGAAAGAGGTGCGTGGCTTCTCGACGACTTTGGGCGCAGATGGTATTCCAGTAGCCGCATGATTGATTCTCTCATTTGAATTTTGGTATTAAACAATAGTAAACATGCTAACACTGCACTCGCTCACTTACTCCCGGCTTTACTCACCACTTGTTTGAAAGTGTGAAACTATAAAAGGGCCCTTAGGTTAGTAGTGTAGCACGTATAGTGTTGTTTGAAACTTCCCCCCTCCCACGTGACCCCATTTCCCCCAACTCCCCTCCCCATCCCACCACCACCACCACATCTCCACCTCAACACCTCAGCCCCCCACACACACGCACAACTAAATCCTTACGCTGATCTCCCTTTTCTCCTTTCTCTCCCTTCAATATAAACGTCCATTTTTCCCGGTACCCATTTATCCCACCAGCCAATCATATTGCTCTGCCAATTAATATGGATCAAGTCGACAAAACGAAAAACGAGCAAGGTATGAGATTGGGGTTTTGTGAGTGTCTCCGGCAGATGAGTCTGATCTGATCTGAGATGAGGGGAGAGAAGAGAAGAATGACGTCAAGTGAGAGGGTTAATAAAAAGGGGGTAAACTTTCATTGGCACACACACACGCGAGGGAGTTCGTATGGCCCAGTCGTATTCGGCGTATAGGCGGGCTGGGCTTTTTTTTGCTTGTATGTATGGCAAGTAAGCTTGCGGGCTTGGCGAATGCGTATGTGGGAGAGGGGGGATTCTTGGCTTTTTTAACTTGATATTTGGGCCAGCGGGGGACTCGGCGTATGACATGTCGTGGATGCTCTTTGGACGAGTCTTGGAAGCTCATGACCCTCATCTTCATTGATATGGGAGAGTTTGAAGTAGACAGTTCAAACAGTCACACGTACTGTGTTCCGCGTGCCCGAGAGGGTTGAATTCTCGCGGTGGTTGCTTTGGTGTTTTTCAACGATATAAATGGACGGGGCGTAAATGTTTGCGTTGTACAACAGTTCAATCTTACGGAAAACGATACTTTGACGTAACACAACAGTTCATCTCACATCTCATCTTACAACATACGTATCATGTCTCTGCTCACGCTCGTAACCTCGGCGCTAGTCTTCATTTCCCACGTGTTGGCAGCACCCAGCCTCACGTCGCTTATCAACCACGAGACAGTGGGTAAGCAGATCGAGGCGCGGCAAGGTGGATACTATTCGTTTTGGTCAGAAGGCGCCGGCAGCTTCCGTTGCAACCAGCAGGGCGGGGGAAAGTACACGTGCAACTGGTCGGGCCAGCCCGGCGGCGGCTTTGTTGCGGGGACTGGTTTCAAGCCCGGAGGCTCAAGGTATGACGGTGGCGTCGAGATCGATCGAAGAAACAGTGGCTGATGACCTGTACTACTATGTACATAGGACTGTAAGGTACTCTGGGACTTACCAAGCCAAGGGCCCTGGGTACCTTGCGCTCTACGGATGGACAAGAAACCCGCTCATCGAGTACTACATCATCGAGTCTTACGATATCCTTGCTCCAGGCGAGCCTTGGACGCGCAAAGGCAGTTTTACGTTTGAAGAAGGCACGTATGATCTCTACACGAGCCAGCGCGTGAACAAGCCGTCGATTGAAGGGACTCGTACGTTTACTCAATTCTGGTCGGTGAGGACGGAGAAGCGAGTGGGCGGGACCATTACTACACAGAAGCATTTTGATGCGTGGGCCAAGGCTGGCATGCGACTGGGCGGACATGACTACATGATTCTGTGTACCGAGGGCTTTTCCAACGGAACTCTATTGCCCAGCGGAAGTAGCACTATTACTGTGAGCTAGGTGGCTTTTGGGAGGATATGCAGTCTGAGAAGGGAAACAGAGCGACGGTTGACTCTTCAAAGTTTGCGGTGTTTTTCGTACTAATCAGCGTACGTGATATTAAATGTTTGAAAAAGGATGCTCGGGCGTTCATCTTGCCGAGGCGTGTAGCCAAGATAGCGACGTTGCTTTTTGCTATCGTGGCAAAGCTTACGAAGGCTCACCGGATCATGGAAATGAGGAGCATCCTTCCGCCGCGGTTGTTTGTTCGCATTAATGTGACGGGTTTCAGCCACAGCAGCAGTAGATCCGGAGGCATCCGGATGGGGGCGGGGGCTGCGGCGCGTACGGGGGCGCGTACGGTGAATAAGGAGAGACGGGTGGGCCAAGAAGACCCTTTGAGTGTTTATTCTAAACCGGGAGAGGGTGGCTGAGGCCGCAAAGCATATTGCTTCATTTTTTGAGGGAGTGGATGACAGCATGTCACTTGTCGCGGAGGTCGGCCGGGGTCGGGTGTCGGAGCCATGTCCGGTGGTGCCAAGGAGGCCCGCGTCGGATGGCATCTCGCAGTTCCCGACGCACAGCTGAGCAGACGACGACGAAAGACGGCGACAACGTGGACTGCCAAGGAGCGCGATGCATTGTCAAAAAGGCTTCGATCAAATGCCGCGCCTCTGTCCCGCACCCTCGTTCGGGCCGGGCAGTGGCAGGTGGTCAGCCCCCTCGCACGCAGCCACACGAGGCCGTCATTTCCAGGACGTGGGACTACGTATCCCCCAGGCTGAGACGCCCACAGAAGCGCCGGTGATGACGCTCAAACGATAAGGGAGGAGTTTGCGGGCCCTGGCTGGTGCTGACGAAGTGGCTGCAGAACGACATCATCCGGTGATGGCATTTGGCTGGACACAGGTGTGGCTCAGGCCGGTTTTGATACTGCGACGGCCGTCTTCTCCACCAGGGCTGGCGTCAGGGCTGGATGTGCTCAGGTCAAGACGTCGGCTGACGCTTGGCGGAAAGCTTATTCCCTGATTTTATGAGGGATTTAGCAGCATGGCGAAGCTTAGCGCAGCTTAGTTGCGCAACTAGCGCCATGCAGCCGGCCAGGATCTGCATGGCCAACTGCAGGCGTGATACGAGTAACGCCGGGCGGCAGCCAATGACGACGCGGGCATTATTGCCTCACACGCGCTGAGCCACGTCCCCCATTGTCGGTTCCATATACGCTGCCGTCTAGACTCGTAAACGCGCCATCGCAGGGCCGCAAGAGGCGGTGCACCGCCCCCCAAAGGCCAATCGCAGCCCTGACATGTGGCAGCGGTTGAAACCGTCTATGCACGCCCGCCTGGGGATCGAGGCTTAGCTGTGAGCAAGCAACCGACAAGCCGCACACGACGACGGCCAGTCCGCTTGGTCCGCTTGTTACATCAAACACCTGTCTGGCAAGGCCCTTGTCCTGCTGATCCCCCATTGCAAACGTTATAAAGCCCCAACGGCTGCCGCTGAAGACAACTCATTCCATTCACTCACACATCAATCACTCCTCTACTCCACTACTCAACCACTCTTCAACTCTTCAACTCACTCTCTCCCTCTCTGTAAATTCTCTCTACTACTCCCTGTAGTGCCACCTCTAACACTCTCCAGCAACCAACCAACCAACCACCACCAAAATGCCTGCCTCCGTCGCCTCTTCCGTCTCCACCATCATCAAGCCTTCTCCCGCCCCCAAGTGCGGTGAGTCGTGCGATTGCTGCGGCTGCGACGAGTCCTGCTGGTGCACCGTCATGTAAACGTGCCATTTTCGCCGATACCCCCCATCTCAATCCCAAGGATACGACAAATCATCACGACTATGGGAATTT
Organism: Exserohilum rostratum; assembly: GCA_026367775.1. Classification (NCBI taxonomy): domain Eukaryota; kingdom Fungi; phylum Ascomycota; class Dothideomycetes; order Pleosporales; family Pleosporaceae; genus Exserohilum; species Exserohilum rostratum. Next base: position 1,579,569 of record CP111160.1, read on the forward strand.
CTTCACTGCGACGGAATATGGAGTTGTTTGTTTTGTAGGAATATAGCAGGCTTGGCCTGAGAGAGAGAGAGCGAGCCTTTTTGCCATTGTGGATTTGAATCAAGAAACTTTTACTACATTTTGTCCTGTCTTGCTACTTGTTGACGTCACTTTTCTTTTTCCTTATCATCTCGTATCGCCATATGTTGGTCTATAACAAGGTTTGGGGGTTATATTTGCTTTGCTATTGACTAACCCCGCCTTGGACTCTTACCCAAGATACCGAGTCAGTCAAGGGTTTGCATGCGTCATAGGGCCATTACTTGAGCATTAGAAACCTCGACACATGTCAAATGTCGAGCAGGTTTCAACTGACCTACACAGTATTCCTCGGCCGAGGACCGACAATCTACAACCGACGATTTCCACACCGCCGTCTCCGAACCATGTCACTCCGCAGTTGCATGGCCTTGAGCAAATCACCTCTTGACACAACATTCAGTCTTCTCTGGACCACTGACTATGCAGATCCAAAAACTCTATTCCTGGACATATTCATTCCCGCTACAACGGCAACACGAAACTTAAACAGTAAATGTCCAATCCATCTCCGACTCATCGATATTACCAGGAAGCCAAGGACGGGAAACTTTACATCAATCCCATTTGTAGGAATACGTTTACCGTTCTCAATACCACCGGCATTTTAGCACATCTCTCGGGTCACTTCAAAGCACCAAGGATACGAAGACTTCAAACAGTCTTCTTTTCAGTACCGGCCTTACTCCTACTTTATAAAGCGCCTCAGCACATTTCACTACATCTCCAATAGTTGGCACATCAAACCACTACTCAGCAAGCATATCCTAGAAAGTTGCTCATCTGGCAATTTTTCTCGTTCCCTTTACCCTACGACAATGTTGCACCTTTTCTTCTTGACTCTTTCTGGGACAGTTAATTTACTTGGATCGAATAACCACAAAAATATTCATAGTAGAAAGAAAAGAATATCTAGCCTTCGCTACATTCGGTGATACGACATACTCCTTTCTACGGCTTGAGATATCCACCTCTATCCAACTCGCAAGGAAGAACATAGTCGCGAAACTTCATGTCGGAACTTTGTTCCTTCGTCTCGGTACATACGATACATTATTGCAATAAAATTTACCTTTCCTGGAATCCAAGCTTCATATCAGAACTACCCCAATGACCAAACAACTCAACGAACCCCTTTTTCTAAGGATTATACTTTCTTTCATTTCTGCCATCTCATTGCACTACTATACATCTCTTAACATCTTTCGCTAGAATATTATTGAAATCCACTTGGAACTACCGACCACTAAAATTCTTATCTTGAAACAAAAGATTCGTTATTTTCGCTCAGTCTCCTCTTATCAAATGGTACTGTTTTAACTCTTTGCACTATTCTGCCTAAAAACAGGGACTACCTAGACATTGCTAGATTTGTTTACATGAATCATCCCTATTTCAGCTATCAATAGCTATGTATTAAATTTATATCTACCTTTCACGATATCCATCTCTATCAAAACCATCACTGAATAGAATACCCTATACATTCCCTTTCTAAGAAATACCCTTCTTCTTTATTCCTGTTACAGACAATAACACAGACCTTGTATCTAAGTTACCCTAAGAATCTCAACCTGGCGAACAAAGGTGTAAGTGAACTTAGAAAATGCATAAACTTTAGTCTAAACAAAGTTGCTGAACAATACCACATGTACTTATGCAGCACTATATTCTATTTTTTTTTATTTTTTTCGTTGAAATTTTAAATCTACTTGAATCGAATAGCTACACGAAGATCTTGGATTTCATTGGTCATGATACTACTTCTGGTAGTTATTTCTACCATCTGACATGAGCCAAAACAATAATGTCCTCTTTATCTCCTCTAATTACATTTTAATTTTTCAATAGCCTTGCTTACTTTAATTAATTTGTCATCTTTCATACAAACCCTCATTGCATACTTGTGTTCTTCTTCTTCCCACTGCCTTACAACATGACGTCATATGCCTTTTACATACCTTAATCCTAGCTCTGTTATTACTTAGCGGAACCATGTTTTCTATTCATAGCTCGAAGAAAGTTATTGTGCTGCTATACCTTCATGATGCAAAACGTAGTTACCTGTCGCAAATCCAGTCCTCAACTATAGATTCTGCATGTTTGCTTGTATCACAGCTGGACTAGCTAGCTAGTAGACTGAAGGCATTACTTAGATATGCAGCGCTGTATCTCTTACTCTGGTGATGAAATATACCTGTAAAATTAGTATTAGGTAGATATTAAAAAGAGGCAAAAAAAAAACTCTTGTTTATACCGTCTGTAGGTAAAAGAGAGAAGAAGAGAAGAACAAGATGTCATTACTTCATTACTCCTACATCCTATATATCATACGTTTTCGTTCTCATCATTCATTTTCAATTTTGCTTTGAGATGTGCAGCAAAACAGGAACGAAAAAGAAAGAAAGAGAGAGAGATATACTGACCAAAATACTCACCCATTCCCACCCACCTATTCATCTCAACCCCCTCGTCCAACAAATTCGTTATCCAGAGAAACCCCAAAAAATGAAGACCATACCACTTCAAGAAGCAGGAGCCACTTCTCCCAACCTCCCCCAAACCAACTTGGCCTCTCTCTTTCCTCCCTCTTCCCCATCTGTTGCAACAACAACAATCATAACATCTCTATATTTCAGCGGCTTCAAATCCCAACCTAGCGCTACTTCCCTCACAAGTCCAGTTGGACATGCTACTTTGAGGTCGTTGGAAGTCCACTCTGTATCTGTGACTTTTTTGCCTTGGACGAAGATTTGGAGGCGAGCATGTTTTTTCTTCTCATCTGTTGTTGCGGATGAGGAGGAAGAGAGATTAAGTGTAGGCTTTATACTAATGAAAAGGACATGAGGCATCGGCCGATCCGTGATTTCAACTTGCACATCTTGAATCAATGCTTGTTGTTCTTGTGGCACCACCGAAGCCATCTCCGATGCCGAACGTAGCGCCGAGTCCGACTCCGAAGATACTACTACTGCTCTCCGAACAACATCGTCAGTGTCCAGTTTCGGAGTCCGACTCGGAGACGCCCTTTTCTTGCTTGCGGCTTCAAACGCATACGCGTACGCTAACAGCTCCGTGTCTTTGTATGCGCGTCCCGCAAATGTAATGTTGACGGGCATGTTTTTCGGGTCGGGCATCACGCCCATGGGTACGCTTACAGTCGGAACGCCCAAGTGGCGAATCGCTCTGTTGCCATTAGAATACTTGACCCCATTCCGCAAGCTATGTGTCGCGCTGTCGAGATTGAATTCGAGATCTGCGAGGCCGACGTCGCCTTGGGCGGGGAAGGCAATCAAGTCGAGTTTGTGACTGTCCATCCAATCTTCCAAATCGCGTTTTCGCTGGGCTTCTAGCGCGAGTAGGGCTTGTTTGAGGCCGGGGACGTCGTGAATGCTTTTGTCGGGCTGGACTAGCTTTGGTAGTCCTGCGTAATTAATCCAGTTTCGTACTTCAAGGAACGTATCTGGGACGTAGTCTTTTGGCTTGGGGAACAGCATGGCGGGGTCTTTAATGTCGGCTAGACATTTTATCTTGGGGTCGTTGTTTTGGCGGAGGAAACCGTCCCAGGCTTGGGCTATCAAAAGACCCCGCTCAAGATGGTTCCAGTCTGCTGGCTGCCCGGCCACATTGTTGGCTTCGCCTGATACAGAGTCGTTTTCGTAGTTTGTAACGAGTGGGAAGTCGGTGTAGATAATTTCTGCGCCGAGCTTTTCGAGGTCTTTAGCAGTGGTTTCCCAGAGGGCAATAACTTCGGGTGAGACGTATGTAGGTTTTGCGTGTGGATCAGAGTCTTTCTGGCCTACGTACATCTTCGGGACGCCGATACGTTTTCCCTTGAACGCATTCATGTCCCGCAGTGTCGTGTAGTCGATTTGAGGCGGCGGCGGTATCGCTACATGCTTCTGCTCTCGCACAAAGTCCCCCGCTGTCTCTTCATCTGGCGTCGCAATTATGTTCAACACCTCAAGCATATCGTCTACAGTCCGCGTATACGGCGTCGGTACATCGCACGTGACATACAGTGGCCAGAGTCCGCGACAACTCAACAGTCCCTTTGACGGTGTGTAGCAGACTAGTGCGTTATTCGACGCCGGACTACGCCCACTACTCACTGTCTCGCTGCCCATGCCGAAGACCGCCATGCTTGCAGCAATTGATGTTCCCGCACCGTTTGAGGATCCAGATGAAAAGGCAGCAGTGAGGTACTTTGAATTGTATGGTGACTCTGCCCGGCCATACAATCCCCTTTGCATGCCTCCCGCAGCCATGGGCGGCATATTCGTCTTTCCCATCAGGATTGCGCCTGCATCTCGGAGCTTCTTCGCAATGGCCGAGTCTTCATTCGACATGACGCCTTCTAGAGCAGGGGACCCCGCAGTGGCCGTCATGCCAGCAACTTTGTAACTGTCCTTGATAGTATACGGTATGCCTTCCAGGGGCCGTGGTTTCAGCCCCTGTGCTCGTCTTGCATCAGACGCCGCAGCCTCTTCAAGAGCATTTTCGTTGAAGACGGTAAAGGCATTGAGACCTTCACACGTATCGTAACGTGCAATGCGATTCAGGTAGCTGACTACCAAGTCGACGCTGGTAACCTCGCCTGAGTCAAGAGCTTTCCGATGGTCAGCAATGCTAGCCTCTACGATATTAAATGCAGCTTTCGGCGAATTCTAGATATGGGTTAGTCGAATCCATGCCATGTATGCTAGAGCCTACATCGGTGCCTGCCATCTTGGTGAATCCTGGTCAATCTGTAACTGAGACAACGGTGGCGAACTGTGAGTGCGCAACCTGTTGAGGCTCTGGGATAATAGAAATGTACCTTCTCTTATTTATCGGCCTTGGATAGACTAGATACTGGCGGGGCATGCGGTACGGCAGTTGCAATCACGCCCTACGTTTGAATAGTCGGGTGGACATCCCGCAAACGGCTAGTCACATGCCGCCGGCAAGTCCCTAGATATCACAAACTTTGGATTCCGACGGAAAGTCATGTAGATCTTCAAATGATGAACATAGCATTTGAAATTGTCTAGAAATCTCCAAATGATGTACATGGCATTTGAGCCTCTATATATCTAAACGATTGCTAGATCAAAACAACACGCTTGAGCTTCGACGAATCGAACATGCAGACTATCCAAACCACACCTCCGAACGATTTCCTCCTAGAGTACACATGATTCAAACCGACTACGCAGTGCTGTCCCACAGCGCCTTTGTCCTCGTGCTTCCCGCGATCAAACCACAGACACCCATGACACCGAGGTTGAAGCCTGGTATACCCCCACTTGCGCTGCTAAAGTGCAGCGCCATTGGGAGCCATGTGCCGGCAATGACCAAGTCGGTCCACCACCTCTTGTCAAACTTCTTATCCTCCTCGTCCTGGTGCTCTGCAACCGCGCGTCCATCCGCCACCATTTGCTGGCGTGTAGTCCTCCTGCGGGACTCGAGCTGCCACTCGCGACCCAAACGGAGAAAGTCGCACACAACGCCGCCGAGCCAGCAGCGGTATGCGGTAAGGTACAGGCGCGCCGTCTTGGAGTCGCCGCGGTTGAGTGCGGCAATGGCGCGGGGAGGAACGACGCCCGAGTCTGCGAGGAGACAGATGTTTTCGAGGAACTGGTACACAAAGTAGCTGCCTGCCTGCAGCGTGGCGATCCTATGTAGGACAACGTCGGCACCTGGCTTGGGGCCCGGGGCGAGCGATCGCAGCCATGCGTACAGCGGGAAGAGACCGAACAGCCTCAGAGTGGTGCGCGTCTTGGACAGGAGGACGGCGAGAGCAGCAATGGGCGGCACGGAGCCGTCGTCGACGACGCTCGCCGCGGGGATCTTGGTATCATCGCATGCGGGGCGGACGAGCGAGAGGAGTCGCTTCGCAAAGGCGGAGATGGAGGGCGACTTTGTCTGCAGGTATGCGATAATGTAGAGCGAGTAGTTGAATGTGGAGAGGAACGCGGAGAGGCCGCCTGGGGAAGCTAGCAGTCTGCCCACATTAGCTCGTGCCGCGCGACCCAGCTGGCAATTGATGTGATGGCAGACTCACTTGTTCAGTCGCAAAATCGTCTCGTCGACCTTTTTCACGCCGGCGAAGAGGTCGCGCTTGCTGATGTCCTTGGGACTGGCGGCGGGCGCTGCGTCGGCAATATCATTAACCACCTCCTTGACGTCAGGCGTGTTGGCGTCGGGCGCCTCGTTCAGTGTCTGCTCCGCATCGGACATTGTAGTAGAGATCTGTATATACAGAGCAGATCAAAAAGGTCAGGAAGTCTGGGCGGGATCAGGCCCAGGGCATCAGGGACAGCTTATGCGTCTCCGCACGCTGGCAGTGGGAACTCGTCAGTTGCCGCTAAGTCCGGGGGCCGAGGTCCATGCCGCACGAGGGTTGATAGGTGCCAGGTGCTTGGTACGGCATTCGGTCTTCCCCCCGTCAACTAAAATCTCATTCAACCTGCAACGGCGGTGCTGCAAGTCAACCTGTACCGGTTCCTGGCCTCATCTCCGGTGAGTGGCCGCCAGGGGCGGAGGAGGCAGACGAGGCAGACGAGGAAGGTTGGCCGTCTAACCGGCTATGGCAATCACCCATCGCGATGTGATGCGCTGTGATGCAATGTAACATGCTCACATCTGCATCTGCTGCCTCGACCCCAGAAAGTTATTCCCGTCCAACCTAATCCAACGACTTCCTTCACCCCGCTAATCGAAAGCGGCCATGATTGTCCGGTAGACGGCATTTTTTGTTCGCGTCGGAGCTGCTATCAGTGCGATTCGTTGCGCCCAAATCGACCGCCGAGATGCTTCACCATCAAGGTTTCTCGGAGGGTGAGGGGGGGGCTCCATTTGGGCAACTTGCCGTGCCCTGCTATGCCGATCGTCGCTATAGAAGCTCGAGGCAACAACAAGACTGCTTGCTTTTCGCCTTCGGTCCATGATTACTCAACCGCAACAGATCAAGTGCAGCATTCTTTGCTTGGATGCGAGTCGTCGTCTCCTTTGGACATGCCCACCAGTGCGAAGCCGATCCATATATATTCATCGGAGACGGTTGGGTGCTACGTAATCTTACCGCCTCTTTCACGGTATGTTCATGGATGCTGATATTGAGCACAACGGTAAGTTTAGTGCGTGTCACCATGCCGACTGCCGCGAACGAATAGAAAACACACCGCCGACAACATCTCGTGCAGAACCCAGTCGGCATTTTGACCCTGTTCAGCAAAGCATTGTTTGGTCCATCGCCGATGACAATTCACAGATTTCACAGGTATGAAGGGGACGCATTGGCGATATCATCATGGTGCTTGGCCGTTGGTCAGGCAGACGCACCGTAGCAGTACAATCATGTTTCGGGTAGAAACGTGATCTCTGGAATGAAGTCGATTATCAGGAAAGAGCTCAAGGACCAAGTACTAACATGTCCTCGAATCAGACTGTGCACAGCTATGGCTTGCTCCGGTGGCAAAAGAGACCAGGCAATTTAAGACAGCCGTACAGCTGCCCTACATAGGCACTATACTCCCATGTCAGCAATGAATGCTTTCACAGGACAGTGACCTTTGCACTGTCAGTGCACACCCTTGCTGAGGAAAGCTCCCCACGCACCCAAACTCGCAAGGCCTCAGTGGACAGTCGCTCGAAACGACTTCAGATACGCAAACAAATCCACTATGAACCTGTGTACCGCAATGCCAGACAGACAACGCCAAGGTCTAAAGAGGCCTGAACCTGCCGCGGACCATGGCCACGTGCCAGAGCAGGCAAACAAAAGACACCGACACTCTACGGACAGCTCACTTGAGACGAACGAAATTGACCGCATCCTGGAGATTCCACACGTCATTGCCAAAGCCAAGGCCATGGCTGACCGGCCATTCGATGTGGGGGTGGCGCTGGGGACGATGCTATACTACATCCTTCCACTCGTGGCGACACATCTGGACAACGCAGTCAACTTCCAGAACACGATTCCAGAAGCCCTGGCATGGGCCACGGGGTTCGTCGAGGCGGTGGATCAGTACATTGCGTATCTGCGCATGACTGACATGTGCTCTGACGAGGCGCCCGACCAGGACGCGATGGAGTGCCAAGGCCGGCAGTCGCTACGAAAGTATCTGGAGCGATACGCCTACCGTGTTGGGGCAGCATACAAGGACTATGTTCGCAATCAGCTGTGCCAGGTCTTCCAATCGTGGAGCAGAGAGCAGACGCAGCTGTTCAACAAGGGGGTGGACAAGGCCGTTTCGGGCGCGCAGTGGGTCGTGTATCCCAGAGCCAATGTGGTTTTGCAGGCGGGCGACAGCGACTGGGCCATTTGGCTGCGTGGGCTGTGCGAAGAGCTGGGCATGATGGAGGCCCGGGCGGGCAGACGGGTGCGTGAGGACATGTAAAGCAGACCGTGTTTGGCGAAGGCGTGTGCGTTGTTTCGGTGGTGAACTGGATAGATGAATGGATGGCGGGCGACTAGCCACGACAGCAGGGCAATGCGAGCCATGGCGTACCCCTCACTGAGGACCTGCATCGCCAGGTCACTGAACAACGTGCTAAACGGCGGCTAGCTGGAGATCACGGCGCTGCCACTGCAGCAGCCATGCAAGCGGGCGGCGGGCGCAGGCGGGTGCATGAACAGCTGCAGCGCATTGTCACTGTGGGTGGAGTGGGAGCGCGAGAGTGGGGTGGAGAGGTCGAGGGCCAGGCTCGTGCCCAGGTACCGTTGGCGTTGGCGCTGGCGCTGGCCTGGCGAGATTGGGGCGGGCCTCAAAGGGAGGCTCCACCCGCCAAGGCGCTGACGACGGGCTCCTGGGGGCAACACAGCGTCCCAGGGCGAAACAACACACATACACACACGCGCGCCCTCGCACCCATTGCTCCCACGCTGCCCTCCCTTTTTCCCACTTCCCTCAGCGCCTCTCTGTAGCTAACCCGCCCCGGGGCCTGAGCTGACATCTTGTCCCCCGCTTCGCAATGGCTGGCCGATTCGTGCGCGCCTCCAAGTATCGTGAGTAGTCAGCTTGATGCCCAGCCAGCCGCGAGTGAATGCTAACACGCCCACCAGGCCATGTCTTTGGCAAGGGCACCAAGAAGGTATGCGACCACGTCTGCAGCAACAGCAACAGCAGCAGCCACCACCACCACCACTGCAACTCGACTCTAACACGCCCAGGAACAATGCTACGACAACCTGCGCATCAGCAAGAATGCCTGGGACACCAACCTGATCAAGGTCAGCCCACGTGCACGCGACCCTGCCGCTGCTCGCACTCACTCGCCCTAGGCCAACCCCGAATACATTGCCGTCAACTGGGAGGCCAGCGGAGGCGGTGCCTTTGCTGTCATCCCCATCAACGAGCGCGGCCGCGCCCCCGACGTGCTGCCTCTGTTCCGCGGCCACACAGCCGCCGTCCTCGACACCGACTGGTCGCCCTTTAACGACTCGCTCATCTCGTCGGCCTCCGACGACGGCAAGGTCTTCCTGTGGAAGGTCCCCGAGGGCTTCACCCTGCACACCGACGCCGAGGAGCCCCCAGATGTCTCTCCCATTGCCCGCCTGGGCGGCCACCAGAGGTGCGACTGAGCGCTCCTGTTGCAAGTCATGCCCTAACCCGTGTCCAGAAAAGTCGGCCACGTCCTCTTCAACCCCGCCGCCGAAAACGTCCTGGCCAGCGCCTCTGGCGACTACACGCTCAAGATCTGGGATGTCGAGGCTGGCGCCCCCAAGCTCACGCTCAAGGTCAACGACATTGTCCAGTCGCTGTCGTGGAGCGCCGACGGCTCCATGCTCGTCACCACGAGCAGAGACAAGAAGCTGCGCGTGTGGGACGTGCGCCAGGAACGGCCCGCCCAAGAGGTTCCCGGCCATCCTGGTGCCAAGAACAGTCGTGCTGTGTGGATGGGTGAAACCGACCGCATTGCCACGACGGGCTTCTCCAAGATGAGCGACCGCCAGCTCGGTCTCTGGGACCCCCGCAACCCCAGCGAGCCCATTGGCGGCTTCCAGATCCTCGACTCCATCTCCGGTGTCTGCATGCCCTTCTGGGACGACGGCACCAACTGCCTGTTCCTTGCTGGCAAGGGGTATGTACGCTCTCTCTTTCTACGAGTCTCTCTCTAACCATGACAGTGACGGCAACATCCGATACTACGAATACGAAAACGACAAGTTCGAATACCTCTCCGAGTACAAGTCTGGCGACCCCCAGCGCGGTATTGCCTTCCTTCCCAAGCGGGGTATCAACCTGCACGAGAATGAAGTCCTCCGCTGCTTCAAGACAGTTGGCGATGCCTACATTGAGCCCGTCTCCTTCATCGTCCCCCGCCGATCGGAAATGTTCCAGAGCGACATCTACCCGCCCACCACTGGCCTCAAGCCCGGTGTCACGGCTGGCGAATGGTTCAGCGGCAAGACTGCGCTGCCACCCAAGATTTCGCTCGAGAGCGTCTACGATGGCGGCGCGCCCCAGGAGGTGCAGAGCGACTACAAGCCTTCCAAGCCCGCAACCAGCGAGCCTGCCCCTCTCAAGACGGAACAACCCAAGCCAGCGCCCGAGTCCACACACGCGCCCATGGTTTCGCGTGGATCCATGAACGACAACAAGGACTCCATGGCTTCTGCGGCTTCCAAGTACCTGGACAAGGACAATGCCTCAGACAACGAGAGTGCTTCCAGCTTTGAGGAGATTTCCAAGCCCGCCGACCGCCGTAACATGACTAGTGCTCGTCAGGAAGAGAAGACTAGGGGTCCTGTCATGACCAAGGAGCCGGAACCCGCAAAGTCATCTTCCAGCCACACTCCTGCGCCTTCTCAATCCAAGCCCGCCGAGTCCACTCCCTCCACCCCTGCTGCCGCTGCCAGCTCCGGTGGCCCTGCCTCTGCTCTTCGCGACGCACTAGGCGACATCAAGTCGCAGCTCGAGCATCAAAACAAGGTCATGTCTGACCAGTCGGACCAGATTGCCATTTTGCTACGAGAAGTTGCCCAGCTCAAGTCCAAGGTCACAGGCTCAGAACCCTCTGACCGCGAAAAGGACGAGCGCATCCGACAGCTTGAGCTCGAGCTTGAGGAGGCCCGGTCTTGATTTCGGCACTGATTCTTGTCTCAACGCTGGCAGTATCGTTGACCGAGGATTCGTCCATCTGATAAGACCTTGAGATTATTGTTTGGATAGGCTGCTCAGCACATGAATCTTGTCCGACTGGGGCTGCGTTGATGGGAAAAGTAGGAGTTTGTATGATGTCGCGAGGCTGTTCTGTATGCGTACTGTTTGTTTGTCAGCGAACCTGCTTTTGCTAGCGAGGTGTCTGGGTAGCAGCATTGTTTGGTACATAAATCATTACTTTTAATCTTCAGTTGTGTGAGTGATATTACTGATAACATATGTTGTGATACCTACGGTAGAGTGTTTGTAAATTTGGCTGCTGAAGATGACTTGGCTTTGTGGGGACCATGTGAGGTTAGATTTTTCACTTGAACTTGCATTCTCATGTCAGAATACCATGTCTTTGCTCAGTGCTTTGTTACAGCCATTTGTTCCTACGCTCTAGTTACATGAATTCGTTCCAAGTTGTCCTTCCAAGATTGTATTCACCTCATATGGCGCAATATTTCAGTTTCTCGGTGATTCCGAGTCTGTATACGATAAAGCTTGCTATTCCACCTGCTCAGCCTTCACCGCTTCACCCAGGCATGGCAAACGCTTCTGTTTACAAACGCTCAAGCGGGTCCGCGTCGTGCCTGGCCATGCTGCGCGTGATTCGGTCTTCACCGTTGAGTGAGAGGTCGCCTAGCAGGTATATAAGAGCCACAGGTGAGCGTGTAGAGTTGAAAGTTTCTGTCCCATATTAAAAGACTACTACAGCATTCAACTTGGAGTTACTCGGACTAACCAGATTTCAACATGAACGATACGGCCATGGGTCCACATCAGAGCGGGTAAGTTGTGTTGTGTATGATATCGACCGAGTACTAAAGAGATACAGTGGAACTGAGCCTGCTATGCCTAACCCAAACCCAACTGTTGCTACCTCTACATCACTCGAGATGACAGAAACTGCTTCAACCAACTCCTTGGATGCTGAAATTTCTGAACCTCGGGTCAAATCAGAGTCACCTGCTCCAGATGCTACAGGCTCTATCGATGAGCAGATGATTGACAGGCCCGGATTGACTTTCGAATGTCCTCACTGTGACAAGTCGTACTCTAACAAGTATTCACTCGATGTAAGTATCAACACTACCAAATAATATTTGAAGACTAATGTGATCATAGCGTCATCTGCGTGAGAAGCGGTCGACATGCGCAAGGAGACGTTCGGCCACTGCTGAACCTCGACCCGCTTCTCATGTTCAACCCACAGGCACGTCTACAGAGCCAAACCAGTCTGTTCCTACGCAAGGCCAACATGACGAAAATGATATGGTCAAGCATGGACATGGCAAACGCAAAGCTGTTGCTTCTCCAGAGGGTAGTCCAAAATCGAAGCCCGTGGGCAAAAAGGACAAGATGAGACATGAAGGTCCAGGCGGTTTGTTATACATGAGAGTATTATTGTGATAAACTTCTGTGCTAACACAAAAGCAAGCTTCCGAGCTTGGATACCTTGGTCCTGATCCCGGTCGCGCACCGAAGCAAGACCCTGGCAAGGCACTAGCCAGTCATGACAAAGGAAGTTCGGGATCCGATACAAAGGTTTCTATGAACGCTCAAGAGGAAGCTGGGTCGCCGGGGAGCATGTCTCGACAGCCACTACCAGAGCAGCGTACCATGCCTTTGAGGACTCCGCCGATGCAGAATCAGCAGCAGCAGAACAACGTATGCATACTTGTTCAGTCCCATCTCTTCTACATGTCTTTACTAACCCGTCCTAGTCCCGTACTGCTACTGCCGCCATGCCCATCACCCAGACCACCGACACCGACACCAACACTCGCAAACTTACCCTCCTAATCAACAACACAATCCCCACCAACAACCCTCTTCACCCAACTCTCGTCCAACTCACCATCTCTCCAACCCAGAAATTCGGTCCGCGCCTAACTGCTTACTGCAATCAGCGCAACATGCGGTTTGGAATAGACTATGTATTCCTCTGGCGCTACATTGTGCGTTTGCCTTCTATATCAGCCTCACAGCAGCAGTCCAACTTGCGTCGTGATAGCGATGGAGGAGGAGGAGGTGAAGGAGGAGGAATGGTAGAACGCTACATCAAACTCTCCTACGACATAACTCCGTCTCAAGTCCACGATCCACAGCATACAGACATCAAGCTGAAAGATCGCGATGTCATTTTTGTTGTTGGATCCCCGTTTCCGAGTTTACCTCCTGCAGTGTTGCCGCCTCCGAGTCGTACTCATACTCCTCCTCCTGCTGCTTCTACTTCTAATTCTACTTCTACTCGTCCTTTGGGTGCAACTAGAGCTGGAACTCGTGCTGCACGTGTACAAGGCCAGACCCGCAACAGAACAACTACAGCTACAGCTACAGCTCCGCCTACAGCGCCGCCTCACCCAGCACCTCGCTATCCCCAAAACAACAACAACAACTTGAACCACATACAGCTCCAACAGCTCCAGCTACAGCGACGCCAAATGATGTTGCAGCGCGGCTTCGAGATACAGCGTCAGGCCTAAGAGCAACATCGTCGTGCCGTAGAAGCTCGAGCTACACAACATGGCTACGCTCCACCAGTACCAGCATCAGCAGGCGGACCTCCAGGCGGACCTCCACCATCAGGACCAGCTTATCTCAATCCCACAACCGGCCTCGGCTCCGGCCTCCCCTTCAACCCCGGAAGAGGCGCCGCCGCCACCGCCGCACCAGGAAACAGCACGCCAGCATCAGCCTTCCTGGGCAACCTCCACAACACCATTCTCCAGCTACGCCGCAGCATCCACGAGCTCGACATGCGCATCACGACGTTGGAGCGGTGGAGACTCGAGGAGCAGTATCAGGTGCAGGCGGTGGAGATTGAGCGGGTGCTTAGGGAGTTGAGGGAGAGAGATGGTGCTGGTGGAAATGGGGGGAATGGGGGAGGAGGTGATGGTGGCGGAGGAGGTGGTGGTGGTGGAGGGGATGGAGATGTGAGCGTCAAGAGGGAGAGAGATATATGAGCTAAGTCAGATGACTAGTTCAGAGATTGGCTTACTGGGTAATGATGGTGTATGGGGATGTGAGTGGGAAAGTACATGCATGGATGACTGGAAGGGATGAACTGAAAGGAACATTGTAATGTCTAATCTCTAGGGGGGCTTGATTTTGTAGTTACTGTACTTGTTTTGTTGCGGACTACGTGCTGAGAAAGAGAGATTGATGAAAAGTCTACTCAGCAGCCAGCACTTATGGATGGGAAGTATCATATTGCGATACTGTACTTGTCCTAAAATACATTACAAACTATACATTGTCCTTGTTCCTTTTCGTAAGATTAAGACATGCCCTGCAGTTAATATGCTAACGAACTGACATAGCAATACATCTAACAAGGCAGATGCCGCAGACACTTTATCGTACAAAAAACTCAAGCAATACGTCATTCCTCAATATGTACCGGCTGGCCATGGCCCTGCCAAACGCCTATATACTCCAAGCGGCAAAGCCGAAAAGACGACCCCGAACACTTCAAAGGCCGCTCGCTACTTGGCAAGCTTCAAAGAACCGAGAAAAGAAGTAAACCCAACCCAACCCAATTTGCCCTTCATACCGTAAACCCCGACGCCAAACAGTCATGTCAATGCGATAACTCAAACTACGAAGTCTTGGTCTGCTTCTTGGCAGTACCAATATGCGTGTTGTGCACCTTGGTTGCAAACTTGAGACTGGTGATCGTCTCTTGCAAATGGGCTTGCAGCGGGCTGACCATGACAAACATGAGTGTCTTGGAGTTTCCGCCAAGTGAATATTGAAGCAGGTAGGTAAGCTGGAATACGTTAGCAAAATTGTCATAAACAAATCACTTTCACACATACCTTGGAGTTCCTGTACGGGATATGACCACCCTCCTTTGCTGATCCAAGAGCGTTGATGACATCTCCCAGACAGCTCAAACTCTTGTTA
The DNA here is from genome assembly GCA_026367775.1 of Exserohilum rostratum. Taxonomy (NCBI): domain Eukaryota; kingdom Fungi; phylum Ascomycota; class Dothideomycetes; order Pleosporales; family Pleosporaceae; genus Exserohilum; species Exserohilum rostratum. The sequence goes on from CP111160.1 coordinate 1,594,694, forward strand.
ATGTTTTGCGTCTCCTTCAAACGCGCACCCTCGACCTTGGAATGCTCAAGCCTTTCAGATCCAGCAAGATCGACCAGGTTGAGCGTTCCCTCGCTCCTCTCGCCTGTAATGTCGTTGGTACCAACGAGCTTCAGGATAAAGACTGAGTGACTTCGACTGGATCGCATGTTGGCCTTTGTAGCAGCCACGGTCCTGTTCTTGCTGGCAGTCTCCAGAATCTCCTCAACTCGACCAGGACCATCCAGCATCACACTGACGGCATTGTCCAGGTTGGTCTGCTTCTTGGCTGGGTCGTGTCGAACTTCGACCTTTTTCTTATCCAGGTCTTCTGACCGACCGAGCAAGTCGTTGTACTGTTCATTGTAGACTTCAATGAACGAACCCTCCATCGTGTACCGCCAGCCCTTTTCTTGCAGCCGTTGCGCCTCATCCCAAATCTGGGCGGTGGCACGCGGAATCATACCGTCAGCCGAGGACATGGTGTGCGTCTTTCCGGATCCGGTCTGACCGTAGCAGAAAATGCACACGTTGTATCCATCCAGAGCACTCTGGACAAGCTGGCTAATCTCCTCGAAAACCTCGCCGTTCTGAGACGACGGACCAAACACGCGGTCAAAAGAGTATGAGTAGGAACTGGTAATGTCTTTGCCAGTTGCACTTTGCTTGCTTGGGCCGAGAATAGACACTTCCTTGCTGTCGGTGTCCTTGTCAGGGAATGAGATCTGCGCTGGGTCCCTCTCGGTGGCATGCGCTGGCCGCACACGACACATGACACGAATGTTGCCCTTGAGTTCCTGGACCTGGTTGAAAAGCTTGCGGCGCAGCGTCTCTTCTTGACGCAGTTTTTCGTGTGCCTGTTCCGCAGCTTCAATAGCATCTTGCATTCGCTTGTGGAGGTCGTTAAAGGCTGACGACTGCGCCTGACTGTCGGACTCGAGAAAGTCAATCTTCTCCTTCATGGCCTTGTTCGCTGCCTCGAGGGTCAGATTGTGTGTTGTTGCCTCTGTGAGCTGGTTCTGAAGGCCATTCTTGAGGATTCTCTCACGGTCCAGTTCGGACTTGACATTGGTGAGCTCGCCTTGCACGAGCTGTGCCTCGCGCTGCTTGACGTCGGCATCCATAGCAGCAGCTCGGAGTTTGGAGGCGTACTCCTCCTCAATCCTTTGTGCTTCTTGTGCGCGCCTGGCCCGCTCAGCTTCAGAGTCGGAGTCGAGCTTCTTTCGAAGTACTGCAATCTCTTCTTCGTGCTCTCTCAGCAACTTGTCGATTCGTGCTTCAAACTCGAGCCTTGTCTTCCTCTCCACCTCGTCTCGCTCCCTCTGTAACCGGTCCGTGTCTTTTCGGTGCCGTGATTCCAAGTCTTCGACTTCGTTGCGCAGCCTCCGCCGCACGTCGTCAACCTCGAATGTGTGCTTTTGTTGGGCCATTTCCAGCTCCATCTTGACCGACTTGAGACTGGTACGGGTGTCGTCGAGTTCCGACTCCAGGCCCTTGTTGACAATCTCTAACCTTGCGCGAATAGTCTCGAGTTCAGTGACACGGCTTTGGAGTTGCTGGATCGTCTCCTTGTAGTCAGTGGCCTGGCGGACATCCGTCTCCATCTTCTCCTTGAAGGAGCGGAAGTCGCGCTCCATAGCCTCCATTCGCTCGTTGTAGAAATCTGGGCAACGATCGTTAGTGAAGCGATTCAAAAATGGCGCTGGTGCTGTTCTTCTAGGCGTAGACATGGGTCGGAATGGGGAGAGATCCATCTGTCTCTGTCGCACAGGTGTCGGGGTCGGCTGGGGGAGTTGTGACAAAGGCAGCTTCGGTCTGGCAAAAGGGTTGGTTCCGTTGTCAGAAGTCATTCCCTGTCCGAGCCGGCTGTCACGCCTTTCTGCCTTGGATGCGCCTAATGTGAGCGCCCCAACCGCTGTGCAGATGGCGTCGCAGTCCGTATCGGCGGGCTCTTCAATGACTGGGGTGATGCAGCGGAAGGTGCTAGGGGAAGAGACTGGCCGTGGCTGCTTCACACGAGCAGTCCGTACTCGGGATGTGTTCTGGGTAGTGCGCTGCTTTGGGATTAAAGACATCCCTTCTGATACTTTGACACTGGCGGAGGGGTTTGTAGAGATAAGAAATGGTTGCACACCTTTGCGCTCTGCTTGCTCACTGTCGTCATCATCTCCGCGGTTCATCATCGACGTCGCAGGGCGCGCTCCCTGGTTGTACGACTTGCTCCTCATGTGGCTGGTCTGGCCGTAGGCTGACTTTGGCCTTGGGTTTGCAGGTCGGGGGGCAGCACCAACACTGCTTCCGTACGAGGATACGGATGGTTTCGCTGTCGTTCGGGAAAGCGTGCGCGATGTCGAGGCTGCAAGGCCGCGGGCGGCAGTGGCTTTGATGCCATTGGCAATCTTGGACGGGGCCGGTAGCCTCTTGGAAGGCTCGGGGGCTGGCTCAGGCAGCGTCCTCCGCTGCTTAAAGGCCGGCTCGGGTACTGCGGTGGTCAGCGAACAATGCGACGTTGCGGAACGGCGAGGGGCAAAGTACAGCCAGACGGCTTGTGTTTGGCCGTGGGAATCGGCATTGCGCTGCGAGCGTTGGTCGTGGATTCTTGCAATTCGCTCAGGGCACGCGGCGGTGACGATGTAATGTGGGAGAAGGTGGAAGGCGGCTTGATTCCAGAGCGTTTCGTGATACCCTAAGAAGGACGTGCCATTAGATGTGGGCCCAGGGGAGGGCTCGAGCGATACATACCACGTTCTCATTTGCCGCATCCATGGTGAGCTGAGATTTCCGTCTTTAACGAGGGAACGATGTCAAAAAAGCACACCCTAGTGCAGCCAAAAGCACAAGCGCGTCGCCAAAGTCGTTGCTGGCAGTGTTGCGTGTGTTGGATATCAATTGTTTGGGTCGGCGCTCGGACGTAAACACAACAGAAGGCGCGACCCACTCCCCGTCACCACGCTAGACTCGGCTAGGCGGCTAGCGTGCATTCATACATACATACATACACTTGCGCGTACCATACAGAGTAGTCACAGAGTTCAAGAAACTTGCACACAGCCTTGACCAGAATTATTGCTCAACACCAACAATTCCATGCATTTATTGGGTATCACCCACCGTAACCCTATCCTATATATCTAACGCCTGCGCGCCATGCAAATGCCAGTCGATATTTTACCGCCCGCTCAATCACCGTGCTACCATAGCTGAACTCAGGCATTAAGCATAGCAAGTGACACTTTTGAGTATTCTATACTTGCTTCACAAAAGCTGTTTAGTGTTAGCCGTGATCTTTCAGTACAGGTAACAAGGAAGACTTACTAGCATCAATCTGCACAACCTGCGGGAGTGCTAACCGCACCTTGTTCCTGTACAAGGCTGGTTGTGCCCTTTGCAAAGGATTACCTTCAAAGTACACTGTTTCCAAGTTCTCCTTATCCCTCAACTCTCTCTCAATCTCGCCAAAGTCGCTAAGCTTGCAGTTACTTGCCCAAAACTCCGTCAGGTTCTTGAGATTCTTGAGCCCAGTCAGGTGTTCAATGGGGTTGGCGCTAATGTCAATGACATTCAGGTTGACATTGTTTTCCAAGCCCGACAGGTCAGTGAGGAGATTGTGTGAAATGTGTAGTTCCTCCAGGTTGACCAGCTTCTCCAACCCCGTAATGGACCGCAGCCGGTTTGACTGGATACTTAAAATCTTCAAGTTTGTAAGCGTATCCAATCCCTTGATCTCCGTAATCTTGTTCTTGCCCAGCCAGAGCTCTTCCAATCCGGTCAAAGTCTCCAAGCCCTGAATCTCTCGCACCCTGTTTGCACCCAGCTCAATCTGCCGCAGATTCGAGAGGCCCTCCAGGTTCTCTATTGTGCTAATCTTGTTCTGTACAAAATACAAATCCTTGAGCTTCGTCATGTGGCTTAGCCGCTTGATATGCTTAATCTTGTTGAAGGACAGGTCGAGCGACGTGAGTTCGGTGAATGCATCGAGGCCCTTGATGTGTGCGATGAGGTTGTCGTAGAGGTCGACTTCTGTGAGCGTATTTGCAACCTCCTCGGGTATCGCTATGCTTTCTATGCGATTTTGGCGGAGGCAGAGACGCTGTCATACTAAGCAAACAACTCAATGCACGGCTCGACTAGACATACCTTCATCTGCTTGAATCTTTCCAAATGTAACAAAGACATGTCTGAGATTTTGCAGTGCACGAGCTCGATATCCTCCTCGTCGTCTGGCACATCGTCCAGCAGGTCCTCGTCGGCAGCCAGCTGTTCTGGAGGCGGCCCTTCATCTTCTGATACCTCTGGATCGCTCAAGACCTGCGCATGTGGATCTCTTGGCTCGTCGCTGAGCGTCATTTTGTCGACCCGCAACTTTCCATCCCAGCCGTTGCTGTCTCGTGGCTTGTGCTCGTCCGCGTCTTGGTCGCGCGTCCCATTCGCGTCGGTTGTGACCGCGGGGTCGCTTTCGGGATGCGGGGCAGAATTCGGCTCAGTCATGATGCGCTAGGAAAGTGGCTAGAAGAGGAGGCGATGATGGTTGTCTGGTACAGGCAGAAGATCGGCAGGGCAGATTGGAGCCTTTGGGCGACAGAATCCTGCGTCAGAAGCGGTGTTCTTAGTGTCAAGTGAGTAGGTGGGTGTTGGCTAGCTAAACTCTGGCCAAGCAAGGGTCTTCTAACGCGATGACGAATGCCGTCGACCCACCACAAACACCAACCCTCTACACTATGTCATCGTGTCGCACACCCCGGTCCGTCAGCGTGGTACCATGCAAAACAAATCTCCAAACTTAATCGCTGTTGAATGCAATCTTGCCATGACACTGCACAGTCTTTCCACATCTCCTGTCTCCTTGGATTGGCCCAACACCTTGTTATCAATCACACCACTGAAATCACCCCTATGCACCGACCAGCCCCGTGAATTTTCATGCATGTAGACAAATTGAGCAAAAAGAACTGTGAGAATCTGTTCGCCAAAATACACACGAGCAAAAAAAAATACATACAACAGCGGGGATTCGCCAGTGGTCACCCACCTGACTACTAATCCGCCGGTCAAAGGTTTAACTTTTCGAGAGCAAACGGGATCGAGTGGTCCACTTCGCCGATGGTCGTATGTGATAGTTTATTCCAATAATTTAATACATGTATTCATTACGTCGTGAGAGCCGGGGAAAGCCTCAAACGAGCGATGCCACGACAGACTCCGCGTCCCGGCGGGGTCCATATTGGCGGAGAAAGTGTCCCACGGGGAAACAGTCTTCGACCCGTTCCATGCTCATCATGCTACGTACTATGTAGCCCCTGCCAACTCTGATGGCTTTAATGTCTCTCCGTACCCATTGGATGGGCATCATGACAGCCATGTCACCCAGAACAGACTCTTCTTCTGAGGCTATGCTTGTCAGGCCATTATCCCAGTACGAATCTCGTGCAGCTGACGTTCTCTTGCTCCATCTTGTTCTCCGATCGTTGATTTCTGACCCATCCCCGCTGATGGTCGATAGCCTGTACGCTTTTTGATGTAGGTTTTCGCGGCTCGTCCCGCCAGATGTGCTGCCTGTGTATTTTGTCCACAGCGCCTTGAGACTAGGTAGGTTGACTGCGATAATAGCAGATTGAATCTCAAGCGCTGAGACAATAACCATGTTGCCCATTACCCAGGACATGTCAGGCGAGGAACCGAGTTGACGCAGTAGAGCGATTCGGCAGCAGGCGATGATGACAGAGATACCACCGAAGCCAATAACACAGAGGACTGCAATTTTCCGGCGCATGCATATGTTCTTGAGGTTCCAGATTGTAGATATGGGGAGTATGAGAATATATATGTCGACGATAATATTCTAAGTCATCTTGTTAGAGTCCATTGCGTTTGACTGAGAGTGAACAGAGCCAAGAATTTAGACAAGATACTTACGAGCACACATGGTCCGAGGTGAAGGATGAGCTTATTGATGCAATTTGCATCAGAGTGGGTGCCTGGATGAAATATCTCGTCAAAAGGCATACACTGGAAGCAAGCGAGGGCCCTGCTTGATGTTAGATTCTACTGTTCACATACATTCGAGCCTGAATTGACCTACACACTCGTAATCCATACAAGAGTGTTTAGCCCCACACCAGTGTAGACAGCTTGTCGGAACACATCACTGTCAGGCGACAGCCGGAGGTAGAAGACAAGGAAAGCAGACTTGATTACCCAGTGGACAGTGTAGTACAATATCTCCTCGACGAATAACCACTGTTCCCGAGTTAGAGGCGAGTTCTTTACAGATTGTATCTCTACACACACTTACCTTCAAAATCTCGAGCTTCTGGAAGGAATCCAAAACATCCATGTGGCTGTTAAACAGTTAGTACGATATCTTGCCCCAGTCTATGCATACTTCTCACAGTCCACAACCCCAGTATAGAAAAATTTGCAAGACGGCTTGCTGTGCAAAACTAAAGAACTGTATCTCAATGTCAACTCATCTTCATGCTCAAAGTCCAAATCAATGCTTACCAAAATAGCTACGGCAATGTAGTCGTCCCAACCCCATGTTCGCAGAACAATATAACGACAGTAAAACCGTAGAAAGATGGATAGCGTTCCAATAAAAAAGGTAATGTACGCCACAGAATACGCAAGCGGCTGAATATTAGTAGTTACGTCCATGGCGAGGAGTCAGAGAAGCCCCAAGTCGATGGTAGTACAGTAAGTAGTACCAGGCGACTTGGATCTATCATTGATTCAAACAAAGAAGAGAGAAAGCGTGTGTGTGGGAAAGTGGCAGTCGCGCAATAAGAGAGAACCCATTTTCTTGTCCCCACGGACAAACGGGGTTCCTCACGTAACATGTTTAAACACTCTAAGCCGCGTCTTACTTTTTTGTATCCTGGCCTTTTCTCATGGCCATGTCCCAAAATGCCATACATACGCGTCATGGGGTCTGCGAATAAGAAAAGCGATTCGCCCAACTCTGTATCGCTGATGCTGCAGCAGCAACTGCCAGGTAAGAAAAGAGCGTTCGTCTGACAAGATAGCCCGTTCTTGGCTCTGCATGCAGAAGCAAAAAGACCTTGTTTCCGATGTGTCTAGAAAGAGGCCATGTCTCAACCCCTCGAAAAAGATATGCTTACTTTTTTTCCCCTTTTGTTCGAGTACATACCCCATTTTTCCAAACGGGATTTTGCTCTGGAATCCCAGACGGCAACTGTATAAAACGTCGTTTCGAAACCCAAAGATAGACCTTGGGGAGGGGGCAATTATTCAATCTAGGCAGGAATATCGAGATGATATGGGATACGGCATGGTGTTTTTGATAAGGGCATTCCATCCCGTCGGACGAGGCACCGATTGGAAAGCCGTGAATGACTTATCATCAGGTCTCGAAAAAACGGCTTATCAGTCTCTTTCTCACCTCGAGACGAAGACGCGTAAACGGCTCGTTCATCCATCCCTCTCCAATCGTGTCTCCGCGCCCAGCCCTCGCCCAGTCCGCAGTGAAAAGAACCGTTGTCTTTGCCTCGTTTCGTAATCCAGTGGGCGAGCGGCCGGCCGACCGCCCGCCCCTGGTCCGCCCATCACTTGCCAAACAAGCAAAGCCCAGTTACCTAGCCAGGGGAGAAAGGCACAGCGACACAACGACAGGGAGAAACATCCGCCTTGTTCCCCGCGACGTGCATGTCTGTGTCGCAGCAATACGCACACCCCAGCAGAAAGCTTATCTTAGCCCATCTCGATCGCCGACGTCGCGTCTTTGCCCTTGAGCATCGCGAGGCTATGTGAGGCATCACTGCAAATGATGCGAAACGATCTTCGATAGCCTAGAAGATCTACAGATGGTACATACATGGATAACGGCAGAAACAGCAAAATGCAACCATGGCAGTTGTGGCAACGCGAAAAATAAAACTCTTGCGACGGACAATGGTTCGGACAAATGCAAGCAAGGGTTGGGTCAAAACGTCTGGATTATATTTAGCTATGTAGTAACAGCGACACTTCTGAAAAGCCCGTATACGACCACAAACGCCGTGAAAAAGGGAGAATACATCGGTAACGTGCACACATAACGACAAGGTTGAAGAAGGAGAGGGGCCTGGCATGTCAGCCATGTATGTAGTTAGTACTTAGCATTTTGCCAAGCAAAGGGATGATGAGAAAACTACCTAGACCCAATTCTACCTGACCCCGAATCTTTTTGCTTGCGGTTTAGAGCTAGGCTGAACAGGGATTCCAAAACAGTTGTGGGTTAAAAAAGGTCAAGTTTAAACGATGAAACTACATATGTACGTACATACATGCTAACGAAAGCGGACGGGTCAGCATCAGCATCAGCATCCTCACCACACCCGAGGCTATCATGTACCTTATTGCGACTTGACGGACGGGAGAGTAACTCGGCTAACAAGGATTCCTTTCTTTACTAACTACGGACCTTACGTACCCCTCCCTCTCTCTCTCTCTTGTCATCCTCGTCCAAACTCGGCCTCACCACGGGAGAATTAACCACTACAACAATAATACCAAGACTCCGCAAAGGGCACTTTCCGTCAACTTCCGCGCTCCAACCCCTGACTTGGCTTGGGATTTACATTCGAAGCGAGGCGAGGCGAAGCGGTTGCCAGGGCACGCACGCGCACGGAATAACTACTATTACATACGCAGAGAAGGGTACGTATATACGTAGGTAGCAAAATGCAACGCAAACGCAACGCAACGCTTGTTCATTTCCCCATCTAGGCATTCGCCCGACGGGGAGTAAACGTGAGCTGCAGAGGCGGAAGCGTCACGGTAAAGGTATCCAGGATCTCGTTTTCAAATGCATGGCCTGTTTCTCCGGGTGCAAATGCGACGTCAAAGTTGAGGGCGATCATGGAAAGAGCGATGCGCAGGCTTAGCTGTGCGAGGTTCTTACCGGGGCAACTGTATGCGCCTGTTGATCATAGTAAGATGTTAGCAAACGATGTTTCAGAAATTGCTGCTTTCGCTGCTGATGCTGCAGGTATCGGGAATACTTGCCTAGAGAAAAGGGCATGTAAGGTGCCTTGTCGGTTTCCATTTCCGTCTTGTTTTCGCCGAAGCGCTCAGGCAGGAACTCGTCGGCTCGCTGCCACCATCTTGGGTCTTTCTGAATCAGCGACACGGGAACGAAGACGTTTGTGTTACCGGGAATATATGTGTCGTCGATTTGGAGACCCTTTGCGGGTGTTTCTCGCGCGCCGCCAGTCAACAGTGCGGGACGAAGTCGCAGTGTTTCACTGATGAAGTCGTCAATGTATGAAACAGACTTGACTTTTTCATACGACCACTCGCTGTATCCGCCAGGCATAGCCTCATCGAGGAGTTGTTGGAGCTTCTTCTGCTTTGCGGGATGTTTGGCAAGGAAGTAGAGGGCACCTGCAAGAGTGGTAGCGGCCGTTTCACTACACTGCGTTAGACCTGGTAACTGGGTTCTTCATCCCGAGTTTCTTACCTGCCGGCGATAATCATGACTCGCGAGTCATCTTCGAGAGCGGCTGCGCTCGGCGGCGCTGAAACATCTTGTTCCTTAACGGCTTTCAACAGCCAAGAAATAACGTCTTGTGGGTACTTTTCGCTGTCCCAGGTCTAGAGCATGTCAGCACTGCCGTCTCACACGGTACAAAAAGGGAAAAATACCTTGTGCTTCTCCCGAATCTGGCTGGAGCAAAACGAGAAAAAGTCAGAGTAGCCGGCTGCCGCTCCCGGGATGGAACTGAGGATGTTGAGCAGCCAGGGAACAGTGCTCATTATACCCAGCATGGTCATGTGGGAATGCACACCGTGGATTGCAACATGCTCAACACCACTCTGGAGGTTGTTAAAGTCTTTACCGAAGCCAACTTCGCCCATGACATCGAAACTGAAGAACATGGACCAGGCAGATACGTCCATGGAGTTTGCTCCCTTGGCAGCCAACTGCTTCTTGAACAAGTCTGCCTTGTCTTTGATACGTGGTTCGTACATGCTGAGCGCTGTCCAAAGTCAAAACAAAATCCTCGTGAATCTGATACACTGATGCAAACCTTTGATAGAGAAACCGCGGTCCCAAGCCCGGCGGCGCAGACGGTGACCATGAAAGTCACGCGTCATATGGATCGAGCACTTTTTCGGGTCGTTTCCAGTCTGGCCGTACCATGTCGACTTTAGACATTCTGAATTGGGGCCGTACAGAATTGGAACTGCCGACTTGCGTAGGATGCTAATCTCACGTGGGCCTTAAGACGTTGGTTAACACATACAGTTCGTATTGCAAAATCCCAACAACTATCACTTACCCGTGCGTACAAAGTCACCATACTGCACATGCATTTTCTCGAGCTCCTTGTAATACTTGACGTCCTTTGCCGCGAGCCTCGCAGCATGGAACTTTGTCACCTTGGCTGCAAGTGGCCCAGGGAACTTGCGGCAGCGGTGAAAGGCTAGTCGGTAGACGGTGATGCTCGCCAACAACGCAGTGCTGAAGCTTGTTGCGAAAAGCAAAGCCCGTACCAGCCCGACAGCATATGTCATGCCGAGAAAGACGAGCACATACGCCGCCATGAAGTGGAACATGACGAACTCGAACTCGATCTGGCTAATTGCTAGGTGGAATACGACTCCCAACAAGGCGGCTGCTACGGCGCCTTGAGACGTACTGCGTTGCGCAGCATCTTGGATAGTATCCATGGCTGCTTACCGAGAGAGTGGGTTTACCAGAACTGTATGTATCAAGCGGCTAAGAAAAGAAAGGAGGGGATGGGGGAAAAAGGGAAAGGATAGCCAAGCAAGGCTGATCCAGTCAACGAAGTGAGACTGCGTGTTTTTCCAAGAGCGGAGCTGGCACATTATAGACACTGCCAGTATCGCGCTACTGGTGTTGTCCTTTCCTTCTCCGTGGAGTCAGGAGTGCCCTGCCAGGCGGCTGGGTGCGTGATACAGGTCGCAGATATAGCGTGAATCTTACATTCCCCACCCACTTTCCCACCAGCCCCTCCCCTGGGAAATCTTCAATAGTGCTTTGACGTCGAAGGCTCGGCTGTCAGATTACTGCCGTGGGACGGATTTGTCTCCTCTCGGTGTTGTTTGCGGACTTCCCAACAGAACCCGCTGCTGGGTGTAGCCATGTATCCCGTCCCCCGCTTAGCGCTAGGTTATCATCCCTGTCCCTATTGTTATGCCGGTCCACTTCCCCGCTACCGTTGGTTCGTGATATGCATCAAAACATTGGCACTTCTGCGGTGTACCTCATTTGGCATTTCTGCAGTGTATCAGCCGTCAGCAGAGTTAGCTCCAGTCCCTGGGCTGCGGTAAATATGCCGAATGGCGGGAGAGGGGTCCGGGGGCGGAGAGGGCTTGCTGCGATGCACTTCTTATTCTCAAAAGTGATTCATCCGAGCCTCGAATGCTCCCAATTGGAACATGAACCCTGGTGACATCCTCGGATAAGCGAGTTTATTGTAGGCGGGGGAGCAAAAGACGACATGTCTCAGGCGCATGTGGGGACCGATCTCAAAGCGCATCACTAATCTGTTTCCGGGTGTCCTGAATCGCAATTCTCCGCACTTGTTTCAACGTCTATCTTGCTCTGCCTCACTCGTGCCTAGGCCAACTGCCGGTGTACCCAAGTACCCGAGTCGTTTTCCTCCGGCGGTAGTTGATCCAACAGCAGTCTGTGCGGTGCCAACGCTTGAGTGAATGGGGGTATTGTGTATCTTGTCAACCTCAAAGCAGGCATTTACCATCTATTGATTCCAGAATCACATGAAACCTTCTTGAGATGGAACTGTATCTCCGCATGAATGCAGGTAATAGGTTCATATGTCTACAAAGTTCAGTAATCCACATCTTGTACCTGCGCCCTGCACCCTGCGCAAACCCTCGAAAACCCAAGACCGAGGCAACACCAATGTCCTGTCAGCGAATGATGCCGCAGGATAGCTCCGTGCGGTATACAGGTGATCCTGGACATGACGTGCAACGCCAATACCTTAGGGCAGCATTAATGCCAGGCCCAGGTAAACTGACTTCAACGGCTTTAGCTAGTCCGATGGTTTGCAGACACTGTAAGATAGTTCTCGGCGCTTTTTTTTTCTTTCTCATTCTGACCTCCGCCTTGCGCAGCTCGGATGGAGAATACGGATGCTACAGTCCCCATGTTGACGAGCCCATGGGGATGGATAAGACAAGGTTTCGAAACTGTCATCCGGCCCAACATAACCAAATCAATATCATGATCGCCGTTGAGGTTGTTCGACTCGTCTTGTGATCGTCTCGTGCTTTCTTTTTAAGAGCCGGCCATAGATCTCTGAAAATGTAGCTTTTCCTCCGTAGATCGCTCTCGAGTTGCGTCACAGGTTGACATCCGCCTTGGAGATATAGTTACGGCCATGACACTAACGAATCTCCAGCCGTTGGCATACGCGGTTGCCTACATTTCTTTCTTTTTTGGTACAGCCTCCATCTTCCTTCGCTTCTACTGTCGCCGCTATATCCTGCACCTATGGGGGTGGGACGATAATTTTGCAATCTTGATTCTTGTATGTACTCTTGATCTTGGTATAGTCTACCGCAACTTGATGACTAACGACGAGTGTGCAGATATGTAGCTGTGGCCAGCAACTTGTCCTGCACAAGTTTCTTTACTGGGGATGTGGACTGTACGGTTTATCCATGTTGCTTCTCGTTGACCTATTGCTGACTAGTCATGCAGTCGCATTGCCACCTTGACCGTGACTCAGCAGCTCAACATTACCAAGGTACGAGGCAGAGGCCGAAGTTGCTGTGGGTTATGCTGACAATTAGCAGTGGCTGTTTATTGAGGAAATCGTCTACTATTGGGTTCACTGGGTCATCAAATCGGCTTTTCTTCTCTTTTACCTGCGTCTCTCTACCAAGCGTGGATTCCGGTGGTCCATTTATATTGCAGCGATTCTAAACACAGCCATCCTAATAGTCAACGTGTACGTATTACCTCAGACCAAAGTCATATACATTGACTTTCGTCTGTACAACGACTCGCTTCTAGGCTGACATGCCAAACCAGGCTTATAGCATGCTTCCAGTGCACCCCGTTTGAGGCCATCCTCAAGCCAGGGTCGATTCCAGGAGCAAAATGCATCCCTATACTGGTTCTGCTTCTAGTGCCATCGGTTCTTGTCAGGCTCCTGTTTTTCATTTAGAGAAATAGTACTAATAGCGACACAGAACATCTTGGAAGACATTTTCATCTTGCTCATTCCTGTCTCTACCGTCTGGAGCCTGCAAATGTCGTTTCGGCGCAAAGTAGCAGTGATGAGTCTGGTTGCGTTTGGTAGCAGTTCCGTCATTATTGCTTGCTGCAGACTTGCGCCTCTCCTGGAACTGGGTAGAACCACAGACGCATCATGGGTGCTTGGAAAGATGATTATTGTGGCCGCCCTCGAGATACAGTTTGCCATTATTTCGGTCAACTTGCCCAGTCTCAAATCACTGTGGATTCAAATCACGGGTAAAAGTCCGACTGATTCAGGCGCTGTGGGAGGAAGTAATTCAAAACAAAAAGGGTCCAAGAACTCATCGTATAAGGAGATTATAACCTTTGGGTCAGGCGGAAATCCTTACAGCAAAAAGGGGAAGAAGGACAGAAGAGGAAGCATTACGCAGCTGGAGCAAGGCATCACAGCTACCGAATCGGAGGAGGAGCTATGCCGACAAGGCGGGATACCAATGCGTGCTCCGAGCCGGATCATGGAGGTGGACGAGTGTGGCGATGCCAAACCCTCCAAAGACTATGATGTAAAGAGTACAGAGCTGGGCGTGGATGATGTTACGTCTGGGCACTACCTGAGGGTATGATGAGGCACGATGAGATCAGATGCTACAAGCATATGTAAGCAGTTGTTTAGTGTAAAGAGTTGGATCGAGTCAAGCTCTGGTAGTTTTAGTAATAGCTCCATAATCAGACTTGCTGTGCATGTCTTTAGAGAAAGGGTCGAGGCTCGCCAGTGATGAAAAAAAGTGGTGCAGCAGTCTGTGATTGGCGTGTCAGTGATTGGGCACAGCGAGAAGACGTTGGCCTTGTGACGATGGGGACATGGATGGGGCAGCATAAAGCTGCAAGATCGGCGCGGGATGACCTCGACGTGCGACGGCCCGCTCTTGCACCACACTTGCCACAGTGGAACGCGACATGCTTTTGACATGTGACAGGCAGCGACGGGCAGAGTGACAGCCAGGGACGGCGAGGGCAGCAATGGCATTGGGGGTCGTGAGGGCGGTGGGCGTGTGGGAGCGGGTTGGGGATGGGGATGGGGGCGGATGCACGATAGTGTTGAGAGCGTGGACGGTGGGTGGACGATTCGGATTGCGTGGGCGCAAAAGGGTGGTGGTGTGGTGCCAGTGCGGCGGACAATATGGAGCGAGCCAGTATGTGGCGGCAGAAGGGCGCCGGGGCTCATGCGAGGGTGCGGGCGCTGATTGGCCAGCCAACCGAGGCTTCCCCGTGCCATGGCGGCTAGCCGTGAGTCGACGAGGGCGCTGGTGGCCGCACGAACGGTCGCGTGGCCTGCGAGTCGGCCGCCATCCAAGGTTTGGGCCAAGTCGATAATATATATATGCAGGGCGCAAAGCATGGTCTTTTCCAGACACGAGTCGGGCCTGGCGAGGGGAGGGGAGAGGAGAGGTGAAGGAGAGTGAGTGAGTGAGAGAGAGAGATGGCTGCCACACTCACACACGTCTGGCTAATATGCCCTGGCCCATGGCGTGCGCTGCCCCCGTCGCGCCTGCCCTGTCGTGTCGTGCCTGCCCTGGCCTGCCACGCCCACACACCCTTGGCCTCTTTGTCCATGGGCAGCCAGTACCGGTAGCCAGGCCTTGGCTCTTCATTTCCGTGCAAAGCGCTTCGCAGACTCAATAATGCGCGGGTGGGGCATCTGATTGGGGCGTCTGGCTGATTGAATCAATGGCCTCGCCCGCGTCGACGAGTGCCAGTGCAGCGCAGCGCAGCGCAGCGCGGAGAGCGAGAGACGCGAGCAATTGGGGCCTGGCCAGCGTCGCGCGGGCTAGCGCTGTTGCGGCCTAGGGGCGACTGGAGAGGCGAGGCACCAGCACCGCGAGTCCAAGACGGGCCCCCCCATAAAGAGAGGGCCCCTGTCGCGCTTGGATGGGCGTCGTTCACAACTGGCAACTGGCAAGCAACCGGCACAGCCCCTCGCGCTGCAGTCCTGTCCTGTCCTGCCACCGAGCAAAAGCAACGCAGCCCAGCGCCCGCACGAGATAGCGACCAGCATCCGCGCCTCACCCCGGGACGCTGTGCATTAGAGCCGCATCCCTCACGCAGGCGCGTCCACAGGTCTGTGAGAGAATCCGTGCCGCTGAATTGGTCGTCGTCGACGTCGTAGTTGTGGAGCTTTGGCGCTGATGACGGTGAAAGACGGCGTCTCATTTCCGCCCGTCTTAGCGAACCAGCCTCACCCCAAGCTGCGGATCCAAGCTCCCCCCGTTGCCCTTTCCCTCCTCGAACGCCCTCGACCATAGCGACTTCCCCCCAGCTGCGCGACATCGCGACCGCGCCTTCCATCTCGCGCCTTGATCGAGCAGCCGCGATCGGGCCACCCATTGTCGACGAGGAAGCTGCGACCACTGACCCTCTCTGCGTCCTCTGTCCTGCCTGCCTGTCTGCCTGCCAGCCTGCCAGCCCACACAGCACAACCACCGCCGGCCCTTGCCCTCGCCCTTGCCTGCCCTCGCCCTCGCCCGCTGAGAGCCACGCACGAGGCTGCTCCTCCACGCGACCACCTACGGCCCATCGCTACTCCTGCCCGCCTCTTGCGCGCCCTCCTGCTACCCACCACAGGGGCAAATAGAAAAAAATGAGTTCCGATCCGACGCAGGTACCTGCTGACGCATCCGCACCCTCCACCACGGACAAGGCACGAGGTCCCGCCGAGCAGGCCAACGGCAACGGTATGTCATATAAATTTATTTGCGTCACGCGGCAGCCAAGACCTCCCGGACGCGACGCCCAACACTCTCCCTCTGCTGTCTCGCTCTCCTTTGCCATCCCCCGCTAACCCATCGTCCCAAGGCCCATCGACCGACACCACCGCCGACTCGAAGCAGAAGCACTCCCTCCTCAGCGTCCCGCAATCCGGCCCCCAGTCAACCGATTCGCAGACCCCTACCACGGGTCTTAGTGGCGCAACCACTGCCGCCGACGCCGAGAGCATAGGACGAGGCTCCAAGCGAAGCCTCATGGGCAAGCGACGGGCTGGAAGCACGGCGAGCAGCAAACGCTCTCAGCCACGTGCTGCTGCCTCTGAGAAGACGGAGCAGCCGCCCCCGGTCCCCGCCGCGCCGAACCGCCCAGCATCCACGAGGAGCAAGACACGGAAGGGTGGCCTGCTGTCTTGCCTGCCCTGCTTTGCACCCAAGGAGTCCCGCTTGACGGGCGACTCGACCCCTCCTGAGAATGTCAAGCAAGCCCAAAAGGTCCCTGCCGGACGCACCTCGCAGTCGACGCCCGTCAAGAAGCAAGAGCCAGTCGCCGCCGAGTCTAGTAAAATCGACTCCAAGGAACCCCTCGATGAGAAGACGGGAGCCGAGACGGCGGCACCAGCTCCTACTGAGAAGCCCAGCCATGGTGACGGCACAACTGAGCAGCCCGCGGCTGAAAGTGCGCCGCAGATGGTGACAAGAAGTTCGTCCCAGAGGCAACAAGTAGAGGCTCCTACTCCACCTCAGCCTGCCACACTGCAAACCGGTCATCCTCAGATAAACGTGACGAACCCTACGCCTGCCGCTACCCCCGTACTGCCCCGCCCGTCAGCAGAGCAGCAGCGCATAATAGAGGACCAGACGGAAGAGCAGAAGCAGATTGATAACGACATTGAAATGAAGGATGTTCCGCTTTCATCCAACGACGTTCATCACGAGGGAGAGACTGCCGCCGAAGCCGAATCCGAGCACGCAAAGGTTGATTTGCCTCCCCCGCCACCGCTAGCTGAGAGACAGGTCGCTGTGCAGGACCAGAGCGCCGACATCGCTGCTGAAGCCCCGGAGGAGCAAAAGTTCCTTTTGGGTCCCATTGCACCCAGGTTCCAAGGGAAAAAGTGTCTGGTTCTCGACCTCGACGAGACTCTGGTTCACAGCAGCTTCAAGGTACGTTCCCATGATTCAAGTAAACCAATTGTATTTGCTAACTTGGCCTAGATTTTGCACCAAGCAGACTTCACTATCCCTGTTGAGATTGAGGGACAATACCACAATGTCTATGTCATCAAGCGACCGGGTGTGGACCAGTTTATGAAGCGAGTGGGCGAACTATACGAAGTCGTTGTCTTCACGGCGTCCGTTTCCAAGGTATGTCGTGTGGATTGTTGTTGTAATATTTTAGCTAACAAACCCCCAGTATGGTGACCCTCTGCTCGACCAGCTCGACATCCACGGCGTTGTTCACCACCGACTTTTCCGTGAAAGTTGCTACAACCACCAGGGCAATTACGTAAAGGTGAGAAGATCTGCCAAGTTCTACTTGTACACGACATGCTGACCCCTGACAGGACCTTTCTCAAATTGGCCGTGACCTCAAGGATACCATTATCATCGACAACTCGCCTACATCATACATCTTCCACCCTCAACACGCGGTCCCCATCAGCAGCTGGTTCTCTGACGCACACGACAATGAACTCCTCGACTTGATACCGGTGCTTGAGGATCTCGCAGGCCAGCAAGTCAGCGACGTCAGTCTGGTGCTTGACGTGGCTTTGTAAGCATGCTCGAGATGATAATGACGAAAGAGGATACCCTTTGCGCATACCCCTGTCATTGCGCCGACATAATCACTTTTCTTCGGGCGCAACTGTAGGATATGATAGTCCTACTTCTGGTCTGTACCTTGTAATCAGCTTGTAATCTGCATAAAAAGCAGCTCATTGAGTGAGGGCTGCACAAGGAGTAGTGCAAGACCCTCGCAAAGTGTCAGCTTGCACACTCAACTCCTCACCTCCGCACACACGCATGTCTGGGGCGATGCGCCTCGACTAACCCTCTTTCTCAGCCGTTGACACCGGGCTGGCGCGCACTTACCTCCACTTTACGCACAAAAAAATAAGGAGGACCGGCGCATAAACGGCGTCCCTTTTGCTCGACGAGCATCAAAATAAGCAGTAATATTGGCACATACCCCCCTTTTTTTCCAACTTCAGCGACGCCTGGCCTTTGAAGGTCGTGTAGTATTTACCATCAATACCATCTCCTTTGTACGTTGTGTTATTTTTGTTTGGTTCTGCATTGCTGGCGGGTACAAGCATGGTCTGTTCATCTCCCCACGACTGGAGCGTGCATTGGTGCCTCTTGTAGCTCTCTCTGCTTTTCGTTGTTTCCTTACTCATGTTTTGTATGGCGAGGCTCAAGCGCAAGGCGCCTGCTAGACGCATCCAGGTGCCGGTGGGGCCGTACTTGTCAGATAGTCAATACCCATTTTATTGTCACAGCCGCATCTCACTGCCGAGGGTTTATATTATGGATGCATATGCACCGTGAACCATGAGTGATATCGGCCACGTCTGGATTGGCACATGCAGTGATGACGTTGGATATGCAACCGAACCCTTTGCTTGGCATTCACATGCTGCAATTTGACGCCGTTCAAACAGCCACTCATCTTGGGTCCCGCCAAAAGCAACACACGACCTAGGCCAGAGACAGTTGCGCCGGCTTTGTCGCCACGCTGAATGATTTGAATGCAGCGAGATTTTGCCAGAACCTTTTTTTGTTGCAGGATTGAACGCTACAGCTTGAGTTTGTTTGCCTGTTGCTGCCCGGTCACGCTCGCCACGGTGCTTGGTCGCTAAGATTGGGTACTTTCCTCGTCTTCGTCCTCTTCTACTTCTACAACCCACCCACACATTCTGGCCGTGCATGGCTCGGTGACACAACCCCCATAATCTTCGGTCTGTATCTTGCTAGGAAACACTCGTCATGGAGAAGTACAGCCAGTTTCGCGATAAAGGTGCGTCTACATAAACGTGCTTGCCCGTCCTCTCCGCGAGGCTGCGCATGCGACATGGCCAAGAGCCTTGCATTATACGCCACTTCGCTTCAGCAATACATCTTTGCTATACTTGCAGACGTATAGTTTAAAAACCCCGCTTACAGTTTGAAACAGGCACCGCAATTGCGCCTTTCCTCCCCGTCCCAGCCCCGCCAGTTGGTATCATCTGGCAGCCGATACACCTCTTCCTCTTCTGTGTCCGCGCACCCTTCGTCATTGCCTTTTCGCTCCTATATTTTTGCGGACTAGAATGGCTACCCGTGGGTAGGAGGCTCAAATATGCGGTATTATGGTTGATGCTGGGTATCCCAGGCGTGTGGTGGGTCGACTTGCAGGTTGACGGTGTCAAGAGAGGGTATGTCATGCACCTATAAAATTAAGCTTCAAAGGGAAACATGGTATTCTGGACGCAGTTTGAGCTGACACCTATGACAGGCAATTACATTCTGCCAAGAACAACCTACCCAAGCCCGGCACCATCATCGCTTCATCCTTTACCTCGCCTCTCGACCCGCTCTATCTTGCAGGCATCTTCCAGCCAATTTTCACGCGCTCCTACCCAAACCACCGCAAGGTCGAACGCATAACTCTTTTGGGCGCCATCTTGCTTGCCTTTTCTCCGCCTTCTTTGACGCCCCGTGACCCCTCGAAGCTCGTGACCCTCAATCAACTCACCAGAGAAAATCCTAACAGGATCATTTGCGTCTTCCCGGAAACCACCACTACAAATGGCAGAGGCATCCTCCCACTATGTCCCAGTCTCCTCAGCGCAGATGGCGAAACAAAAATCTACCCTGTCAATCTCAGATACACGCCCCAAGATGTAACAACGCCCGTTCCTGGTGGCTACCTCTCATGGTTCTGGCGCCTCCTCAGCAAGCCCTCGCACCAAATGCGCGTCCGCATCGCCTCGCGCGTTTACAACAATGCAAACCAGGATGCCCCCGCTCAAGCAAATGCAAAGGCCACAGGCTATGACACGAATATTTTCGAACAACCCGACTTCAAGGATGGATTCGGCAGCAACGGCATGAAAGTTGATGTGGATGATGGCGATGAAAATGTAGCGCTTAGCGAGCGCGAGCAAAAAGTATTAGAGCGTGTGGCGGAAGATCTTGCGCGCTTGGGACGAGTCAAGAGGGTGGGTTTGGGCGTCAAGGATAAGATTGAGTTTTTGAAGGTTTGGACGAGTCGTAGGCGTTGAGTATCCTGATTCGTATCCCCTGTCTCTTCTTCTGATGTATTTTCTTTTCCTTGTCATGGAATTTCTCTTTCTATTTCCTCTTCCTGAGAAGACGCGAAATAAAATGGGGAAGATGGACAAGGACATGGACATGAAGAGATGAAGTATAGATTGCTAGTCTATGCGTCTATATATATTAGTATGAGTAGAAGTACTATATTGATAATCAATGATATCGATTGAATGATTTGACTTGTCCTCATTCACGTGCTTCTAGTTTCTCTGTTTACTACTTCGAGTCTGTGAGGTTTGTAATACTGTGTTACATGTATACAGGTTAACATCCACACATGCAAAGAAATAGGAATAAAACCAGAAAAGAGAGAAAAGAGAGTGTATGAAGCGCAACGCCTGATAGGTTGCCTGCTTCACCGCTTTATTTCTATTGCTCGTCTATCGAGTACTGAACATCATGTCAACATGCCAACATGAACCTCACCCTTTCTCTCCATCAGTGTTCTCTGCCTCTCTTTTTGCGAGCCCCAAAGGCTCTCTTTCTTTTCATAAACTACTACAATACAGTCCAGTTCCATGTCACACCTTGAGGTCGATAAGTCATGGTCCCCCTAACTCCGATAGTGAAACCAAAAACGCAGATAGCCTCGACTTTGAACCCGTCATTTGCTCGTACAGGGGACGTGGGGGCGTGCCAATGTCTCCCGCGCTGACGAGCAAAGCATGTCCCCGTTCGTTAAGTTAGTTTGTTGTTTTCCTTTTCCGATAAGAGATATTCATTCATCCGCTGATGACCAAGTCTTCATCTAGGCGCTGTTCACCTTCAGGCCATTGACACCGTTTGCGATACCCTCGGCCCCAAGACCATCCTTTGGGCCGTTCTGGTACTCGCGCGTAATCTCGTCCAGCATACCTGCGCTAGCCGCAATGAAGCCCAGGTAAGGCCTGCTTGGATCCAAAACGCGAGAAAGGTACTCTGGGTGGAATTGGACACCAACAAACCAAGGGTGGTCCTTGATCTCGACAACTTCCATACGGACGCCAGCTTCGTCCTTGCCCACGAAGCTCAAGCCGCCCTTTTCGAGAGTCTCGATGTAGTCGGGGTTGACTTCGTAGCGGTGGCGGTGACGTTCGAGGATCTCGCCTTTGCCGGCATATAGAGCACGCAGACGCGACCACTCGCTGCCAGGCTGGAAGAGTGTTGGGCGGAGACCCAGACGCATGGATGCACCCATGGTCGTCTTGTCAACCTCTGGCATGAACATGATGAGCTTGTTCTGAGCCTCGCCGTTAAACTCTTCTGAAGTAGCGTCCTTGATTCCACAGACATTGCGGGCGTACTCAATGACGGCAATTTGCATACCAAGGCAAACACCCAAGTACGGTTTCTTGTTCTCACGTGCCCACGTGGCCGCGGCAATCATACCTTCGGTGGCACGCTGGCCAAAGCCTCCAGGAACAAGAATACCTGAAGCCTTGACAACTTCGTGCCATGCGTTGTGGAATTTTGCGGGGTCGGTTTGCTGGCACTTTGGCTCCAGATGGTCCGAGTCGACCCAGCGAATGTCCAACTTCTTCCTGCATCGCATAGTGGAGTGTTCCAGCGCCTTGATGACGGATAGATATGAGTCCTGGAGCTCGACATACTTGCCAACGAGAGCAATCGTCACAGGGTCGTAGAAACGCGTG
This sequence comes from Exserohilum rostratum, assembly GCA_026367775.1. Lineage (NCBI taxonomy): Eukaryota > Fungi > Ascomycota > Dothideomycetes > Pleosporales > Pleosporaceae > Exserohilum > Exserohilum rostratum. The sequence continues at coordinate 1,616,596 of CP111160.1, forward strand.
TCAGTGCCGGTAAGCGACTGCCATTGCGACCAAGTGTGGTTGCCCTTTTGCAGCATCTGAGGAGATATGCTGGACTGCTCAAGGGCAAGGAATTGGCGAACCATAGGAATCAGCCTTTGCTGCTCCAGGAGCATAGGCACTTGGTAAATGGATGGCATATCCCTGACAACCAGAACCTGCTCGTTCTCAACCTGGCAGAAATGGGCAATCTTTTCCACAGCGGAGGCTTCGAGTTCGCGTTCGCAACGGCAGGCAATCTAGACTTGTTAGTCACATTTCCGGCAGAGGCTCATTGATACACAAGCACATACCAAGTCCGGAATCAGACCGTTACTCCGCACCGCCTTGATGGCCTGTTGCGTGGGCTTTGTCTTCTGCTCTCCGTGAATGACGGGCACGTACGAGACGTGAATCTGCATAAAGTTGTTCTTGCCCGCACGCCTCCTCAACTGGCTCATAGCCTCGATGAAGGGCATGCTCTCGATATCGCCCACAGTACCACCCAATTCGATTATGCAGACGTCGGGCTCCTCGCCGGAGTCATCGACTGGGATGCGCGCAACCCTCTCGATCCAGTCTTGAATCGCATCGGTAATGTGGGGAACGACTTGTACGGTTTTACCCAGGTAGTCGCCCTTGCGCTCGCGCTCGATGACGTGCTGGTAGATTTTGCCCGTGGTAATGTTATTGTCGCGGGTCAGGGTAATGTTGAGGTAACGCTCGTAGTTGCCGAGATCGAGATCGACTTCACCGCCGTCGGAGAGGACGAAGACTTCGCCATGCCTGTTTGATGTTTAGTTTTCTTGGAGCCATACCGATCTTGGTGACGCATACTCCTTGGGGTTCATAGTCCCCGCATCGACATTGAGGTATGGGTCGACCTTGATCGACGAAACGTGCTGAGAAGTTAGTTCGGCTGCCAGACGCAAGGCCGGCGATACTTATCTTGAGACCAATGGTTTTGAGTAAAAGGCCCGTCGACGATGCTGAAACACGCCCATTAGCCCAAGTCTACTGGCAGATGCGGGGTTCTGCAGAGGCGTTGTGCATAACAATTCGAAGCCCAAGTCTTTGGCAAGACTGTATCACTCTCCCAAGAGCTCGACAGTGCCTTGGACATTGCGTCTCATGCTCGTGGCACGTCTCAAAAGTTCTTACCTATGATACCCTGTTTTTACGCATTAGTGGTGATCAAAGGCGCGGCAACCTGCAGCTTACCTTCCCCACGCCGCTGATGACGCCGCCAGATACGAGCACGTACTTCATGATGCTGCTTTCAGTGGCTTAATTGCTTGTGGGGAAGGGGAGGGAAGAAAAGAAAGTTGAGATTTCGCACGCGTGCACTTTGAAAGAAAATCGGCGCATGGACCCTTTGCAAGTGGGGCTGCGACGCCGAGGCTAGCGTCGCTCGAGGCGCGAATCTTGAGCCTCCACTCAACCTTGACCACACTTCACCTGCACGGCATCGGGAACTGCATTTGCGCTGGTTGACGCCTTCTATTATCTGAAACTACGAGCTATGGAATGGTATCGTGCTGGTCGTCGCTACAATCAAAAATGCATTATAAAATGGCCGCCGCACCGAGTCCGCCAACACCTCTTGTACTGCGTAAAAAGGCTGTGTCAAACCGCCTCGCTACCACCACCGTGAAGAAGCATAAAACAAGGATCAAAGCTGCCCGAGGGAATGCAGTCCGTTCGTGACGTCGTCAATATGCAAATCAGAATCTGTGAAAAATGCTTCAGATATCCCTGATTACCAGTTCATCCCGCCTGTTGAGAGAAAAATGCTTTGCGAAAGCCAATTCTGCAAGAGACAGTCGTGATGCCATCACTCCCTGCGCCGCCTCTTCATATCCTCTTCGTCTGCGTTATCATGCTCTTGGCTCGCAGTGAGTCGCTTGCGGGCTAGAGCCTTTTCGTTTCCCTTCTTCACCTGGATGTTACAGCCTTGCAACTTTAGTGCCCTGGTCAGAGCGCTGCTCGGTCGCATGCCGGGGAAATCTTTGGCTGTGTAAACGGTAAAGACGTCGCTCAGGACTTCTGTGAGTATTGGCGAAAATCCTCCGACGTGGAGGTTCATGGGGTCGATGCGCATGAGCACAAAGCGGAGTCGGTATTTGCCATGTGTGCGGCAAGAAAGATCTGGGAAGCAGAAGAAACAGCCTTCAACATCGTGCTCGTCTTTTGCAACGGACGGAGAAGCCACAAGCTGGCCCATTAGGCGTCGTGTCGTTCGTCGGTCGGGTTGTATCAGCGCGGTTTCTTCGTTGGTGCCCTCTGCGTTCCAAAGTGTGCAATGAACAACGTTCAATGAATAGCGCAGTTCTTCCTGTTCAGGAGCACCAGTCTTCGGGTCGGTCACAAGTAACTGAATGATGGGTGGAGGATCAATCACTCTCCTGTCGCGTTCGCCGAATCCGCACGCCCGCGCAGCGATGGGCTGTTGTCGCACACGGAGCTCATAGTTGAGATTTCTGCAAGTGTCAGTTGAGCTTCAGTCTGCAGAATAGGGATACACTTACAGTTGCTCGTTGTATACGGGCTGTGGTATTGAGCCCGGTAATGGGATGGTCCGCTGTTGTTTTCGAGCTGGAGGGGCAGCAGCAGTCGAAGGCTCTGGGTATGGAACCGAGCCAATGGGCGCTGCTATGGAACCCCGCTGGGAGTGCGCATGTTGCTGAGAACCGACAGATCCACGATACGGGGTACTGCTTGACGCGTAGCTGGGAGTGTATCCAGGTGAGGGGAGCGGAGCGTAAGCTCTCTGATGCGATGATTCCACTGGCGAAGCAAGTGTCGAGTATGCTTTGTCGGGATGAGCATGATGCTGAACGTGGCGGTGCTCCTCGTAGGAATACCGTTGCTCTGGCAGCCTTCGCGGTCCTCTGCTGTCAAATTCTGACCGAGGTGAGATGGGTGGTCCGTACTGCTGGGGCGAGTAGGGCGGATCGGACCTGGGTGGGGTATATGGATTGGCAGGCTGCAACAACTTGTCCACGGGGGCTGCTGGTCTATGTGCTGGAGGCGGCTGCGGGTAGTCGTGCCGTGGAGGCAGTCCCGAATGAATCGATGGTAGTTTGTTGATGGGGGAGCGGAAGTGGTGATCCGGCCGTGGTGGTACAGCGTCTGGCGGGATTTCCAGCGGGGGCAGACGGCGATGAGAATAGTCCAAAAACCCCGGGGTCGAGAAGACGGGAGGCTTCTGCGTCTCGGTCATGTCTGGAGGAGGTCGAGCAGAGGTTGCTAAAGGGAGCGACGGGGGTGGAGGAAGAGAAGGTGGTTGGGACATGCGTGTATTATTATTTGCCCGGGGCAGGACACGATGCACGAAGCCGCATTTGGATCACGTTTGTGTTCAGACTGGAGGCTCTTTTCAGAATTTGGGAGGGCCAGGGCGTGGTGCAGAGTTGGACAGGACGTCAGGAATGAGGCATTGCTGTTAGTGTGGCGGCATGAGTGGTTTATAACGGAAGAGCCCTTGTAGGCGGCCCTGTACATATCTGGATCGCCAGCAGGCAGATCGCCGCCCGGCAGCGTCTTTTCAGTAATGGCGACGTTAAGGTGGAGAGACGCCCAGACGCGTTAAAACAACGGCCGCCCGGGAAGAGGACAGGATGCAGACCGGGGCGGACCCGCAGGCACCCTGTTCACTGGCAAGCCTCACGCCAACCGTCAAGCGTAGCCGGCTCGGAGCATAAATTCTGACCAGGACAGCGATAAGTGCAGCGATGGATGCTGCGTGATGTGTGGATCCGAGCTTGGCAGACGGCTAGTCGTGGACCCCCAGATTCTGACGTGTGGGCTGGTGCGAAGCGATGTGAAGGGCGGCGCTGGAGCTTGCAGCCATTTGCCAGCGTCGAGATTGTGGATGCGTGTGTGTGATATGAATTTGATTTGCTTATTCGTGCTTGATTCATACTACATTGATTCATTCATACCATCATTCATTCTTTTGGACAGGGCCCTGTTCAAGGGCGACAGAAGCCGGGCTAGCTGACGCATGGTGCTTGCTGGTCTCTGCGGGCATCCACTTTGTCTCTTCACCGCGTTCGCAGCACATGCAGCAGCAGCAGTGCATGCTGAGGAGACAATTATGTACGAAGAGAGAGAGAGAGAGACCCAGAGCGAGAAGGAAAGAAAAAGACAGAGATGGTTTGCGTGAGCGGCCCAGGTTGCAGCAGGCAAGCCATGGGGCATGTCTTCTGTCGCTCGTACTCCTCTTTTAATCACGCCCACAGGCTGCGGGCGTCGGTGTGTTTTCGTGGGCGTCAGTCACCACGCATGCTCGAGGCCGGGTAAAAAGACTTGACAAACAAGCAGCGGGCGGGTTTCGCAAGGCCCAGCTGGGGGTGGAATCACGGCGGGCCAGGGCGTCGCACGCTGTAACGCGGCGGGCAGCCAATATGGAGCAATATGCCAGATATCACGTAGCTCCATGGCTGGGGCGGCAGGGCCGCTCGGGCGACGTCCAGATAGAGGGCTCGAGTCGAACGGCTTAGTGCTCGGCGTCGTGTGCAAAGAGTGGCTGCAGCGCCAGGCTGGGAAGAGCCTTGAAGGCCTTCTTCATCTGTCAGAAGGGCAGCTTTGGGGGGGCGCCAATGGCAAGGCGGCAGGTTGCGGCTAAAAGCGATCTGCCCTGCGATGCCTTTCTTGTCCGTCTCCGCGCGCTGCTCGGTGGGGTCTGCTGCCACGGTGGATGGGCTATACTATCGACCAGGGCCCATGAGCTTGTGCGCCATGAACCCAGTCCGGACGGGTCTGCCCAATTCCGGGATTTTGGAAAAGAGGGCGCGATGCAGAGGCCGTCTCATGCGCCTGTCCATCAATGGCCTGAGACAGCTCACCGGATGCGGACTGGTCGTTGTCGGCGAGGGGGGGAGGGGGTGGGCGGCGGGCGGCGGGCGGCGGGCAAAGAGAGAGAGGGTGTGGGTGTCTATGTCTCTGTCTGTCTGTGTGCTTGCCTGGCTGCCTGTCTTCTGCCTGTGTAGGTAATACCAAGGGCCTCGCTTGTTTGGCGACAAGGGCGGCCGCCTGACGATGCAGTGCACACCCACACATCGAGCGACGACGGCCAAAGTGGGCAGACAATAGCGGGAGCGGCCATGGGTGTTTGCGGCAGTTGGTGGCATCGTCGTCGTCGCCCACTCGCGCTCTCTTGTCTGGGCCTGGCCGACGGCAGCCGTTGGGTTGCGTCTGCAGAGGAGAGGGGGGGGGAGGGACTGAGCAGCACTCTCCTCTCTCCCACACGGTCGAACGACTTCTCCGTGCGCCGGCTAGCAGGCAGCGCGCAGGGAGTGGTATGCAATAGTCGACGACGACTATAGACCGAGTCCCGGGACCTGCCATGGCCCTGTGGGCAATGTTGCACTGTAACCCTGGCACATGCCGCCTTTTCGGACACCCTCGCCCCCCTTAGCGCAACCACCTCCTACAGTCGTATCGCTGGCCCGGCAGGGCCCCTAATGGAAACGACTCTGTTGCTGCGAGCGCACGCAGCCAGCGTTGCTGTACCTGCGCTCCCCCCGGCCTCGTCACATCCGCTCTGTGCGACGCTGGGCGGGCGCATTGCTGCTTTCACTCGCTGCTCCTCGGGCCACCCCTACTGTCACTCTCCCACACCCCTACCCCTCCCCGTTAACCCATCCGCCAATCCATCCGCCCCTATCGCCCGCCAATTTACGCAAATACGTGCAGCATGGACAATGGGCCTGGCTGACTGACAGAATGTCATCTTGGACCCTTTATGCGCGCTTGATGTCTCGCATTCTGCATTTCCCAGTCCTACGTGTGTACATACACACCTACTAGCCATGCTGCTGACCATGGCTCGCCACCAGCCACCCACGGGCCACCAGCCACGACGCACCAGCCACTGCCCACCGCCCACTGCCCGCTGCCCGCTGGCCACTCACCTTGCCCCCCTCCCCCCACGCCCTGGCCAATCGCAACTCACCCTGCCACATCGACGACCCGCCATGCTACTGTAGCTACTATTGCTATTGCTGTTGCTATGTTCTCTTGTTCCCCCTACCCGCTACCCTACCCTACCCTACCCAGCTCGCCTCGCCTCGCCTCGCCTCGCCTGCCCACCATCATCACAAACCACTACTACCATCGCTGCCACCCCCTCCCACCCCTCCCCTCCCATTATTCCACCCACCCAAACACCTGCTCCCACTCCCACGCATCGCCCCTCGCAGGCGCATGAATCACGTTGCCATCGCCACTCGCCCGCTCCAAAACCGGCCAAGAAACTTCCCGGGCGCGCGATCGCCATCCCCGCCACAAAACCACCCCAGTCCTTCTAAGCCGCCATGGCTACCAGGTTTGGCAATTATCTTGGTACGTGCGGGCAAAGTTTTGCCCTGAACGGCTCCTCGTCTGCTCGCTTTTACTCGAAGCGGCCGCCTCTCGGCACAGCTTGCCTCTGCTCACACAACCCCCCCAATTTGCCTCTGCTGACTCCTTCCCGCAGATTATAGTGGGGTATCCAAAGCCCCAGCCTCGGCCACACACGTCCTCGACCCGCGACTGCAAATCCTGGTGACGCTGATCCCGGCCATCTTCACCGCCAAGCACTGCCTCGACATCGGCGCAAACGCTGGTAGCGTCAGTGTCCAAGTCGGTAAGTGGAGGAAGCACATCCCTGTCCTCCCCCCCATCCAGCCGACTATGACAGCCATCTGCTTGATATTGACCAAGTCGCAGCTTTCGATTTTAACGCCGCGTCCGTGACCGGCGTCGACATTGACCCCGTCCTTGTTGGCCAGGCCGAGAAGCTCTACGCTCTACGCGCCTCCCGTCGCCGGCCCCCTACTGCCCGTTCGGCTTCAGTGGTCGACTACTTCCCAATTTCGGCTGTCCTGACCCATGGCTATCGTGTAGAGCCCCAAAGCAAGGCTGCACGCAACGCGTCGCTTGCCACGGCTCTCGACGACGACTGTCCTCGCGTCAACTTCTTCGCCGCGGACTGGGCTCTGCCCTCTGCTCGGCTGGATCTAGAGTCATATGACGTGATCCTGGCCTTATCCGTCATCAAATGGATCCATCTGGAGCATGGTGACCCAGGCCTCGTCGCCTTTTTTGCCAAGTGCAAGTCGTCACTCAGACGTGGCGGCTATCTTGTCATCGAGCTCCAGACCTGGGATTCCTACCTCAAGGCGGTTCGCCCCAACCATGCACCTCATTTCAAGCAGGCCTTGGATAATTTGAAGTACCGCCCAGAAGACTCGTTTGATCAACTACTCCGAGACCAAGGCTTACATCTCTGTGCTTCATCAGATGCCCTGCCCCGCCGTATCAACGTGTATCAGAAAGCTTGACCATGGCACAACGCCAGGAGCCAGGTACCAAATCTCTTCGCCAACACCATCTCATCAAAGTATCAGAACGTTTTGTGCCTACCCAACGGTGCCTTCCCCCCCCACCCATCCACCCAGCTATCGGTAGGGGTGCAACAGCTTCACATTGTTTCATGCTGTCGAGGTAATCAAACTCTAGTAGTCGTGGTTCACGATGTTGGCCAGAAGATGATGTTCTAACCGGTTTCCATTATCCTTCTGCAACCTTTCCTTGATTCGTCAGTGGCTACCATGGCACACAGCAATTCCACAATGGCGATCCTAACCCTCTTTGTAAAAAATGACCACACTAATCTCCCAGGACGCCTTTAACGGCTCGACAGCATCGAATGTCAGACCCTAATCGACAGAGCCGAGTTCCACAGTTCTCGAGTTATCTCCGGCCTTGAACCCTGTCTGCCGATCCTTCTCCTCACCAATCCAGGTTCTTCAAACTCACTTATCGTACGATCGTAGACACTATCAAGTAAGGATCGTCCAGCAAGCAGGAATTGCGCGGGTTCATACCATGTCACTTGCCTCGTTAGAGAGTTATGTTATAATAATTTATTTTTGCCCATCGCATTCGCCAGTTGCCGTCTCTGTGACTGACAGCAACAAATACTATTAGTTGATGTCGCAAGCCTGCGCTAGCAGTGTCACGAGGACGTCCACGAAACTAGCGGTAGCGGCGCTCGGAGGTTTTGACATGTGCCAGAAGTCCCTCTTCACCGAACCACTTTGTCAGATCATGGGCTCAAGGGGATCCACTATGTAAACCTTAGGTCACTTCCGGCTGACGTACAAGCCGGGCGTGGCTGCGACGCTAGATTCACCGACGCTCAGGTTCTACAAGTTGCCAAACCATGGTCCCCAACGTATTCGGAAATCAGTCGGCAAGATAGCTCCCCAATCCTCGGGAGAGGTGGCCGCTAACGTGTAATTCTTTTGCTCGGCATGACAATTTCAAATTGGCAAAGGCGGCCAATGGCTGATGCGGCATTATGACTGATTTTCAAAGGCATGTGAGCCGCGACTATTTACCTGACTAAAGCCTATGAGTATGCCTGGATCAGCATACCTTACTACGAGCTTGGTGTACTGGCTACGGGGGCACATGAGCTCTTGCGTAAGCCTGCGATCTAGAGAATAGTATTCCTTGCGACATTTTCTTGTCCTTTGATCCATGATTGACCTATGGATCCCGACGGAGTGAACAATGCACCCAGTATCAACAATAGACCTACCTCTTTGATCCAATATTCCAATAGCTCTTTTCGCAAGCTGGACTCTTTCTGAGCATACCAAATAGCGCAATGATAGTCCTCGCAGCGGTTCCCGCATTTGGTTGCCACTTTGCTTGGCCCGTTGTGGGGTTGCTTCTCAAGAGATCTTCAGTGGAGTGCAGGCACCTCGCAGCTGGGACTGAGGCCCTAGGCTCGTCACAATGTGCTATGGCTCGAGTTTCCCAACATCTTTTTTCCTTGTCCTTTTTTTTTTGTTTTCCCTAGAGTTGCATTGTAGGAGCGAGTGCGACCCTGTAGTCTAAAATAGGTATGTTGAAAGTCTGTTTCAAAGGCCAACGCATGCTGATATCCAGCAGGAATGTCAAAAGCCCACTTTCGCAGGCACCAGACCGAACGTGTCAAGATTCCAATCGCTATCGTCAGTATGCCAGATGCATCGGGATCGAATGTCTTGGCTGCATTGTACGACAACCGGAAATCAACATCGAGAACCTAGTGAGCGCCTTACAATCGTTGTCCATTGTCGTTGTACGGGATAGTGAGAAAGAGAATCTGTCGTCGAGACCGAGTGTTGTCCCAGAAATTGGATACAGGATACAGCGCTGTCGGCGGTGGTAGATGGCCTTTAGTGGAGAGACGGGACGTTGCAGCAAAGATTGACAACGCACTATCGGATAGCTGCTTGAGGAAGAGACCACGTCCCAGGTATCACGGCGCCTCACATACGCCCACTTGAACATGCCATGCTGCCCAATACATGTCGCCAATATATGGCAGCCCTACGGCGGCTGTGGTGACAACAAATGCAATGCACACGCATCGCGAGTGCGGAATGGGAATGGCACCCATCGGCCCTTGCCGCCTTCGGGGCGAGATTCGCAGCTTGCTTCGATTACGTATGCGGGGGAAAAGCCCAATGATACCGAGCGCCTATGCAATTGCAAGGGCATATGCAAAACATATCTTTCTGTCGTGAAACCTTGCAGCACACCGTCCTTGCCTTGCCACGAACTCTTGCATCTCGCCCCCCCTTACACTAAACAAGACACGACCTCGATCTCAGCCAGCGTGCTGGAATGTAACGGCTGCAAGGAGCTGGAACCCACGGTTGGCCACCTTGCCTCGACGTGTTCAGCCGCGAGAGAATTTTCGACGCGCGCCTCATCGGCGCAGCGCAGCGCGGGGCTGAGAAATCGCTCGCGGCCACCTCACCTTGCGCATCAGCGGCCGTGTACTTTGAGCAAATGCCCGCTCCTCTTCTACCAGGGACTCGCTGGGACCGACGCCCGACGATGCTAGGGACTGGCTGACGCTCTCCGCCTCACACTTGCCATGGCAATGCCCCATAGCTGCTGGATGGGTTTGCGGTGGCGGCACTCCTTCAGCTTGGACGAACAGTTACCGGTCGACTAAGCGGCAAAGGCCAAGCACTGCGAACCCAAGTCGGTGTATATATATATATATATATATATATATACATATACATGAACCTGAAGCAGCACATCGGAGCTGGCTTTGGGACACCGGAAGTCTGTCGTCACTCCATTGTGTGTCCGGGGCCATGATTCAAGGAGCATAGCGTGTACCGCAAGAACCAGACCGACCGAACTGAAGGAACCAAACAACTGCGCGCGCGCGCTCTTCGCCGCTTTGCGCCCGACAAGGTGAGCAAGGCGCATATAGGACCAATGCGTTTGCACGTGTTGGCCGTCTACGCCACAGCGTGTGTGTGCTGAGGCGCAAACGAATGGGCGGCGTATCAGGGGCGCTTGTGACATGCCAACGGTTTCCGGTGCTGACCGTGCGATAATAGGCTTCGTAGACGGAAATCTGCGCGCGGGCGCTCTTCACGATTTCCCTTCCTTGCAGATCTCTGGTGATTTGACATCGTGCCGAAGCCAGACATAAGCCGGACCCTTGCTTTTGCCAAAGCGAATGACCTTCCGAGCTTGGTCACACAGAAGCTAGACAACAACAACTCAACACTACTCGGCAACGTGCCGGAAACCGCCCATCTCTGCTACGCCTTCATTGCCAGCGACGTCTGCGACCAGTCTGAGCCCGCCCGCCCCCGTCCGCCCGGCCTTTCGCCCCCCCTTACGAGAAAGAGAGAGAGAGAGAGAGAAGACGCGAGAAACGATGCCGCCTGCGAGCTCCTCCTTCACGCCTCTAAATGTCCCAGAGGACGTGGTGCCCGAATGGCTGGGTTCCTTTACCTTGGCTGCGCCTCCGAATACCGACCTGTGGAGAAAGCCCCCGTCCGGCGATGTATCAACGGCTCCGATACTCTACACTGCGCTGCGCAATCCCTTTATAGCGGCCGAGGTGACGGTATCTGCGGATTGGGAGCTTGAATGGGATCAAGGCGGTCTGGTGATATTTGCGGGCTCACCGCCTGGTCAGATGGCAGCAGCAGCCGCAAGGGCGGCGGCGTCCCTCGAGGTGCCCAACATGGCGGATATTGTGCTCGAAGACGGCAGCGACGGCGCGAGCCCGAGCCCGAGCCCTGCCACGTCACATTCGGAGTCTCGGATGCTCAACGTCATGAACCCGGCAGCGGCACAGTCACAAGCAGAATCTGGTACCGCTACTACGACTACTCCGACTACGACTACGACTACCACCACAGCCGGTAGTGCACCACAACCACCATCATCGCTCGACCGCCGCGGCCCCCCACCCGCGTACCCTTCGCCCCCAGCAGCGCCGCCCTCCAAGTGGGTCAAGGTCGGCCTGGAATTCTGCAACAACGCCTGCCACGCCACGTCTGTAGTCGCAAACAGCGAAGGCGCAGACTGGTCGCTCAGCGCGCTGCCGCCCCACCAGCAGCGCCGCTACGATCTCCGCGTCAAAATCGAGCGCATCGGCTACGCCCTCTGGGTCTGGTACGAAGACGAGATGCTCGGATGGAAGAAGCTGCGCGAAGTAACGTGGTTCTTTTGGGGCGTAGAAGACAAAGCCGTTAGAGTGGGCGTGTATGCGAGCCGTCCTGCAAACTTTGGTGTTAGCATGTTTGATCGCAGAAATGCTGGTGGTGCTGGTGCCCATGGTGAGAGCAACAACTATGGCGCGAGGAATCTATGTGTTGATTTTGAGGGGTTGGAGATTTTTTAAAGCAAAAAAGGTCATTCTTCCCCTCTTGTTGTTGTTGTTTTCTTCTTCAAAAGGACGGACGGGAGGGAAGTTGGTGGACCTTTTTTCTTTTCTCTTCCTTTCTTCGCTCTTTCCCAGTGGTTTGGGAACTATGGGGAAGAGAAGGAAAAAAAAAACCCTCCCTTCTTCTCCTTCCGTTTCGTTTTGTTTCGTTTTCTTCACACTTCGTTTCTTACTTTGTTTTGTTTTTGTTGTTTTTTAGTTGGTTGGTTGGTTGTTTGCTTGCTGCGTTGTCATCCTTCTTCTTTCTTTTGCTTTTTTTTTCTGTCGATACTATCACCACTACTTTTTTTGTTACTGGGCTGGCTGGGCTGGTTATGATGTTTTCGGATGATACCATGCAACGAATCAGCTTTTTCCCTTCTTCAGCTTTATCTTCTTCTTCTTACTTTTTCATTCTTATCCTTCTGATTCCAGAGGGTTTTTTCTCTCTTGATTGATTGATTGATTGGTTCCTGGTTCTTGAACTTTTCATACCTACTTACCTTGCTTTGCTTTCTAGGCGCGCGCGTGTGTGTACATGTACTCCAGATCTGGAGTTTTACCACACGAGGTAAGTTTTAATCTCGAGTATTCCTGCTTTCCCTTTTTCTAAATCTTATTCCGGTGTGCAATTTGAAGAAAGGCGGTATGTTGACTTGTCTCCTCGTCCTTGTGTGTCTACATTTCCTAGTCATGTAGGCTTGGGGCTTGGGGGCGCTATGAAGCATCCGCCTTTGTCGTTTCCTCTTTCCGGCGTTCCAATGCAGTCTAAGGATAGGAAATGGAAGGGAGGTATCTGCTCTTTTCTTGTAGCGTTTGCGTCGAGGTAGGCCATGTTGAATGCGTATACATATTGGTATCCGAGGTGTCGGAGGTCGTAGTCGTAGGGCGGGTAGTTGTAATAAACAAACTATTTATTTGGTACATTTTGTGCGAGTATCTGGTGGATAGTGTGATATGCTAAGTGCTTGATTCTAGGTGAGAAAAAGGGAATAGGCAGTAAGGTGGAGAGAAATATAGATATGGACGTGAATGTGTACATAAGTGTGTAGTCTGCTCTTGGAATCAACAGTGTCTTTCCTTTTCCTCCTCTTCTTCAACGTACAAGACTCGAGAAGGAAAGTAGATTAGACATACAGCCGAAGATTAAATTAAATCAAGATATGAAGACATGACAATAGTATGTCAAACCAATAGCTAGAATCTTTCTTTGTTTGCATATCTCGGAAACGAATTCAAGTAACGTACTATTAATTATAAAAAATTACCTCTCTACTTTTCTCGCTCTCTGCTTCTCTCCTCCTTTGTCTCTTCAAATATGTAAAAAGCCTATTAAACCCAAAACGCCACTCAAATGCCTTACTTACAAACCCGTGGTCAAACGAGCGTCGTGAAGAATCTAATTATAAGAAAAAGTGGTATATACAAAAAAAAAACTCCCCCTGTGCTGTTATTCATCATGGTACATATTCATGGCTCATGCTCATGCTCATTTCCATCTTTTATACTTCTTTCGTTGTTATTACCATGCATGAAAAATAATACCGAGGAAGACGTCTAGCTCTTTGCCTCGGCAAGAATATACGGTCCGATGACCATGCAAGCGGTCCAGATTACCATTATACTTTCGACGAATAGCGTCCAGGGCGCCATCCATAGAGGAACTTCGCATAAGCGCACGTAAATGGCGTAGAAGGCGACGTAGAAAAAGTGCCAGATGAGCATCCATGGGTGCGTAATCAAACCAGCAAGCATACCGCTGGGCTCGCTGACGCTGGTACCACCGCGCAAAAAGTACTTGAAACAACCCTTCTTGATGTACTCAAGGTAGACGTTGTTTGCGGCAAAAAGCGAGTACAGTGCCATTGCGAGAATGTTGATGACGCTAGTGCCGTTCTTGCGCTGCCAGTGGAAAGCGCTCATAGCGTCGAGGACGGCGTTTGAGTCTTCGAGCGAGGGAACCTTGGAAGGCGAGAGGAGCGACGAAAGAAGAACTACGTCGTTGAAGGCTACTGTCATGCCGCCGCCGGTCAGCGGATGGCGCATGTTCATGGCATCGCCAAGAATAATGAGACCGGCTTGTTTCTGGGTGCTGGGGGGCAAGAACGAGTTTGGCATGCTTCGGAGCTTGCCAGCTTCAACAGCCTTGCGGAAAGCGGGCTGGACGCATTCTGGAAGACGGGGCAGCGCCACATTGAGCATGTGGTTTTTAATACCGCCGTTCTTGGGCGACGCAGAGGGCAGGTTCTCCGGGACGTCAACGAGAATGCGCGTCTCGTGGGTGCCAATCTGGTAGATGAGAATCGGAGGAGCGTCTGTCAGGATGACATGTCCGTGGTTGGGCATGGGCAGAACGGCGTCAATCATCTCGAGACCCCAGAACTTGCTTCGGACCTCGGGCTGGCGAGGGATATATTCTTTGCGGAACTTGGAGGCGTAGCCGTCGGCGATGAGCGTCACGGCGCCAAAGTAGTAGTCTTGCTTGCCATTCGTCTGGCATGATACGCCCACGACCTGGCCGGAGTGGTCGCTCTTGACAAGCGAGGTGACGGTGGATTCAACGAGGGTGACATTGGGCGTCGACTTTGCCTTTGCGCGCAGCTTGGAGATGAAGCGGCCGTGGTGGAAGGAGCGGCCCTCGGGTGGCTTGGTGGCATCCTTGATAAGGTTGTCGGGGTAGGGGATGTGGGCATGTTCGTTGTGGTACGAGACCTGGTAGCCATAGCAGGGAATGGCATCGATGTCATCAAGGCAGTCTGGGGCTTACTGTCAGCATTACACACTCAACATGCAAACAAAAAAAAAATGGGGGCCTCGTACCCCTCATGCCCAATTTCTCCAATGCATTCACGCCGCCAGGCTGCAGCAATTCGCCCACAATGCGGTCGGGCTCCTTCAAGCTCTTCTCCAACAAAATGACGCTGCGGCCCTGCTTGCCGAAAGCAACAGCCGCGGCGCATCCCAAGACACCTGCGCCGACAATGACAATTTCGGCCTCGTGGTGGACGCGGCGGCGCTCCTCGCGCTCGTCGCATGTCTGTGTGGCCTCGGCCGTGGGAGCAATCTGCTGCGAGGAGCTCTTTGCGCGCAGCTGGGGAGAGGGCGCGGCATGGACGCCGGGCGGCAGCTCGGCGAGCTTCTTGCCAGAGTACATGGTCAACATGGCTGCGGTGGGTATGGGCCTAGTCGAGGGCCCAGCTGAAAGCGTTGAGTAGCGGCGGCGGCGGTCGAAGGGCTGAGAGAGAGAACAAACAAAGCAAGCGGCAGGTGATGTCAGGCAAAAGCAAGCGCACTACTCAGCAGCAGCCAGGTGCAGATGGCGTAATCGTATACGTATAACAGGGGGCGTCAGCGTGGCGAAGGAGGCGCACAGCAAAACAACAGGCGACGGCCAAAAAAAGAGGGATTGGTTGTTGGTCGCTCGCACACGGCTGGTGTCACCCAGGGCGTGGCGAAACCACGATCTTAAGCCTCACGGTTGAGGGCCAGGATCGCCTTCACCGCTCCCCCGATTCTGCCAGGGGCTATCTACCCACCCCACCAGCCCATTGGCTGCCAATGGCGTGAACATGGCCCCATCTGCCACACCGACCGCGCCCTCATCTCACCCCATCATCATCTTTTCATGCCTCGATTTTTTACGCGGCCTCCTATATGTGTGTGTAGATGCTGCGTGATGCTGTGTCCTCGGTCACGTGCCCATCGGAGCTAGGCGTGTTCCTGCGTTAGTCTCCACTCTTCTCCTTAACCATCACACTCTACATAGACTGCGCCAGCCTCACACCCTATTGAAACAGCATTTCTGCAAACAGACTCCAACGTGTCTTTGTATTGAAAGCGCGCCGAGGCAAACGCTGCGCATCCTTCTAACTAGATAATGATGCTAATAGAAATTACAACTAGAGACGACCGGTAACGGTACGTGGGAAAGTCTAGGTATAAGGCGATAATGTAAGAAAGAAGACAAGAAAAGAAAAGAAAAAAAGGCCGTAATGTCGTGGCATGTTCCCTTCCTGTTTTGCTGTTGGTCGACATCCATCTCGTCACCATGTCCTGTTTTTTTTTTGTTCCAGTGCCTGCCATGCTCCGTTACCCCAACCGTATCCGTGTCCGATGTATATGCCCGACCCAGTTGAACCAAAAAGAAAGAAAAAAGAAGGAGCGAAAGCAATGCCAAAGAGCGACCAGAGAATGGCCTTGATGAGCCCATGACATCAGTCTGGTTCTTGCAAACATGTTTGTGTCGCAAGTACAGTCGCGACCATGTCCACAGAATGTGCGCAGCAGTGAGGCTGAAAGGCCAGCGTCGAGTTACTTAAAAATTGGCGTTGCTAGCGACGTGTCCGGCTCCCTGGTGCCCGACTGTCGATCAAAAGCATATTCGTTCATCGACTCATAGGGATGCGCCGGGCCCGCCTGAGAATGGCGGTAGTAGGCCTCATAGAACTCGCTCAACCGCCCATCGTTGCCTCCTACAGGCGCGGGAACAAGAAGCTTGTTGGACAGGGTGGGCCCTTGCCCGTCTTCGCTATTAATGGACCCGAGTATCGAGGTCCGACCGGACATTGTCGTCGACACGGACGCTTGGCGTTCCGCGCTGAATCTTTCCGCCTCTTGGATTTCCGACTTGGCGGTAGCTGGGTGGCTCAGTCGGTTGGCGCTGCTGTATACGCTGCTCGCATCGCTTCCGTCGCGTTCGTGTTGGGGCGAGTATGTTCGCGGCTCGAGTCGGACGGGGACAGCGGACAAAGGAGACAGTGCATGCTCAAAGTCTTGGTCAAAAGTTAGGGTGGGCCCGAAAATAATGTATATACTAAATGCTAAAATACAAACAAAAAACGACGCACCAGGAAACAGGCTACCTACTCGGCTCGTGAACCTGCACGCGAGGGTATGTGTTCTCGGGCGATGGCGAGCGAGATTCCTTCCTCATAGCTGTGCTGGGAATGGTTGGTAGCTTGGCTGTCGGAGGGTTGTATGGTGATTGACCAGACGGGCTGAGTGAGCGCGCATAGTCATCATTGTCGTTATCAGACATGTCAAATGTCGGCGATGAAGGTCCACGAGGGTGACCGGGAGATGGAGGGACTTGGAGAGACATGTCAACCATGTGGTGTCGTCCAGTGAGTTCAGCCTCGGAGGGACGGAGCTTCATGGCTGGGGGCGAAGCACGGCGGGTGGTGTCGCTTGGTGCATTCAGGTTCAGGCTGAGTGTGCTGTTGTTGGCCGACATGCCCTTCATGAGCGGAGAGTTGACGCTTCCGCCGACCAGAGTGCTGTTGCTCATAGCGGGATGGTCACCGATGATGGATCCTGCTCTTGATGTAGGACGCGACTGTGCAACGCCAGCGAAGAAACCCGCCTCGATAGCTCGGATACCAAACAAGTCTCCCTCATCCTTTTCGCGTTGGTTCAGTTCGACCGTGTCCTCCTTGGGTCCAGCTTCCAGCTCAGTCTTCACAGCCTTCTGCAACCTGTTTTACTGTAAGCTATTGGCAACATGATTTGTATTGATGCACATACTTTCGGCGATTGAAGAGAACCTTGATGAACCCAGCAATGATGGTAATGATCAGCAAGCTAAGAAACACAACGCTTGATACGAGTTAGTATACATAGCAACCAGCCACTGAGTGCAGCAACCTACGTGTATTTGTATGCCAAATCCAAATCTCCGAACCAGTTCCCCATTGTGAATATAGTAGTGGACACTGACGTCCAACACGGGCTATTGTAGAGTCGGTAGTGTTATCGATGGACGATAGGCTGAAGAGCACTCGGAGGTTTTGTCCAAGGCCAGGCAGGGATCCAAATTGGGAATCAACGGTGCAGATTGTCGTTATTAGTCGTAGGATTATGTCTTCAATTCGATTCAAATGAATGGCAGGCCAGGGCCGAATGTATGTTCAGATCAACAGAATGATTGTTGAGAATGAAAGGACGTGTGCGAAGAGACACACCAGTAAAGATCGACTTGGAGATGCAAACTCCTGAAAAACCAACGAGAGATGGGGAGCGAGGAGCGAGGAGTAAATGAGCGTGGTAGGCCATACAGGCGATTAGCGTCTACTTCAGTGATTTGGCACGCCTGCTTGAGATCTAAAAGCGGAGTGGACATCCTGGGACAGAATGCCATGCCTTGCAAGCGAGCATCAAGGCCAATCACAGATACCGTGCTGCCAGGAAAAGAAGTTTGGATCAAGTGCACTAACGATATTGGATGGGTGGTACCGTTGGGACCCATACAACCCTTGCTGAGGTAGCCTTGTATGCGTGTCAGTGCGCTCCAAAGTCGGCAGAGCTCCTGTTCGATGGCAATCTAGCCGCTCGTAAAATCCCACTTTGATTGGTGGTCCATCCGCAGCATCCTCCACATGCCCGTCGAGCTCTTTTGTTGCCATGATGCTACACTAGAGGGCGCGGAAGCAGGCGGGAGAGCAGCCTAAAAAGACACCAGGCCGGACAAAGCACATCGGTTGACGGCAACAGACGTTTGGCCCGTGTGCGGCAGGCTATTGGAAAAGGTGTATATGTGAAGTGGCATTGTGTAGAAAAGGGCCCCTGATATCCACAGAGAAAAAGCTGCCAGGAACAAGGATGGTGGCAATGTTAGGCCGCCTGAAAGGACCCACGTGGGCGGGCTTGGCTCCCTTGGCAGGAGAGGTCATACCTGTCTGGGCCTAGTCGGGCGTGAAAGTGTTTCTTTTTGCAGCTTCAGCGCGCCAATACCCAGGCAACACATCCTTTTTGTCGCCTTCGCTGCGCTCTTCACCATGTCCATGGCCATCTCCCGAAGTCGCCCCGCTGCATGCAATCTCCCGGCTGTCCGGCAAATGGCTGCTAGTTATCGATTCTGCCCTCTGCTTCCCAAAAGGACTGCCGCTGCTGAGATTTAATAATTATTGATTGTTCGCCGTTGGGACTTTCTGCGCCATGCGGATTCCCCAAGAGGATGCAAACTACGCACTGCCATGCCGCCGCTGCAGGGCGCACCTGTCATGTCACATGCCCAAACCGCTCGAGGCGTGTCGCACCACGATACAAGAGGCACAGAGCCGGCCAAACGAAACACCCATAACCCGCTTCTGACTCTTGCCGCCGCCCGTGACGGCGACGGGTAAAACCACGACCCGCACCACATACGAGCAACTGGCCCGAGTTGTCACTGCCGCTCACCCTGCCGTCTGGACCTGCGCCAGCCTACTGCCGCCATGTTTCCGTCGCAGCAGGCGCTGCCGCTGCTGCCGTCTTGCATCTACTCTACTCTACACCTACACCTAGTTTCAGAGCAGGTTTCTTTTAGCTCAAGGATTGACGTCTATACGAGAGCAAGGGCGCCCGCGGCGTCGGGAAAGAGGTCCCTTGTTGATCTGGCCCATGTTCGGCTTGTGGCGTCTCTGCGGTCGTTCTTGGACAACCTCATACTTTGCGCCAGCGACATCCCGCCAGCGACTGCGCGCTATGCGGTTAGTGCGATACAAAGCGCAGTCTTTCCTCTTGACGGTGCGACGAGACAGAGAAATTGCAGGCTCCCGGAAAAGCCACCCATCGTCATGCAAAAGGTACCAAGGAATCTGCTATCCGCTGGGCAGCTTCGACTTTCCGCGGCGCCGTCAGCAATCATGTGATCGGGTGTCATGGGCGGCGGCGCAGTCAGATCCTCCGACTCATTACCGCAATGCCTGCCAACCCTTAGTTGTCATTGTATTGCTCTGGACCGTTGTCGTTGCAGCGTTGCATCGGTCGCTCTTTCTTCCGATGCCCGACTACAACTCTGCGCTGTGATGCTACATTTGGATTGGTACCTGAACAATATGTGAAAACTTTACTGCCTGGTTACAAAGGCTTACGGGCATCTTTTATAGGCTTGAGTAGCGTAAGCTTTGCATACTGACGAAGAATGCGACTGCTGAATCGTACTGGCGGTGTATGAATAAGACGACGTTCGCAGCTTGTGTGTCATGCGGCATAAGTGGGTTGCGCAGAGTTTGCAGATGAAGTCGCAGAGAGCCCATGTATGTCGGATGAGGTCCTTGGCACGGACTCATGATGTATGGCGTCATGTAGCCTCCGGTTAGCGGCCGCCCATAAGCGACGTCAGCATCAGGAGCACCCAGCACTGAGCTAGTTGCGCAATACCGCCGTACCGCCATGGCTTCAACAAACAAAGAATCCAAACCCTCGAAAATCGTCAACGTCGAGCCGCTAGAGAACAAGGATGCAAAGTGGGCAAAATTTGTGAAGTAGGTAAACTGTTCTCCTGTAACCGATCAAAATCCACGTGCACTTTGTGGCTTTGAACTAACCTCCACCCAGGATTACATATACCGACCCCGAAGGAGTCGAGCGTACCTGGGAATCTGGCGAGCGTCTCACACGACCCAAGGGCACAGATATTGACGGTGTTGGTGTTGCAGCCATTCTTCAAGACCCTGCAAAACCTGATGATGACCCCCGTATCGTCCTCCAAAAGCAATGGCGTCCGCCAGTCAACGCTACTGTCATTGAGATCCCAGCTGGCCTGATGGATCCGGATGAGACGCCAGAGGCATGTGCTCTTCGTGAGCTCAGAGAGGAGACGGGTTATGTAGGCGAGCTAGTGGCGGATCAATCCGTAAGCCATATCCCGCACGAGCCTGCTGACTATATGCTAATCTTTACTCTGACGTTAGTTCCAAGTCAGTCCTATAATGTTCAATGGTAAGTCACGCCTAGCAGGCTTCAGGATGAATCTCGTGATTCAACATCGATACTGACCTAACAACCGTACAATAGATCCAGGCTTCTGCAACACAAACCTGAGAATGGTCCAAGTCACCGTCGACTTGTCTCGTCCTGAAAACCGCAATCCGCAACCAAATCTCGAGGAAAACGAATTCATCGAGACGTTTTCGGTTCCGCTGAAAGATCTCTGGAATGAGTGCATTGACTTTGAGAAACAGGGCTATGCGATAGATGCGAGAGTTGGTACTCTAGCTCAAGGCATAGAGTTTGTAAAGAAATTGAAGCTTAACTGAGTCATTGCCGGTACGATAAAGCATCCTCAAAGGGCCCATCTTGACTGAAGGAGGTATCGACAAATGCCAACTTTGAAGTATGTCAATATGGTTCCAGATACCCAGTGGAATCTCTCAGTCTCGCAACAGTTTTTCGATACTTTCCAGAACAGGTTCCTAAGGTCCAACACTCGCTTGTACAGATAGAGTACACACCCCATACTTGACTGCCATATCAGCACGCTGTATCAACAGGATATATACATTGTATAACACAAAATCTCTATGCAATCCAGAAATAAGTATCAATTTCTCCTACGGGTATGTCCGTCTTACCCCTATATACATTTATCATCACCATTCAGCGCACAGCAAACATTCCACTTTAAACCCCTCATAACAGCACGCATACTATCTATTTCCTTGCCTAGTACACAACTACAACCCCCGCGTCAAGAATCTTACACCCCTCGTATACCCACCCCACGCTACTTGCGCCACAAACTCGTGATAGGCACCAACCGTGCGTCTTACACAAGTTCTACACTAAAACCTCGTATCCGCTCACTTCTCATTTCCACGTTCCGCACAAGCTAGTATTGGAACAGGCTACTTCTATGCATAAAGCACGCGTGCCCGCGGCGGAATCGCAAACTCTAATCTAGACACCGGATTTCGCATGTGTGCGTGTAGCGCTCACGTATTACGGGTACGGGAGCGGGAGTGCGGAAGCGGAGTCTGCGGGGTGAGCATGACGGACAGGACTGGGGTTAAGTAAGACTCGCAGTGTAAGATTTAAGACCACGCGACGGCGGCGATGACGGGTGTAGATAGAGTTTCTGTGGTGGAGGGGATAAAAAGATTTGAGTTTTGGGAAAGGTGGGGATACGCGGATGGAGAAAAGGTGTGGGTGGAAACTTGATCTTGCGAGCTTAGCGTTGCTTATTTTTTTCTGTCAGCGAGGAGGGGGTGCGTGGTTGGAGGGTAGGTATGGCGAGGTGAGAACGGCTGCTGGTTGTTTGAACATAACAATATGTCTTTTGACATATAATGTATAGAGATCACTCATCGGGTTGGAGTTTTTCCTGGGAGCTTGCAACGCTGAAGCAATGGATCACTAATCTGTTTCCTCTGGTGACACTGACGTGCTGACGTGGTGGTTTGCCTTAGGCAGCTAAATACGCTATCGAATTTGTATCAAGCTGCTAGATATATTCAGCATATTTGAACAGAATAGGTAGGTGTGTCTAACGCAGTGCGTCCTATCTCTCCAGAATATCTATGCGTGGAAGTCAAATGTATTTCTTGATGCAAGAGCACTTGATCAGTTGTCAAGAAAAGATAGCATGGACTTTTGCATATTTGATCTTGACTGCGCAAACACATGAACATATAAGTAAAGACATGTTAGAGTCATTGAACAATTTAAGAAATGTCAGACAGTCATGTGTTAGCGGTGAACTGCATGTTTACCCGGAATGGAATTTATGCTATAGTATGGCGTGCACGACTACTACTGAGTCATTATCCAATACAGCCATATCTTAGCGAAGAATTAGTTAATGCGTCAGCAATGTGGGGAAGGCGTACTCTAGAGGACGTTGTGGCGCACGGAGTAATGCAGTATAGCGGTTGTGGCTTGGCGACTCATGCCAGCTGAGCAGCTCGGCCGCTACAACTTATCAATCGGTAGATAAGGAGAAGGTCAGTGCTTGTGGGTCGACCAATTTATGATGAATTGTGCCTTGTTCGGTGTTGATTTATTCTATAAGTGATTTCGACTCGATGCAGTGGGCTTCGCAACGTAGTAGGTTACACAACAGAAGATAGCAGTGAGATATACTGAACACCCTCAACATGGTAACATCTCATTTTTCATAAAAATATCTGGGATAGGTAGTATCTGAGAGTGTACATCCGATTACTTGTTTTTCTGAGTGACTTTGCTAATTCACAAATGCGTATAGACGTGCGTATGACTAGGAACGCGTACGTAATGCAGAATCTAGGCTATCATAGTGGTAGGTCTCCCACCATTTTAATAGGCTTCCTATGCATCTAGGACGGCGCTATGTTGCTTCTTTGTTCGATGCAAGACAAATCTGGTACACATGTCGCTAGATCCAGCTAGTCATGACAAGAAGCTGGTACGGAATGCTAGACAAAGAACAGAATTTCAATCTGTTGGAACATTCTGAGATCTGAGTCATGCAGACGATTTGGAATACTATAAGAACTAATGCTCAATATGGTTCTGTATGTTGACGTATCCTCGAGGGCCAGGACTAATATCCTCGTGACTTTGGTCGCCGCGTCCGATTGTATTTCTGATCCCGTGCATGGATTAATAAAACGTTTTTGCTATATCTTAGTCTATTTAATCAGCAAGTGATTGAGTTTAACAAGGGCTGTTGTTCTTCTCAGAAACGCATTATATATATATCTGCCTAAAATTTACGTGGAAGGAAGAAGGAAAGGTATCTAGTGTGGCAGCAACGGGGTATCGTAGCACAGGAAAAGATAGGGAACAGACCGAGACCGGTGATCGGCAGTCGAATGAAGTGTAAGTAGTTGAGATCTGGCATCGGTAGCTTTTCGGATGGTAGTTGGTTGATTTTCCTATGCTACGATAAATATCTAAAATGTACCCATCCCAAATCCAATCACGTGACACATTGCTACACCACACCAGTGATATTTTCTATGATGTACTACAGTATTACGCATCCCTACCTTAGCGCGCTTTAAGAATGCAAAAAGAAATGATGATGTCGACACGCAATATGCTAATTAGCTTGTGAGTCGGCATCGATGATTTTTGATTGTTTGTCATTGGGTACAAGTTCAGCGTTGGGAGCGATGAGGAAGTCGAACCATGAGCGCAGCAACGCAAACTTACGTGAAGTCTAGATCTGACAACCAAAAAGAAAGCCACTGAGATAGGGAAACGACTTGAAATCATTGGCTAAATACCATTCATCGTTACTTTGCAAAGTGAGCGTGACTTACGAGTAGACGTCCGCAATTTCAGTGCACCAAACTCTTGCTCACATTTTTCGATACCCAGGTTACCCAAATCAAAGAACGCGGATTAATGAAATCTTTTATACGACTACATAATGCTATACATTGGACTGCGAGACTGTACATTCACCTTGTTATAATGCTCCACGTGCAAACATTGATCCAAGCAACAGCCTCACCGTGCCAAATCATCATCGAAAAATAGACTCAGCGCTCTCCGATGGACCGAGAACATCATACCACCGAAGACGACGTATTACACACAAACTACGTAATTTAAATGCCTCCCGCGCATCCCACATCATACCTCACTAATCACGATTGTACTCAGAATCCCCTAATCAACCAACTCATCGAAACACATACTAATGAAAATTCTGCTATTGCTTTCGCTTCGCACTCATAGATGTCTTTGCAGCATTGCCGTACAACAAAAGACTTGAAAAATATTCGCACAATCAGCCATTTGACAAGACAGAGCCGACTGGGAGCAGTTCGTCAGACCGAGAACAGTTAGCCACAGTAACAGACATAGCGTATGTAATTTTACATAATGCACAGCCGCCATCTGAGAAAAAAAAGCGCATCCACCAGGGTCCTCTGGATGTTTGAGGAAACACTGTTTCAGTCTCCAGAGGCACCCATGGATGATGTTCTATTCCGTCGGGTTGTGCACTTGTTTACACTTGTGTCTGCAATATCTTGAAAGCCCGTTGCTATCGATTCCCTTCCCATCCTTCTTCATCTTTCATGAGGCAAGGAAGAATAAGGAGAAGAGAACAGAGAAAGTAAATTAAAGGCCCCGAACACATCGCAGCGCATGCGTGTCAATGTGATAGGCTAACTTGCAGGAGACGATGTAACAGAGTATCTTCACCGCAGACTCGACATCGCGTGTGAAAAGCTATCGAATGTAGAATGTCCACATGTTATTGGGCACACGAGAAAGCGGTTAGAAAAGGAGCAAGCGTCTCGCACTTGGGCATGTTCCGAGTCTGCTCAAACTCATCAAAATAGCTCATGATTCGAATACTCTACATCCCGCACTTGGGCTGCATATCCATGGAGTATGACAGGCATAATGATTTGAATGATTTGAAAAGATAGAATGCACAAGGGTGAGAGGTGTGTTCTTTCTTCACAACTCTTTCTCGCTCCGTGTTGCATTCAGCTATAGTCGAGTGTTTCCACATTTAATGATTAAAGTTTGGAGAAAAAGGAGATAGTTGAGCTAGTACTGAGACACCAACGTGTGCAGTGACAAGCAGTCTCCCTGAGCCATTTCCTTGGCTCGTTTTTTTTTCGTGCCCGGGCAGACTCAATACGCGTAATGGTATACGGGAAGCATGTCTCTTGGGACATGTCATTGGATCGGTTTGGCGGGGAGACATGGATTTAGAGTCGTGCAGAGGCATGGCAGACGATTCCAAGCAAGTGTTTTTTTTTAAATTTATCAACCTACGTATCTTGCTCAACCCATGTAGACTAGGGATACGAGGCAGACTTTGCTTACGTAGAAAGTCTTGTCTTGGTGATTCCAGACCCCCGACATACATGCGTAAAGCCCCGAACATTTGCTCTTGGCGCAACCACCACCCAAGAAACTTACCTATCCCGCGTTGTCCAAACCCAAGAAACTTACTATGTTATCATCCCGTGTCTCCAAACCCGAGAATCATTGATTTCGGGCTTTGCATTCCTACGACGATCGCGACGATGATCCCGAGTTGACACGATTCGGTATAGGCGACCCCGAGGGACTGGTCTGGTGCCCTCCGGTGAGTGAGTGAGTTGTGTGTTTCCCTAGCCGCTGATCACATCACATGCAGTGTCGTGCTGCTAACAAGTCCCCATCAGGAACAGGATCACCCGCTAAGCCCGGCATACAGCGACGATCCAATAGATTGTGGCGTCTTGGATTTTCAACCGTGGGTCTCGGAATGCTAAGTCCCACGCAAGGCACAAGATATTCGGCGCATGTATGTACGTATGACTGTAAGTGGAGCGTGCAAGCGGGATGTTTCATGCATCACCAGGATTACAACAGGTACTACAGCGCGCGATTCAAGAAAAAAAACTCGTATTCCACTGTCTGGAGACTTCCAGGGAAGAAAGACCGAGGTGGGTAGAATTGTTGTTGTTTTTTCTCTCCAAGACGGGGCTACGGGTATAGTAAGATGCATGGTATAGGTCTGTGAACACAGCTGCAGCGGAAGTGCCGGAGCTTGTAAAAGTGAGGCTTGGCGCGGGTCAAGAGTGTAGAATTGGGGATAGGGCGACAGGCTATTGGAAAGAAATGAAGACAGAGAGGTGATGGTGGCAGTGATGAGAAGAAAAAGGAAAGCCGAAGAAGCGGGGTTGGAGATTGCAGATCGTGTCTAGATGAAGTCACGTGTCGGGTCACAGGTGCGGGATCCCCGCTACACTGGAAAGTCTCCCGGTTATGGTGGTGGGGTGGCACATTTTATCTTCCGGTCTTGGCGATTTAGTTGCAATTGCAAGTCTGGCGAATACACAAGGGCATCATGCTGTCCACCAAGCAGCAAAGAGTCTTGGTTTTCCGAATGGTATCTTGGAAAGTGTTACACTAGTTGGGCATCAAGATTCTGGGCTTTTGCAGACTGCAAGTGTCGCGGATAGTTGCAACGAAACCAATCTGAACTGTATGAAGATTAGAGCCTAGATGCAATATGAGCCATTGGAACGATTTGTAAAGTGCGAGATATTGTGAAAGAGAATTCAAACTTGACAAAACAAACACACTGCGACTTTTACAGAGAGCAATCATGAAGTAATGAGATCTGCCAATTGCAATAACAGAGATCTAACAATTTTTTTCCTATTTACACAATTACGATATTACAAATACACAACAGCGCTTACGATGCTAGTACGACGGGTATTAATCTAAGAGGAAGCCTTGGAAGACTTGGCAGCGGCAATGATGACATCGGAAGCCTTCTCGGACATGATGTAGGTGGGCAGGGCAATAAAGGTAGCAGGGATCTTTGCCCAAGCCGAAGCGTCAACGACACGAAGGCCCTCGATTCCGCGAACCTTGAAGTTGCTGTCCAGGACGGCGTTCGGGTCGTCGTCAGAGCCGATGGGGCAAGTGCAAGAGGCGTGGTGACCCCAGGACTGGTACTTGGCAAACTCCTTCCACTCATCGTCGGTCTGGACTTGCTTACCAGGCCAGACCTCCTTAAACTTGCCATCAAGAGGAATCAGATCTTCGAAGGCGCGACGACCGTACTTCATTCCCTCGACGAGAGCATCGAGATCCTCGTCACCGCCAACGGCAAAGTTGCGCTTGTTGATTTGAGGCATGTCCTGGGGATCAGCGCTGCGGAGAGTAACGGTACCGGCATTGTTGCGAGCCTCGGCCTTGA
Source organism: Exserohilum rostratum (assembly GCA_026367775.1). Classification (NCBI taxonomy): domain Eukaryota; kingdom Fungi; phylum Ascomycota; class Dothideomycetes; order Pleosporales; family Pleosporaceae; genus Exserohilum; species Exserohilum rostratum. The sequence continues at coordinate 1,643,730 of CP111160.1, forward strand.
GAGTGAGCCAGGTCCAGGCGTTTCTTCCGGCGGTGGCGTTTTTGAAGAACTCGGGGTAGTAACCGTTGAAGTAAGCAGGCCAGCCAGCAATGAGCAAGTCAGCATTTCCGTGAAGGGTGTTCTTAGCCTTCTTGGTAATGGCAAGCGCAACACCGTTAGTAGCGTAGACACCCTTTCCAACACCGAGGGGAAGCTTCTCCCACTTCTCATAGCAGGGGTCGTGGTTGCCTTCGAGGAAGGTGCAGCCGTGGAGGAGAGCAATCTTGGAAGGAGCCTCGCCAATGACGGGAACTTCGTAGCGGTCCTGGAGGTTGGTACCGACACCGGGGAGGTCCTTGACGACCTCGATGCCGAACCTCTCGAGCTCCTCCCTAGGGCCGACACCAGAAAGTTTCAGAATCTGGGGAGTGTTGAAAGTACCAGCAGACAGGATAACCTCACGAGTAGCAGTGACGGCGCCCTTCTGGCCCTTGCCAGTAGCCCTTCCAGACTGGCGCCTGGGGTCTGCACCGTAAAGAGATTGTCCAGTCAGGAAGTTGACACCAGTGGCCTTGGGCTTACCGCCGGTGGTCTGGTTGAACCTGACGCTGGTAACGAGGGTGTTGAGCTGAATGTCGAGGTGGTACTTGCGGCTTCCGTCACGGTTCTTGGCATTGATGACCTGTCGGAGGAAGTCGACGGGTCCGGCACGCCTGTATTGGGGAATGTTCATGGAGAGAGGGACCTGCCACATGCCCTCGGCCGAATCGCGGTTGGGGCTGTCATTGTTGATGTCGCGCAGCAGGACCTGAGTAAGACCAAAAACGGTGGTTAGGAGCGAAGAGACAAGGGTCTTGCCCATGCCACTGGCAGCAGCCAGGACTAGGGAGACGACCTTGAGATCCTGGGCAATCAGGGTCAAGTCAGTCAGCGAGGTCTCGAGCCAACCGCCGAAACCATGGCCAGATATGCTGCTAGGCAGATAGCGCGACCTTTCCAGGCGCTTGAAGTACTTGCGCATGTGGTCGGGCGCCCAGGAGTCATCACCCGTGATTTGTTGGAGGTGCTCCCAGTCACTGCGGTATGGGTATGTCATAATAAGGGCGTTGTGTGCAGTGCAACCACCAAGAGAACCGACACGTGGGTATAGAATACCCAGAGGTTTAGCACCAGCCGGAGGGTTGGCACCAGTGTAACGAGAACCATCAGGTAGTTCATACGTGAGCTTGGTATCCCTCCTTTGCTCTTCCTCATCGTCAAAGTGAGAGACAAAGTAGTCCCACCTCATGGGCTCGTACTCGGCCGCAACAGCGTGCAGAGCGGGGACATTGTACTCGGGAGAGTTGGTTTCGTCACCACCAGCCTCGAGCAGGAGGACCTTGTAGCCAGCAAGAGCAAGGCGGGCAGCAAGGGGCGAGCCACCAGCACCAGAGCCGACAACGACATACTCGTAGTCTTCCAGAGTGGTGGTGTCAGTGGCATTGAGGGCGCGCTTTACATTGGCACCGCCATATGGAGAGTGCCTGGCACCGTCACTGTGGTTCTCATCAGCATCCAGACCGGGGAGGGGAATAAGAGCCAAGGCTTGGTGCATACATGATACGGGCATTCGTAAGGGAGTTGAATAAAGAGAGGACGGCGAGAGCCTTCAATACAATCATGATTGCAGCAGCGAGAATGGATATTAAGGTTAGTTTGAAAAGAGTGACTAGAAACGAGAGACTGAATGCACACCGCTGGGGTAAAAAAGCGAGGTGCAGAGTGGCAAGAATGGCCAGTCCCGTGAGGATTTATCACAGCCTGCGGTTCCGCGCTTCCATCGACATTGAGAGGACCGGTACTGGATGTAGACGACACCGTGATTAGGATCACCGTCGAGCAGTGCCTTTGGCGTCCATAGCTGCATGAACGAAACCATCCTGGGTCAAACGCGTTCACCATTGCTTACCAAGGGTTAGCCGCAGGACTGCAACGTGCACTAGTGCATTCCGGAGGCATGGCTGGACACTCTCCACCTCGGGTTGCAATAGCGGTAGCGGCACCTGGAGAGCAAGGTCGCGAGTCAGACGGGCCAAAAAATTTCCTAGCCTCGAAATTGGGACTTGCTGCTAGACCGCTTCTCGTCTAGACGAGGGAGCCGGGGGACCGCGCGTTCAACGTGCAAGCATTCGGCCCGCAGGCGTCCGTAGATGGAATTCGAGGGGGGCGATTATCCCAATGGCGACGCTCTGGCGAAGCCGCCGCCGTGCCTGTGCAGGACAGGGCAAGGCAGGGCACGACAGGGCAGGGCGAAGAAGGGGGTCCGTGAGCGAGAGTCGGCGATGGATGGCCAAAGGCGCTTGACGTCTTCCGCTCCCGCGAGGCCGCGCCGCGGTGACTATCACTGTGTGGCGAGGTCATGTTGGTGGTGCAGTCGAGAGGAAGCATGGAGTTCAAGTTGGTATTGGCATCTGCCCACCACAAGACTTGGGGGGTCAGCCAAGCGGGCAGACGACGCTGATTGGCCGGCATGAGGGCATCCAGGGACCGTCCCTCGTACCTTCCCTCGTACCCGCGCCGCCGTCACTTCCTTCCTGCGCAGCGGTTCCCACGTCGACACACTGACTGCCCTTGGCACTGCACCACTGCCACTCCACTGCCACTCCACTGCTACCACCACTTACATGCTAGTAGCATGTACATACCATACCGCCTTGCCATTGCCGCGCTGCAGCCAGCCCCTCTGCGACCCTTTGTCCTGGGAACAGCTTCGCAAGCATCACATCATGCTCCACTCTCTTGTCGTCGGCTTGCTGACCCGCCGGCCACCTAGCCACACGGCACTTCTTGCCTTGGTGGTCTGGCTTCAGGGGGGGCGCTCCAACGCCATAGCTCCCCGGGAACGAGTTGTCCAAGGGCTCATTGCATGCGGCAAGGTATACGACTTGGAAAGGCCCTGGCTGTGTGGGCAAAAGCGCGCAAGGCGATTGCGGAGGCCTGATTCCGCCTTCGATGCGACGCTATCTCAGCGCCCCCCCATTTGCTCGGGCGCTTTCGTAACCCCGGCCCAGAAGCAATTCATGCGGATCCACGACGTCGGAGAATTGATGCTTGGCCTTCATGATCCGATGAAATGGAAAATGCCGTTCTAATCCCACGTCCACCACACTGGGTGTGCAGGTAAAGCGCAGGAGAATTACGATAGATTAATACCCGTTGACCTCCAGTGTCTTCATCTCCAGCGTAGTCCCCGGCACTACGTCAGTCGTCATTCTTTTATTTGCGTTACTGCCCTCGTTTGCCGTCTAGGCTCCACACACCCTCTACGACCATCATCATGAGATTATCAAATGTTTTGGCATGCTTTGCCGCACTCGCGGCCGGCGTTCAAGCCCAAGGCGGACTGGAAAGTTTGGCAGAGAACATGCCTTCGTGTGCCGTATGTTGCAATCCCAATGCCTACCACTCGACTCGACCATGTAGCTAATGTATACACACAGTTGATGTGTTTCATGCAAGTCATTCCCACATCGACCTGCGCAACAGACCTCACTTCGGAATGCCTGTGTTCCAACAAAGCCCTCAACGACGCTGTCGGCGCATGTGCCAAAAAGACTTGTACTGTATACGAGCTTCTACGTAAGACTCAGCCGCCCCATGATCCCGTGTCCAAACACTAACAACATCAATAGAAACCAAGAATGTTAGCGCCAAAGGTTGCGGTGTGCCTGAACGTCAAAACAGCCAGGGTTTCTTGATCGGCGGCATCGTTGGGTGTGCTTTAGCCCTCATCGCCTTTATTCTGAGAATGTTGGCCAGTATAGGCAAGCAGGGCCGTAAGGTTTCTTGGGACGATGCCACCATGGGAGTTGTACTCGCCCTTGCTATCCCGCCCACCGTGTTCGGCCACTACTGTAAGTAACCATATTTCATGGCGATCGCAAAATAAGCTTACTGATGGTTATGCAGTGGTTGAGAACGGCCTCGGTCGAGACATCTGGACACTTAAGGCTCAACAAATCACCAACGTCCTCTTCTACTACTACCTGGGCGAGATCTTTTACGTGGTGGCTCTTGGCATCTCCAAGATCTCCATCCTCTTCTTCTACCTCCGCGTCTTTACAGACCGGAAGTTCAAGAACCTCGTTTACAGCATCATGGGCTTGTCGGCCGCTTACACGGTTGCATTCTTCATCGTAACGCTCCTTCAATGCCGGCCCATCAGCCTCGCTTGGAACCAGTGGGACGGACTTCACAAAGGCACGTGTAACGACATCCATCTTCAGGGATGGATCGCCGCCGGTATCAACATTATCCTGGACGTCATGGTCATGTTACTTCCCATGAAGCACCTGGCTGGCCTGAACATGGGCCTCAAGAAGAAGCTCATGGTCATGGCCATGTTTGGCGTTGGTATCTTTGTTGTGGTCGTCTCCATTGTCCGCCTGTACTCGCTCATCCACTTTGCCAACACGCAAAACATTACCTGGAACTACGTCGACGCCGGCCTGTGGAGTTTAATCGAGATCGACGTGTCCATCATCTGCGGATGCATGCCTGCGCACCGATTCCTAATCGGTAAGCTGTGGCCGAAGATGCGTACAACGTTCGCCCCGAGCAAACCGTCTACCAACAAGTCGAATTACTCCGCCAACACGAATCTGTCGTCGACTCCGAGCAAGTTGGCGCGTGTATCGATAAAAGGCATGACAAAAGATGACAGCTTCATTCCCTTGTCTGACATCGACAGCGACAGTGACCGTGCCCATCTGACAAAAGAAGCACAAGCGCACGCCGGAAGTGAGGCCAACACTTGGCCCTCGCCACCACACGAGGCCCATACCAACCAAGGCAATGCTCCCATGGGAGGAGGCCACTCTAATGACCGACCGCAAGACTGGAACTGGCCGATGACAGGGAAAGAGCACGTCTGAAGTTCTTTTACATGCTTCTTGTTTTGGTTACGTTGCAGTCGTTATCACGAGGGCAGCATTTTTACGAGGAAAATCGCTGCTAGTTTAGTAATTTGGACGGTGTTCAGGCTTGCTGCAAAAAAATATTTACCCCTCGCGGGCTGGGCGGGCTTTTGGATTTTGTTTTTGTTTTAGGGGTTTCATTCTCTGCATAGCGAAGAATATTCACGCGACACCCCCCATCTACAAATTTTAGACCACTATTCACCTTCTACCGTAATGTTAGTTAGAGAACTGAGACATGACGATCTCTGGAGACGATAGACGCGTCATCCGACCTGTAATTGACCAATTGGAAATTTCAAAAAGTTATTCCCATTTTTCCATTTGTTTCCAAAGAATAACATGACGGTGAGCATTAATCTATTGATGCCCGCGTCCAAGGGCTTGGGTACAGGCTGACTTGATACCCAGCGCCTAACTCGGCTAGAGGGCTGATTTGCAGTGCAACTCTGTGGGTTGGTGGGTATGGATGTGTGGGTGGACGACGAGAATGCGTCAGCAAACAGCCGTGCAAACCCTAGCTGGCATGCGCGTGTGTGCGTTGAAATGTGGGCCGCTCAGGGAGCTCTCTCAACGTGCATTAGCTAGGTAGCTACATGCGTACATGGCTAGTTGAGGTTCATACGAAGCTAACTAACAGTCGACGTACCCATTGTAATTGTAGCCCCCAAATTAAAAAATGGGGAAAACGGTGAACCGTCCCTTTTCTTTACGCTCCCTTCTCTTTTCTCAAGGCGCATGCCCGGTTGCCGTGTGTGAGCTAGTGGGCGCGCTATTCCCAAAACGCATCTTGATCATCGCGTCAGTTTCCCAATTGACCACCCGCAACGGTTGGCAGGGAACGAAAAGAAGCAGGGGAACATGTTGCTTGTCCAAGGCAAGGCACAACAAGACAAGGGGTGACTGATGGACGCCGAGGAGAGCAAGGGGATCCTCTTTGCGTCCATCTTACTCCCCCACTTTCCCACTTGCCCGCATCATCATCACATACAGTCTTACATACATATGCCCCCTTTGCCTGACGCAGCATGGCGAATACACATACTTCAAACTCAACAACAGAAAAAAGGACCTAAGAGAAATTCGCGATTAACGGCGAGAAAAAAAAAAAAGGGTCTCCGACAACGTTCTAGAAGACCCACTGATTACCTTATCTTCATGTCATCCCAGATTTACGTGTGGGAGATGCAAGTTAGCCCACCGGTAATGGGACGAAACCAGGATCCGGATACGGCCGACGAGGACGGATAGGCACTTGGCAGGCTGGCGGAGGCATTTGAGGCTCCACCCTCCTGCGCAGCGCTTGTTGCGGAAATCTGGGGGCTGATCTGTTTCATGTTTGCGCCCAAGCGTCGCGAGCCGCCATGCCTCTTCGAGCTTGGCATGTACCTGCTTCTGGCCTAGTGCGGGTTACATTGAGCATTGGGCCAGGTACAAGTTTGGTGGGGACCAGACGCTAAACCCCTAGCGCGGGTCTTCAACGGGCCGTTTATGCTGTTGGTGGTACCTGTGCCACTCTCCTCGGATGCACTTGTACCACCACGTTTACGAGTAATGCGCGAATTGGACAGCTGAACATGCACGACTTTTCCTGTCCTATCAAAAATACCAGGGACCAGGGCTATTCTTTCCTCGCCCCCTTTGCAAAATGTCCCCGTAATTGGCATTCGTATGTCCTCCCGATTTCTGCTGGCAAGTATAGCCGAACCGGGGCTCCCGTTTGAACTTCGGCCTTCGTATTCTGTGAAGGGGTTTGCTGGGAACATCGTTTGTCAGTTCCCATGGTCCCCCCCCCTCCTCCCCCTAAGGCTCGGTCCAGACCGTAAACGGTCGAGAACGTCCCGTGTGTGTGCGTGCTATTGCGACCTTGCAACTTAATTGTCAGCCCTCTTTTTTTTTTGCTTTGCGTTTGAGTCCCTCTCCCTTTTTTCCCACGTGCTGTCTCCCACAAAGGCGGAAATGACGATGTTCGTTTATTTAATCTCCTTGCCAGGCACGCCCAAGCAGTGGGTAAACTTTTGCTGGGCATCTATGCCATGCTCCCGATTGGGTTCGGGGAAGCCTAGTTTCTGACTCTTCTCAGATTGTGTTTGCCCATCTTGACTTGTCTCACACGTGCTACTCATGCACGCTGACGTCTTGCCCACTAATTGCCCATCGCTCAGTGGACGGGTGTGGAAGCTGTCGGATGTGCCATCTTACATACACACACATTCTTAACCACCAGTCTCTCCTTTCTCCCCACATAATACCACATACACCTATCAGGTGAATTAATAATCGTCACTCTTTCTCTCTTCCAACTGCTAGTCATTCGTTCATTCGTTGCTTCACTATGAAATTCTCCCTTGCGCTCGTCGCCCTCTCGCTGGGCCGCAACTGCGTCGATGCCTTTCCTTCCATGAACCCTCGCAACCTCGAGGGCCTCACCCCCGAGAAACTACACGCGGCCATCCGCTCCGTCGACGAGTACCAAAAGGAAAAGCGGCTCTTTGTCGACGTCCGCAAGCCCATCGAAAACACCGGCAGTCACGCCTTCAGGGCACCCCGTGCCACCGACGAGCGCGGTCCTTGCCCGGGTCTCAACGCCCTGGCTAACCATGGTTACATTGCTCGCAATGGCATCACCAGTTTTGCCGAAGTGGTGACGGCCATTAACCAAGGTTTGTCTCTATCCCTTCACGCATCCATCTATCTCCTACACACCGTGGTGTAAACCCCTATTATAAGCAGGGATGCAACATATATTCTGACATGTGTGTAATCTTTAGTCATGGGCATGGGCCTGGAGCTCGCTCTCGTCCTAGGCATCATGGGCACCGTGTGGACGGGTAACCCGCTGTCATTGAACCCTGGATTCTCCATCGGTGGGCCGCCTAGAGGCCTTGCCGGGCAGAACATCTTGGGCAACCTCATAGGCCTGCTAGGTACGTCATCGTCATCTCCAAACATCAGGTTATTTTGTAGTGTATGATGCTCATGCGGCGATGAACAGGCAAGCCAAGGGGTCTCTCTGGCTCCCACAACTGGATCGAGTCGGACTCGTCGCTTACCCGCGACGACCTGTACATGACAGGCGATGCCTGGACCATGAACATGACTTTGTTCCGTGACTTCCACGACCGCGCCGATGAGAATGGCGTTCTGTCCATGGACCTGCTAGCTGACCAGGCTGCTCGCCGCTGGGAGTACAGCGTCGGCCACAACCCCTACTTTTACTACGGCCCAATCACTGGTATGGTTAGCCGCAACGCTGGTTATTTCTTCCTCGGTCGTCTCCTCTCCAACCACACTGCTGAGCACCCCGACGGTATCCTCACGCAGAGTGTTCTCCGCAGCTTCTTTGGCGTAACCCAGACGGCCAATGGATCGCTCGTTTACCGCAAGGGTCACGAGACTATCCCCGACAACTGGTACCGCAAGCCCGTCGAATATGGTCTTATTCCCCTCAACTTGGACATAGTCAGCTGGGTCTTGAAGCACCCTGAGCTCGGCAGGTAAGCACCACTATTTTTCTAGTAATGTGCCACAGTTATTGACACATTTGTAGCATCGGCGGCAACACCGGCAAGGTCAACACCTTTACTGGCGTCAACCTCAACGACGTCACCGGCGGCCTGCTCAACGCTACCACCCTTCTCGAGAAGAACAATCTGCTCTGCTTCGTCTTCCAGGTCCTCAAGACCTTCCTGCCCAACTCGCTTTCCCCACTGCTGTCTACCCTCGAAGGCCCCATTGACCTGGTCACTAAGACCCTCGCAACCCCACTTTTGAGCCTCGCCTGTCCCGCATGGAAGGATCTGACGGCTGGTGGTGAGCCACTCTGGGATGTCCTCCAGAAGGAATTCCCTGGTGCTTCGCAGGCTGGATCCAGCCTTTGACTGGATCAGGTTAGGAGGTGAGGTAGATGTATAGACGGTTGAGCGCAAGTTGCCAAGTACGTTAATCCACAATACCAATCGTATTTTTTTACAAGGCGTAACAATAGACAAATTATACTGCTCAAGTGTCTTGTGTTATTTTGCTTCGTGGATATTCCAACCAACCGTCCCATTCAGGCCCCAGATATGTTGCAATCATCTTGAACACGTAGCACCCTGCATCTCTTACTTGCCATAGTTCCCTGCCGTGATGCAGCAACAAAGCATAGTGCGCCAGTATAACCAGCGCTACAGGCTGTCTTGCAGCCAAAAGCTTCGTGAAAGTCGGTGGAACCAACATCGTCCACTCGCAAATCATCTGGTGCCGATTCACCTGCCTATCCTCGTCGTCGTCGTCACTCCTCCCTACCGCATCAAACCCAACCTGCAGATAGCGAAGCGCAGTCCAACACGCAGCCTTCTCCTCCCCATCCAACTCCCCAGCCGTTTCCACCAGCCCCCCAACAAGCGCACACTCCGTACCCTCCGGCTCACGCGACGTAAAACTCCTACTCATCGCCAACACGGGCTCAAGCTCCGACTGCATGAGCAAAGGCCACGCCGACGTAGCAATAGTATAAATACCCCGATGCATCTCCACACACTGCACATAATGCTCTATGAACCCCTCCAATCCAGCAAAATCCCGTTTCGCCAACGTATCAGCGAGGAGATGCTGACCCAGCATCGATGAGAAAAGCAGAATCGGAACGCAATTCGCTGCATCGACTTCCATCTTCCCCGTGCTAGTACTAGTACTAGTACTAGAATTAAACAGCGATACTGCGCGCGTCTGCAGTACCATTGCCTGTCGCTCAAACTCCTTCTTTCGTGGCAAAGGAGTCAAGTGTGCGAGATGGCACGCTGAGAAAGCGAGGACTTGGTACAGCAGAAAAGGGGTTTGCAGTGCGGTTTCGAAACCTAGGGCTAGGTTGGCGCGGTGGAAGGTTTCGAAGCCGATGGCGAAGTTGAAGAGGGACTTGTTGAGGAGGGCGTGTGTGAGGAGGTGCATGTGGGTTGGGTTGACGTCGGTGTCGATGTCAGAGGGGAGCGGTGGTGGTGATGGTTCACTGCATAGCGGCGATGGCGGAGGTGGCGTGTTGTTGTTACTACTACTGGAGAGTTTCCAGCATGTAGAGAGATTTTGCTGACTGATGGAAGGAGAGTCTCGTTCTGGTGTTGGCCGTGGAGTGGCAAAATGGCATTCTAACGAGGAAACGGTGCAGAGACGGCATTTGGGACGGTGTTCGTCGCACTGAAGGTGGCACGTTAGTATCTTCCAATTTGCAAAGAGAGTTGGTCCAATTGTCGCATCACCTTGACATGTCTGCGTTTGCTAAATCCGAATTAGTCTATCATCAACAATGACGTTAAAGAAAAAAGCGCCACTGCATTTATCTCAAAAAAAAAAAAAAAAGGAACAGTGTTTAATCGGGGGCATACATACCACTCCACACACCCACCCTTAGACTTCCTATGACTGCGCCTCAACATATTTCAGCATCTATAATTTCCTAAAAAAGGGTAATACGCGTATTACATATGCGCCGACACCAGTCAGTTAAATCAATCAGTTAAAAAACAAGAACCTTGGCAAAAAGCACAAAAAGTGGATGCCTAATTCGCTTGCATGATGTAAGTACGTAGTGCGCCACACGGAGTTGCTGACATAACACGCGTATCGACCTTTTTAGGCAATTCGTTGGCATACTAATGGGCTCGCTTATGCATGTGTGGTATTGCATGCATCGTTGGAGAAGGTATGCGGTTAAGATGGGGATGAGGCATTTCGCAAGGATGTCTGAGTTTAGGTTAGTTTTCTTAGCTACCAAGATATTGTGTGTGTATATTTGGAGTCTTGGGGGTTGTTGTGGTACGCGCGTTGTGTTGTGGATGGTCCCCTTTGACGTATTGGAAAGAAGTTGTTATAACATCGGAATTCTCTCTTTATTTCCTTGCAGATACATCCAGTATCACTAAAGCGCTATATCCTTCTCTTTAATTGTATTAAAAATAAGGACTTCAAAATGCCAACACTCGACCCCTACAAAGGCTCCGTCTACCTCTGGTCCTACATCCCCAGTCTCGTCTTCTCCCTCACATTCACCATAATTTTCCTCCTCCTAACCCTCTCCCACACGTACAAAACCCTCGTCCAAAAAACCTGGTACACCCTTCCCTTCCTCCTTGGCGGAATATGTACGTCTCCCTCTCTCCCCAGCCCTACATCGCTAATTCATTGCAACTAACACAACACCAGCCGAAACAGCCGGTTACACCACCCGCGCAATAGCAAGATACCACACTTCGTCCTTCGCGCTCTTCCTCCTCCAATCCATTTTCCTCCTGCTGCCTCCCTGCCTCTTCGCCGCAACCCTCTACATGGTGTATTCGCGCGTCGTGCGCAGCACACGGTGCACGCAGCTTTCCTTCATATCGCCGCAATGGTGCACACGCGTGTTTGTAGCAGGCGACTTGCTGTGTTTGAATATTCAGAGTGGCGGCGCGGGATTACTGCCTAAGCCGCGGCTGGAGAAGATTGGAAACGGGATTATCGTTGCGGGGTTGGCGCTGCAGGTAGTGATTTTCGGGGGGTTCATGGCGTGTTGTGTTTTGTTTCATTGGCGTTTGAGGCGGTATTTGTGTGTGAGTGGTGGTAATGGTAGGATGGCGGAGGTAAAGTGGGAGAGTGTGCTGGGCATGTTGTATGTGACGAGTGTGCTGATTTGCATTCGCAACGTGTTTCGGCTGGTGGAGTTTATTGGTGGGCAGGATGGGTACTTGGTCAAGAATGAGTGGCCGGTATATGCGTTTGATGGAGCACTCATGGTGCTGGTTATGCTGGGCTTTTATGTCTGGTATCCGCCACAGCTGGAGGTGAGCTCTACGGAGGACATGATTGAGCTGCAGAGCGGAGATGAGGCGAGTAGAGACAGGAGCAAATGAGTATGTGTAGAGCGCTGATTCTAGATTGCGTAGTGTGTGGGTTAGGTTGTATTTAAATAACAGCCATCAAGTACTGAATTGAGTAGCTATTACTACAGTTGCTTTGGATCCAGTATATCTACCAACAGCAGTTCGTCGACGCTCAACTAAACTACCCAACACAAGCCTATGTACAACTCACTCAGTAGTAGCGGCATCTCCCTTTTGAACTTTCGCTGCAAAATTCTCAATATGCAGGTTCCCACGACTCCACCGCTCAATCTTCTCCGCTATTTCCCAGTTCATGACAACCCACTGAGTCGCCTTTTGGCCGGAGCCTGGTTGACACAACAACTTGTCTCTAGTAATACTGCCGTGTATATCTTCTTGATCAAGCATTCGCACATCCGGATATCTCAAAACAGGGCCTTTGAGAACGTCACTAGACCCGTATCGCTGGAGCCGCTCAGGGATACTCCTGATCGTCCGGCAGTGCCATACAAAGTCTCGGAAGTCGTCGGACCACTCCAGTTCTTCAGTGCGCAGTGTAGAGGCCATTTGTATGGGAATTGCCATGCGAATGATCCAGGTTTCCTCATGTGAACATCGTGTTGCCGCGTATCGACGATATATATCTGCCATTTCGTATTCCGTTGTAAAGTACCAGGCAGCATTACAGTTGTTGAAATCTCCACCAATATTAGACGCGAGAGAACCTATGCTGATACTGTGATCTTCCTTCAAAAGCCTCAGTGGATGCCTAATTCCAAGCTCGGCAGGAGACTTTCCCATGTAGAGGACGATATGACCATCGGGTGGCGTAGGGACGGATTCAAGGTAGGTGCAACTAGGTGGCAGATTGGGACTAGTATTTATTACTTTACCGTGAGCTGTACTAAATGTTATATTAGCCTAGGACCAAGAAGATTCAAAAGACTGAGCCAAATCATCACCAAAAAAGCTCCTCCACCTTTAAACTTTTCCCCTGCTCCTTTGCCAAAACCGCCTTTTTCCCCGTTTTCCGAATCCTCTCTTCAACCATCAAGAGATGATTGAAATTCATCCTTAGCGTATCCCAAGCCCAATAAAACGGCGACTCTGTTCCAAAGACTTCTTCGAATCTAGGGTCGAGGATAGTATTCATGGTTTTTGCTGAGAGTCCGATTTTGGTGTATGCTTCCTCAGTTGACAAGTCTTCGAAATGTTCCAAGTCCATCCACTTGACATGTCCCTTGATGTAAGCAGGAAAAGCAGTATCGTCCCTATCGAGTTCGGCCGTGCCCAACTGGAAATTGGCAAAGACCTCTTCTGCTGCGTCTTTGGTCAGGCCGATGAATTCGAGTGCCTCGATACTGACTGGAGAGGCAGGATACACAAGGTAGGTTGGGCTTGCTGGTGGTGGTGATGCCCAGCTCACGGTGACGGCGGGACGGACTGAAGTGGAGGAACTAGCAACGCTGCTAGCTGGCAGAGGGGCAGGTGGTGAACGGTAGTACGAGCTGATTTTGCGCATGTTGGGATTTTCATATAGTTGCAAGAGGCCGTACTCTTGGAGCGCAGTAAATTCTTCGTCGGTGAGGTTGCCAGCCATATTGTGGGTTGCAGTTGAGTCGAGAGGATACTTGCTATACTTGGCTGAAATTCAGAGCAGAGTAGAATTGCAGTTAATAGAAGAGATTATATAATTCTAAGGGATGAGTTATGAGTAATGTTGAGTCACGAGTAGATGGCTGATAATGCGAATATTTGCAAGTGGTCGTATGACTACCATGGTATTGAATGCCTCAATCAGACGTATGCCAATGAAGATTTTGGCATTGCTTTTTTACTGTCATGAAAACACTAATTGCAATTTTACTGTGCTGAAATGACTTGTAGAGTAGTTGTATCATCAGCTATTTGATAAGCTTAAACAATTGAACATGAGCCAATGTATTGGTGACTTTGTTCACTAATGCTATTCTGACATTCTCTCATTCGAAAACTAGCAGGAAATTATTATCGATGCGGTCCGGCTCGCAGGACTGCAATGTGATGATTGCTACTAACATTCACTGCTGTCTTGTATCATCAACTCTAGTGCGTTGTGAAATGAGCATGAGCCGATCCCATGCAAAGTTTTGCGCACCAATTGCGAGTACGTAGCGCCCAAACTAGACTAAATCTGAACGACGGCCATTAACTTATGAATTTTAAATCTAACTAGTTAGTAGTATGGGTATAATGTTACAGTACAGTCTACGTCTTCGCCATGGCACAACAATCATGTAATGTACCTCTGCACGAAGCCATGCTGCAAAACCAAAAAACCAATTCCAGCATGCTGTTCCAGTGAAAACTCCATGAATGCGCTGCGATAATTTTCCAACCCAACCAAAATTGAAATATCCCTTTAATCACTAGCATATCCCGCTTCCTTGCCGCACTTGACATGAACAAGCTCCGTCTTGCCCTGGCTGTCTACAACGAGCGCAGTGAGCTTACCTCCACTGACACAACCAGTATCAAGACCGTACGAGTACTTGTGGATGTTGAGTCCCTTCTTCCTGTTGTGTCCGTAGATGACAGTCGTCCTATCGTGCGGCTTCAACTTGTCCTGCCTGTGGTTCCAGAACTTCTCCCAGGGGGTGCCGCCGTGCTTGGAGGATGGAATGCGTGTTTCGAGGTCGATTGAGCGCATGTTCATAACATGGAACGGGTCTTGGTGCTCGAATGGCGTGTCTGGGACCAGGCCGGCGTGCACTGTGACCAGGTTTCCTAGGTCCGGGACGGTACCGATGCGAAGAATGACTGGGCATTGTCGCATGTAGTCAATGTCCTTTTTGGTGAATTGCTTTGCCAATTTGCGCAGCTTTCCCTTGCCGTGGGCTGCAGTCGCTTCCCCAACAAAGTCAATCTTGGCGTCGGGAGGCGCATCGGCAGAGGGCAGCAGGATATGGCGGTCTGCTGCTTCGTCAATGGAGAGCAGCAGCTTGTCTTCCCAGTTTCCGCGCACGCATGAAGCGTTAATTTCCTGGGCCAGTTTGATTACGCCGGCCGAGTCGGGGCCCTTGGCAATCATGTCGCCCGTCATGACGAGGTGGTCGCGCTTTTGGTCGAAGCCAACCTTTTCGAGCAGCTGCTCGAGCTCCTTGAGGCAGCCATGGACATCACCGACAAACACGAGGCGGCTCTCATCCTTGGGCAAGTGCTTCTCGTCGAGGTCTGTGACTTGTATCATGCCCTTGAACGCTGGGAGCACGTGGCTGTCGTAGCTCATTGTCGGGGTATGGTCCATCAGCCTCACTTCGGTGTTGTATGCGGCGCGACGGGGCCCAAAGTACGTCCACCAGCTGACAATGGTCAGGATGAAGAGGAGGAAGATGGCAAGACTGTGGCGTTTTATTCTCCGCGGGATGCGGTCGCTTGTGCGCAGTAACGCGGCCTGGAGCTTTGGAGAGAGGAAGAAATCGTCTTCGCGGTCGTAGAAGCCGTCTTCTTCGTCGGAGACATCGAGGTCAGCGCGGTAGTCTGGAATCTGCTCGATGAGGGGTCGTGGCCGGGTTGGCGGGTAGGTGTGCGAACGGTCGTAGTACGTCATAGGGTCGGTATTGTGCGGCGGATGTGGATGCGATCAGTCAATGGCGCGTCGTTGCAGCCGCACCGCGGGATTTTTCTGCCTCGAGATGCCGCCCAAAGATGTATTCAGTAGGGGGTTCTTGGATGCGGTAATGCGACGAGGTTGTGTATATGTAGAGTTTGTCTCTGTCAGATGGTCGGTGTGCTGCGGCGATGGGCGCTGTAAATGTGAATGCGATGCGATGTGATGTGATGCGATTATGTGCGCCGCGAGGCATCTGGGAGAGGTTGTTCGAGGTGGAGAGAGGTGGACAGAGTGTTTGGATGTCGTCGCAGACCCTAAAACGGCGGGCAAGGAGCCCTCATAAGAGCGCCCCTACTGTTTCGCGTCGTCGTATGCCTCTCTGCCATTCCTGGCGCACCCCGGCGCCCATCGGCCTACCGGCATTTCGCGCCTGGCATAAGCGTCCAACGCCAACAAAAGTCCGACAGCCTCGATGCCCCTGGCCCGCCTGCCAGACGTGGATCCAGCCACGGCGGACCATATCCACATGTGGCTGTTTTTTTCTGCGGGAAGTGCCCAGTATTGGTACTGCATACAAAAAATCTCCACGTCAAAGGTCGTGGACTTCACAAAACTGAACATTGCACGCTGGACAGTCGAAGCAGGCTGCTGCACGTCCTTTGATTCAACATTTCCACATGCGGCCTAGCGCCAGTTGGCTCAGGCTCCTGCACACCTTGACAATCACTCTACCTACATACGTCATGCTCGCTGTAACTTTCCCTCTGCGGCTCCAGCATTCCCGTACTGCATGCCACTACGACTATGCTGCGCTCCAGCAAGCCCCAGCCCCTCAAGATCGTCGTCCTGGGTGAAGCCCAGGTAGGAAAGACGTGCTTCATCGACATGGTACCCACGACCCATGGCACGACTCCACGTGCATGACATTAACCACTTGTTATCATAGTTTCTGCAAGGAAAACACTATATCCGGCATCCCGCTGTCGATTCAGAGCTGCTATCCCGCACCATTTCCCACCAAAATGAGAACTGGGATCTCTGCTTTATGGACGTGGATCCAAACGTCTCCCTCGGACCAAGGTACCAGAACATGGTTGATGGCTATCTCGAGACGGCCCATGGTATCATTTTCATGTACGACATCACACAGGGCTACTCTTTCGACAATGTAATCGCAGAGCCCTACCTCCACACATGGTACTGCCGCAACACCGTCTTCAACAAGCACCCTGTTACACGCAAGCTTGTCGGATCCAAGAAGCGCTTCGGCTGCGTGCTAGTCGGCAACAAGACTGATGTCGTTAGCGAGGATGCTACAAAAAGGCAGGTCCACACGGGCACGGCCGAGCAATGGGCTGCCAGCCAGGGCATGCGCCATTTTGAGGTGACGGCAAATGAGCGCGGAGAGGTTGAAGCTGTCGTCCAGGCACTAATCGATAGTATACTACGGGCTCGACGCATGGATGCCAGAGACGCTGGCGCTCGTGTAAAGCCGTCACGCGCCTCCAGCAACGACAGCGACGCGCGGTCCGTCATGAGTCTATTCAAGCGCGCTACAAAGAGATGAAATGACTATGGGGGTGGCAACTGTCCTGTCAGCTAGGTGGTGATGTGGCGTCGACGTCTCCAGCAAAACGGCGTTCGTAACACGCACGTATACGAGGAAAAAGCTACCATACATACAGCTGTGGCTAGACTTTCCCCAGCTTGTGGCTGTTTCGATGACGCGGCCGGACCCTTCTCCGCTAGCTACAAACGCCACAATACTCATACCCGGTGCCATCCGGAGTCTAAATGTAGACTTGGTTATCTACATCCAACCCCTCATCCCGCGTATTTGAGACATATACTGCAGCATTAGGCGCTGGGGGAAATCAAAGTCTGGAATACGTATGTTCGTACGCATGTTGCATGTCATGGGCTGAACGGCGGCTGATGCCAGGGGGTTAGATATCTAATGAGTGATATAAGGTGGTATTGCTTGCGACTATGCAGTTGTGTAGACTAGATTTCTACATTTCTTCAACTAGATCGAATAATTTTATCCAGGACTATCGTCACCAATTGATGTGCAAGTAATAGAAACAATATAGACCTGGGATATCAATATCATACGCTCATAACTACATATATGCCCTTCATAACCTTCAAGCCAACATCACACCTTCCCCT
The DNA here is from genome assembly GCA_026367775.1 of Exserohilum rostratum. Taxonomy (NCBI): domain Eukaryota; kingdom Fungi; phylum Ascomycota; class Dothideomycetes; order Pleosporales; family Pleosporaceae; genus Exserohilum; species Exserohilum rostratum. The sequence continues at coordinate 1,661,264 of CP111160.1, forward strand.
CAGGCCTCCAATCAAACAAATCCCACGACTCTTTACTCCAAGGTCCTAAATCATCGTCTACAACCGGACTCGGCAGCTCCACTGATTCTATAGCAGCCGGGTCAGACACACTAGTATCCACTTGTAAACTCTGCGTTCGTTTGAACTTCCGCCTAGGATCCGTTCGTTTGATGAGGGCACCCAGGTCACTGTCTTTCTTCTTTTTCTTCACAAAAACCGCACTGCTATTTGCATCTTCGGCCATCACACCTGTCGCTGCCTCTTCATTCACACCATCTGCGGCGTCATTCGTCGGCTTGGGTAAATTCCGCTGTTCCCATGCCTCCGCCGTACTCGGAATTGGTGCGTCGTTTTCGCTGCGAACTCGTCTGAAGCTACGCGTTGGGGATTTACCCGTTTCTTTTGTGTTGCCTTCATCTTCAATGGGATCGGCGAGGGCTTTGGCGAGTTTCTTAGGCTTTTGAAGAAGTCCAGCAAGTTCCGTTGTGCTCATCAACGGCCCCCTTTTGTTGGCTCGTAGGGGATGCGGTGGGAGTGGGACAGATTCATTGCGAGGCGGGCTGTCTGGCTTGGGACCTGTTGAGGTAGATTGCTTGGTGGTGCGTTTGGCGGTTCGTTTAGGGATGCCACCTGTGGAGAGTGGTATTTTGTGAGGGGATGTTGATGTTCGCGATTGTGCATCAGAGGCTTCAGTGCGTGCTGGAGACACGTCTCTTGGTACTGGGATTGCAGGATCAAGTACGGGTACTGCAGACTCGTCTTTGGGTCCCGCTTTTGTCTTCTCTGTTTTGTTTTTCGCCGTTGTTTTTCGAGTCGTTTCTTTGGGCGCAGTTTTGGGGTCATTGTTTACAGACCCGGAGGCATTTACCTTCTTAGGCGTGCCAGCAGCAGGCTTGGAAACTGAGACATTCGCAACGGGAGGCGAAGAAGCTAATTGGGGGTGCACAGGTGATGAAGGAACCAGCAACTGCTGATCCATCAAGCCATGAACAACTTCCGGGTCTTCAAGGAGACTGGGCGATGGTAGGGAAGGCGATTTGGAGACTCTTGCTCTTTTGGACGCATCATGGTCTGCTTCTCCCACTCTTCGTTTGCCTTTTGGCGGCCTTTCTACACGACTGGAAGCACCATTATCCTGCGGAACGACAGGCGGCTCCTCGGTTGTCATGCGAGAAGCTGTCCGGCTCCTGGCTTTCGTGCCAACCACTCTGGAATCACTAGTTTTTGCATCTTGTAAAGACAAAGCCTGACACAACAACCTCCCGCGCTTCACTCCAGTAGACAGGCGAAGACATTTAGCTTTGCGAGCCGGGGGTGGTGATGGCTCTTTCTGTGACGGCTCTTTCGCCGGTGGCTCTTGTGTTGGTGCCTTGACAGGCTGCAATGCAAACTCAATGTTGCTCAGACGATTTGAGGCACTCACTGGAGGCGAAGAAGGTGGTGCTGGCTGCTTAGGGGTCTCCAGAGCTCGCACACCAGGCACTGGCACTTTGCCTTTGGGTATTCTTGGGGTTTGTGCGGCGGGTTGAGGCAAAGCGGTGTGTGTCACGGGGGTCTTGGCCATGCGAGCCTCCACCCTCTTCTTAGCGACTTTAGGAGGCGTGCTTGGTAGTGTGACATCTGACAGAATGGCCGGGTGGAGATCCGGCTCCGAGTCGAGTGTGATGACGGCGGCTGCAGGGGGAACAAACTTTGTTCGTTGCTGAGATTTTCTTGGGCCTGTAGCTTTTGCCGGGTTTGGTGGATTGTCGGCCGCTACAGTGTCTTCTTCCTGTATCGGACTGGACGCTCTCCAATTTGCAGGAGCTGGGCCCGTCCTCTGCCGTTTCGGTGCCCGCTCCTCGGCCAACTCATTTTCCTTCTCCTTCTCCTTGCGAGACTCGTATGGCGACTTTATGGGCTGTGCCTTCCCAATTGGTCCTTTTGGTGTTCCAAGTAGCGAGTTGAGCGACTTGTGTCGCAGTTGCGATGCAGGCTTCTGCACGTTGGTTGGCGCCACCGACGAAGGGCGTTGGAAGGGTTTCGAGAGGATCGGCTTGGAAGGCGCACTCGGAGCGGGTGATTGGTCTTTTGTCTTTTTGGACAAGACTGAGGTCAGGTCGGTGTGGGTGACGCCTATGGGCTCGGAAACTTCGACGAGGGCGCCATTGTTCAGGTTGAGCTCATCCCCCTCATGCAGCTCGTCGCTGTCTTTGTAGTAGGTGTCGCCGAGGAAATTGCGCGACTGGTCGTAGACCATGACGCGGTTGTTGAAGGTGTGGAATTTGAGGAAGCCATCCTGCCATCGCTTCTGTTTGCGTCGGATGTCGTGGGTGAATAGGCAGCGAAACTCGGCGACGGGCGCGCTGTTCTGGGAGGCGGCAATGGCGGCAATGGCAGAGGCGTGCTGGGTGTTGCGCAGAGGAGCCGTCATGGCACGGGTGGTGGAGGCAAACGCGTGCGGGCGTGTGTCGTCGACATGGAGTGCGGGGCTGGTGGGCAGAGTGAAGGTCGCTGGCCCGTCAGACGCGCCGCGGCGGCTCTCCCGCGGCGTGATGCTCTCCGCGCAATCACGTGACTGGGGACAGGGCTGGGCTCTGACCGGTAAGACAACCCAGGGGGGGCTGCGTAATATCCATGGCCAGTCTTTTCCCCTTCAGTCATGACACGTCTTTGGTGCCCGGGTGCCTGACGCGCGCGCTGGGCTGACACGAGGATGCAGAATGCAGAATGCCGTTTTCCGTCTGCCCGCCTAGCCTGCCGCGCTTGGTGCTGGCGAGTGGTGTACATAGATACTCTGGTTGTACGTATTTGTTGTTGAGCGCATGCAACGCAATCAAATCGCGGGGCCGCCTCCCATCCCTGCTCTCTCACTCAGCTCTCCTCCCTCCATTCTCACCCGCCCCAGGGCACAGCCACCGCTAGTGGGTGCGCGACCATCACCCACGACCCTCTACCCAGAGCTTGTATCATTGTCTTCTCTCTCCTTTTGCTGTGCTGCACGCAATTGCAGCTCCCCCTTCCAAGATGCAGCGCATGCAGAGACTCACCGGGCGCTTCTTGACGCGGACGCCCAATGAAGCCGACGTCGAGGCCATGCTAAAGGACTTCAACGACTCAAAGGTCATGTTGGAAAAGGTGCGTTTTGCTGTGGCTTGCTCCCTCCAGCCATCGGCTGCTGAACATGTGGGGTCGTCGCGAGACATGCCATGCCTGGCACTGCCTCATATTTTGTTGAAAGACTGCGCCGCCCGACTTTCTACTGCTGTTAATCGTACTCCTTGTATTCGGGTGCGAGGCTAACAAACGTCAGCTCGAAGCATCGGCTAAGCAATGGAGAGACGCATGGACAAACATCCTCAACCACCAGCTGTCCTCGGTCGAGTGCCTCTACACCATTTTCAAGCCTCTGGGCGGCGAAGGCAGCTCTGCCACACATGTCCATGCCGAAACTCCCGCCGCCGTCCTGGAGCGTGTCCATGGACTCCATGAGGCCTTCTCCGAACTCAAGACGGACATGATGGAGGAGGTCAAGGACATTGACCGGAAACTCGTCGTGCCCGCCAAGCTTGCCCGCGATGCTTTGAAGCCCATGGAAAAGGCCATCAAGAAGCGAGAAGATGCAAAGGTGGGTGCACATTCCGTGCCGCGTACCACTAATGCTAATACCCTCGACAGATTGACTACGAGCGCTACAAGAGCCGCTGCGAAGCCCTGCAGAACAAGAAGACGCGCTCCGAGCGCGAGAACAGCGCTCTCGCCAAACACGAAATGGATCTCGAACGCTCTACCCACGCATACCAGCTTGCTGACGAGAACCTCCGCGAACGACTCCCGCGCTTGAACGCCGCCACTTTTTCTATCCTGCCCCACCTCCTGACCAACCAGATTGTGCTACAAAACAATCTGATTGGAAACTTGTACACCGTACTACAACAGTATTCGCAAGAGCAAGGTTACCCAGACCCTCCGCCAGAGCCTGAAGAAGTCATACCAGGATGGGACGCGAGTTTCACTCCGCTGCGCACCGAGATGGAAACAAGCCTTGGCTTGCTCAAGACGGGCAAGGCGGTCCACATGCCTATGCGATTGCCGGACAAGGGAGAGACACTGACCGGCTTGGGAATAAGGAACAAGGTCATGCCCGGCCGGCGGCCCAGCAGCAACGACAGCGTGCCTACTATTAGTAGCACAAGGCCAGCGCGGCCGCAAACGCTGTCTCCAACCTCTGAAGGCGGCGCTCCCCCAATCAGCCTTGCCAACAAGCCCTCGTACAGTTCGCTTAGTGCTAGCAAGCCTAAGATCTCTAGTTCACCCCATCTGAGCGCTGGTCAAGACATGTATGGCCGGCGCCTTTCATCTACGTCACAGGCTTCGTCTTATTCAAATGGAACCAATGGCGATGGTTACTTTGGCAACAAGGCCTCTTCTAATGGATCAACACCCAGTGGATACCCGACTTCGCCCAATCCCGCGGCTGGAAAGAAGAAGCCACCGCCACCTCCGCCGCCGAAGAAGATAGGATCTTTCCAGGTTGAATATGTGACAGCCATGTACGATTTCGACAGTCTTACACCTGGTGATTTGTCTTTCAGAGAAGGCGACCGGATCAGAGTTATTAAGAAAACGCAGAGCTCGCAAGATTGGTGGGAAGGTGAGGTCCACGGGCAAAAGGGCAGCTTCCCTGCAAACTACTGCAAATGAGTGTGAATTGGGCAAATGGGATGAAAGAAATGATATCCAAAACTGCATTAGATGAAGGCGTTGGCGTGCTTATGGATCCTTGTTCGCAAGCTAAAAGAAATGATATCCAAAACTGCATTAGATGAAGGCGTTGGCGTGCTTATGGATCCTTGTTCGCAAGCTAAAAGAATCTTGGTTAAGTATTCAACATAATGGAGCTATTCATTGCGCACTTGAGCTGAATGTTATCTTCGTCTACGGACTTCAGCCGCCTCCACTAAAGCGGCTCAGCCCTCAAATATGTAGGCCCACCATGCAGCCTTGTCCAATCACGCCTCCCGTCGTACCTTAGCTCCCGCCCGCGCGTGTCATGTTTAACTTGCTTGGTGCCTGCACGTGCCTAGGCGTTGTGACACTGCCACAGCGGCAGCGTATGCGCCGGGCGCATATATGCCCGCGCCCTGTCTCATCCCAAGACATCGTACGCTGTTCTCCCTCATGGGCAGCATGGCCCAGAAAACGCCAGTGCAGACGGTAAGTTGGTGCCAAGCACAGCGTTCATATGACCATGTGCTGATCAGACTAGGGCTGCATACTCAAGCCTCCTTTCTCTCCACAACCAATACCACCGGATCCCAATCCAGACCAGACGGCATCAGCATCCGGCACCCAGCACCAAAATGGAACTATCCTATCGAATTCTCCAGGCGACCCACAGTCCCACCAAGCATCTACCAGCTTGCCCTTGTCAGCTCTTGACTCGCTCCCCACCATAGCTGGCAAGAGCGACCACATTATTAGACCCAAGACTGACGTTGAGGATTTTCTTGCCTTTGATCTTGATCTATATCGCCTGAATCGCATTCATGGCCACCTCTGGATGGCAGGCCGCCCCATGCGCGCCCGTCCTTTGCATCGGTACAAAATGCTTGGTATGGAAGTCATTCAGACGCACCAGATGGATTTGCACTTGTTGAAGTTCAGCACCAAATTGCTGGTCAAACCACTTTCTGAATGGATGGTGTGCCATGATTTCTGGACAAAATACATCTGCAAAGGCGGCGATGCAGATGAAAAAAGAGAGGAAGGCTGGGTGTGGAAGAGCGCAGCGGGCTTCCTGGTGAGCTATGTGTGGTTGATCACTACGCCATTGGACTTGAAGATTGCGCACGAATGCTCGCTTCTGCCATCGTTCGTGACATGGCACTGGTGGAAGGCGTTTGTGCTAGATTTTATCACGAACGTGGACATTGATACGCTGCACCAAGTCAACGAACGGTATCAGTTTGGAGACTTGCGCCTGGGTCGCATCAACACCATCTATCGCATACGATATGCGCATACCCACTTTGTGAGGGGATATCTGTATGTCATTCCTTTTCGTGAAGCTCAATGCGTGACAGCTGCTAACATGAGTTCGCTAGTTACGGTTACAACCGCTACGTCATTTTCTTCCAACGCAAAATCTCCTGGATCCTCGTCGTCTTTGTCTTCTTTTCAGTAATCCTTTCTGCCATGCAAGTCGGGTTTTCCTTTCCCTCTGAGTCTTCCATGTCGCTTCAAAACAAGAACGCATACATTCGTGCGTCATACGTGTTTGTCATTTTCAGCATGGTCAGCGTTGTAGTTATATTGGCCTTTGTATTTTTCATTTTTCTCTGGATTTTCGTATTCAACATGGTCAAGGCCATCACTCATGCAGGCAGCGAGCAGAAGAAGAGGAAGGAACTGGCTGAGCAGAGGCAGAGGGAAAAAGAAAACGGAGGGGAGTCATGAACGCATACGTGCATATATATGTAAAACAGTAACAACATTCATTTAAAAAGCGTGTTGCAAAAATGTAAGTCTTATTCTTGATATCATAGTCCCGAACGCCATAAACCCAAATGCAAAAAGATCATATGCGACGAGGAACTCTACAGCTCCTCCTTTGCCTCCTTCGCATCCTTGGCCTTGACTTGCAACGCCTCCACCGTAAACCTCACCTCCTTGTCTCCTGTCCGCATATGACTAACCTTACCAATCACCTTGCCATCCGCCGGCTCATTCGAGTACTTTTCCAACTCCTCAAACACACCCTCACACTCCTTGCTAACCTCGTCATCTTCCTCTACCCACAGCGGCAAGATAGGGTAAATGGCACCCGGGGCGAAGAACACCAAGTCATCTTGAATGCTGAAATGCCTCTGCAGACTCTCGCGCTTGAGCCACTCCCGCACTTTAAATGGTACATCGGCCATGTTCATCAACATGAGTTCGCGACCGACGCCATGTACATCGATGCCGTTCCACGAGCCAGCATACAGCTGCTTGTTGTAGAAGACCTTGAGCTGGGGCGCTTGCTCTTGGAGATCAGGGTACAGCTCGTTGAGCTTGTAGATTTTAGCGTTGTAGGTGGATTTGGTGCGGCAGTGCTGCGTGAAGGGTTTTAGGGTGCTGTCGTCCCATTTTGCGGTCCAGAGGGCGCCGACGGGCGTCGGTTCGTCGGGCGTCGGGGTTGAGGCGCTTTCTGCGGAGGAAGAGGAAGAAGAGGAGGAAGCGGACGCGGAGAGGATGAGGGGGAGGAGTGGGAGGAGGAAGCGCATTTTGAGGGAGTTTTTGTATGCGTGTAGAATAGATATTGCGATGCGACGCTGTTCAAAAGTATATCTCGACTGAACGTAGAAATGGTAAATGGTCTATAGCGCAGCAACACAGGAAGAATGTTTCTTTTCACACAAAACAGCAGCGCAAGTCAAAGAAACAAAAGGGCATAGTACGTACCCTATATATCTACCTACCATTCCAATCTCCCGCTCTCTCCACAATTTCAAAGCAAAATCTCATACTTTTTTTGTTGCCATTCTGTCCTTTTCGCCCACTCGCGCCGCATGACGCAGCTGGTTCGCGTCGCTGTTCCGCATTCCATATTAAAACCCCGCCAGGGATATATATACCGGGGCGCGCACGCGCGGGCGTTAGCCCACGAGCGCGATTTAGATTAAAAGAACACGGTGGAACATGGTGACTTGAGAGAAAGAGAAAATTGGCTCAGGGTAGTTGCTGCACCGAGCGATATAGACCACGTGGGTTTTTTTCTTGGTGCAATGTCTTGTTTGGTGGGTTTGCAGGGCTACAAAGGATATGGGTAGAGTGGTGTTTGGCGGGGGAAGTATGTAAGAGCGGGTGAGGGGCCCCGCTGGGCCTGTTCTCTGCGTTCCTGGTCCACGCGTGACTTGGGTGTGGAGCTGCTAAAGGCTTAAATGCCGGCGTCGCATTAAGTCAGCAGGGATGCCGTGACTTGCCATGTAGTAAGTAAGTTGGATTTATGATTTGACGAGTGCGCAAGATGGAAGAAGGAAATTAAAGAAAGTGAGAGTGAGAGAGTGCGCGACAGCGGTGGAAATGTGAAGGATGTGCTAGTGCGGAGGGAAGTCGATGGTTGAATTGCCTTGTTATGGACCAAGGAGGGCAATATGTCATCTTAAGCAATTTAGATTAGATCTTAACAGGACGTCCACGTGCCGGCGCATCTTATGAACTTAGGTACCTCCGGTAGGTTAGCTATCGATAGAACATCGTTTTCCATGTGCAAAAACTCTATACAGCCTCCAAGTAGTTTGAGTGATGTTGCAAATGTCATCATTGGCGCATTCATGTCTCAGACCTCTCCTACTCGATGATCTGTATCGGGAGAGCTTTAAAGAGGTCAAAACGTATCCCAAACACCGAATCTACAGATTGTGAGCGTAAAAGCTATAGCACATGAATTGCGCCAGCAATCTAAACTAGCCAGAGTAGAAAGAGACAACAGTCCTCAAAACGAACAGACGATATATGCACCCGTTGTAACAATCTATAATGAAGCCAAAGATTTAATAGCGCATGATGAGTTGCACTCTTGAAAGTATCTTGCTCAAGGTAAGCAAAATCATTCTGCCTAGCTGTTGCATGTCGCGCTACTTATACATGCCGACTGTACCGGGCCTTGGGCAACTACTATCCAAAGGGCAAGTTCTCCGAAGCGATCTTTGTTCTGCATTAGAAAAGAATGAGGGGATATATCAATTCCCTGGCTGACCATGTCGTCTTAGAACCACTGGTGTTAGATACGAGGCTGTAGCTTCTGTGATGTGTTTGAAATGCGCAATGATATGATTGTACCATGTAGCCAATTGAGGATTCGGTCGCATTTCAGAATGTATCATCTACGAGAATGACATCAAATCTCTTTCTTTTATCGTCGCTTCAATCAGCGAATAGAGAATCAGTCTAAACGTAATCATTACGCTATGGTTCCTTGACGAGTAGTGGTCTGAGAAACTTCAATTGCATAGTTCGTAAGCAAGAATGCGCTTATGAAGGATGGGAGTTGTGGGCTGATTTTTCGCATGGCATGCAAGACAGTGTTTCGTAAAATAGCATTTGTTCAGGAGTAAGGATAGTAAGGCCGAATTTCGGTTTTTTAGATTGAGTCAGAAGACTTTAGGCTATGCATGAGTAAGGGTTGAGAGATACTCTAGTGGTGATTTATAGATGTACATATTGGATGTATACACCGTGAAACTATGATAACACCGTGTTTTCTTTAAACCGGATTTTTTGTGTTATGTTGCCGAAATGCTTCGCAACTCATTGCATCTAAATCCATGTAGCCGAGCTGTGCCTCGCACACCTGCCGCAAGAGAGCCAGTCCGCGGAATTTTTACCAGCAAGACGGGCCGAGACTACGGCTCATTTTCAGCCATAAGACGGACCGTCTCCTCAGACGGAAATGGCGTTTCGGAGAACAAGATTATCCGCGCGCCTCAGCTCAACAAGGGCCTGTACGAAAACGAAAGTATGGTATTTTGTGGCATCGTGATCGGTAAGGTAGCGGGTTTTGGTGGCACAACAGAAAGCCGCCCGGAAGACTAGCTCCCGCCCTCACGCTAGTGGAGTCGCGTGGGCACCCTGCTTGAAGTTTGAAGCTTATGCAGAGCCGTCACCGGATAATTTCACAAAACGTACAATAGAGAAGATGGTGTGGCAAAGTGCAGCGTCTTTTGAACAGAGAAAACACTTCATTAACCGTTTGAACCCTATAATGCAATCGATGGAACGACCATTTGCTATGCTCCGTCTATACGCCTCCTTCTCAAGACCATCTAGTACTTTACTTCGTCCTTCTTGACCAGCGGCTTGAGGCCGGGCAGCGCAACGACGATGATGGAAAGGGCCATTTCAACCATGCTGAGAATGTCTGTTGAAGAAAGAGTGTTAGCTAATCGTCTCCATATCTAAAGAGCAATTCCAAAGTGAGTAGGACTTACAAACAAGGTTTTCCTGGCCAGTGCCAATCTTGAGCGAAGCAAAACGAATAATGCCGGATGCGATAGTCAGAGCACCCAAGCCAAAGGTAAGAGCGACACCGGGCGAAGACCTCAGCACGCCCTTGACGAGAAGCACGACGGGGACAGCGTAGACAACAAGGTAGCAGGCAAGGTTGAGGGTAAAGTTCAAGATGAAGGGTTCAGGGGCATAGAAAACGGAGCATGCGCCTTCTTCTTGCGACCACTGCTCGGAAACGGGGACACCGCAGAAGAAGGTGTCGTCGAAGAGAATGGTAACGTAGCACGCGATGACAAAGGCAGTGATGCCGAAGAGCATCTTGCGGAGACCGGGGTGGCCCGCGAGGTTGAAGAACGCCCAGTAGAATGCCAGCATGCTGAGTTTAGGGAAGCCCATACCGACATCGTAGAAGTAGTTGGAGGCAAAGGAGATCTGTGAGTTGATGTTAGTCAATAGCTCGAAGTGAAGGTATGATGATCTCACCTTTGACAGTTTAACAGATGTCTCGTAGTTGTCCATAACACCCATCTGGTATGTCAGGGTGTCGCAAATGATGAGACCGAGGGCAATGAGCGCCGAAGCGATCAGCAGGTAGTCAGACCAGTCGAGCTTCTGCTGCAATCTGAACACACGCGTCCAGATGCGCGCTGCGACGAACAGGTACGCAAAGACGAGGAGTATCCATTCTGCAATCTATCACACCGCGTTCGCATGTCAGCCTCCTTTCCACTGCATAAACCCCATCATCATTCTTCTTCCTCTTCTTCCTCATGTTTCGCAACATAGGGTAAATACTCACCATGCAGTCTTTGCCATCAATAAAGTACGCCATTATGCTTACGCTGTAGTGTGACAGGATCCGTCACACACACGATATTTTTGCTTTCCCACACCAGACCAGAAGAATCTCTCAAACGATGGAACACGAAAAAAGCCGATGGGAAGGAAGGTGGATGGGATGATGGGTAGATTCGCTCGCTTCAAACTTGTCACAAAAGCTGCAAGGCGTTTTGTATAAAAGCCACCACCACACACACCCATACCCACACCCAAACTCACACATGCATATGTGTGTACCCACAACATTAGCATTACAGGGGGGGCACTAGATTGCGCTCTGCGCACGTATCGCACGACAAGGTCTTTGGAGGAGGGTCTTGCTCGGCGGGCGACTACGCATCCTATCATAGGCATTCGCTACCGGATATTAGGCCTTTGTTGTCCAAGGGAAGGAAAGACTGGACAAAAGGTCGCCATGCATGCGCGCGGAAGGCAGCTCGTAATGGGGAGGCGGAGTTTGGCATGGCGTGAAGGAATGGGCCGGTCCCAACAAGAGACCTGGTCTGGCGTGACGGCTGAACCAGAGATTTGGATTCATGTCACACGCTGAGGAAGACGAGGAGGAATGTTCTGGGGGCCATGTGGAATCCTTCGTTTATTTTTTTCTCTTCCTCTCGTATGTCTCAGTTCGTCTTCTTCATCTTTGTGCAACCACCATTGTTGAATGCCTGATTCAATCACACATCAGCTGATATAAGCAAGTCCTGGGTTTTACATTAGCTTCGAGTTATCATTCGATCAAACAGTTGGGTCGTGTCCACCATGTGTGGTCAAGCTCTCGCTGGTCCTAGCCATTCGGCATGGAGCCGGTGGGTTAATTTGCCAGCCAAACTGCAATATAAGCGAAGCATTCCGCCAATGCCGATCCACCCCGCAAGGCATTGTTGCGGCACAGCTTGACGCCGCATGCGAGCCAAGCAGGACAAAGAGGTCTAGACAGGCGGAGCTAGCGACGGTTATGGCTCGCGTGGAGGAGCCTCCCGGGAGCCACTGGTGCTCGGTCTCCCATGCGCACCGCAAGATGGGTATCTCTGATTTAGCGTGATGACGGTCAGACCACGCGAGTGGTTCGCCCACCACCTCGTGCCAGGGTCTGCAACTCGATGGCTCGCAAGACGGAGAATCTATTACATCTGGCTGTATCTCTATGTACTGTACATGGACCCTGTCTGATCCTTCTCAAGTCTCGTACCACTTCGGCCCCTCCCAGCCGTACCGGCTAAAAAAAATCTCTGTCGGGCGACCAGGTCCTGAACCACTCTCACGGTTTATTTCCAAGTGCTGCTTCGCTGTCTTCGTCCTGCGACCGCGAAAATTGCACGCTAACTCTTCGTGTTTCGTAGATGACATCCTTTCGCCCAAGACTGTTGAGCTCCACTTCGCTTCCAGAGTCTTCGCTATGTATGCGGACGGTGTGCTTGCCTTTCCGGGCTTGACGCAGGTAACCTTGCGAACCCGTTCCTGGTGTTCGTTGTCCATAGGTTGTGCGCGACTCTGATGAGCGTGATTTTTTGCTGAAGGAAAAAAAGGCGCCTCGGCGCAGGAAAGATCTCATGGATGGTAGCGATACCACGATAATGGCAATGGCCAGTTCGGCCATAGAAAGCACATCTGCACGTCTGTCAGTGCTTGGAACATAATGTGCTTTTGTTGGAGCCAAAAAGCAACCACATACAAACGTTTGTCCATGCATAAATGACCTCGATGGTCGCGAAACGAACGACGCTCATGGCGATTGTGACTGCTCCGAGGGAAAATGTCACAATAAGACCCCAGATCTGCCGACGCTGAAGTTGTAGAGAGTGGAGAAGCGGGAATGGTAGGCCAAAGACTGCGATAATCTGTCAGATACTACCCAAAATACGGCTGGCAATACTACTACTTACTCAGTAAGTCGGAGAAAAAGTTCATGCTCCAGTCTATCCGGAAAACCTCCTTCGAATTGAAAGTGTTGCAGGCGCCTTCTTCTAGGGACCAGTTGACCGAGACCTCAAGACCGCACCAGAATGTGTCCAGAAAAAAGGTTGTGACCATAGCACTTCCAGTGAAGAGTGCCACTGCATACAAAGCTTTTCGCAGCCATGGCATCGTCGGTGGAATAAGTCGAAAGTATAGTGCGAGAATCGCCAACTTTGGCCAGTAGATGCCCGTGTCGTAGAAGGCATTACCAGCAAATTGTACCTGTTGGCAGAACGGTCAGCTCGTCGATACCAACGGCGCTGGCTAACTGGCATCCCTACTTTCTTGAGTGCAATGGCGTGAGAGTCTGACGTTGGAGAATCATCTTCTGACATACCACCCCATTCGTAAGTCAGAGTGTCGGTGATGAAAAGCCCAATGGCATCGAGTATTGATGCGACCAGCAGACAGTCGCTCAAGGTAAGATGTTGTCGCAGCACGAGTCGTGGGACAAGGCGAGCGGACGCTACAAGCATGCAAAGGGACAGCAGGATGCCCTCAATGGGCTTTGCCATCGAACGTTAGCATTTACGACGCCGCAGACAGTCGCCAGTGCTGACTCGACAGAGTACTTACAATGACAGCATGTGATTCCACGCCCGCCGCCATAGTGAAGAGATTACCTAATGGATGCCAAAGGTTGGAGGGAGGAAGAAGTGACGAAGATTCAACCAACAGTTCAGACCCGCCGTCTTTCTATCATAGTGAACACTGTCTAGGATGATACCAACTGAAGGGGTACACAAAGTGTATCAGCCGTACTAAAGTGGCCCGTCAGCTGTTGGGCGCTTGCACCTGGCTCATGCCTGTACCACATGCTTTGTTTCCCGTAGACCATATTGAACGGAACTCATTAACCCGTAGGCAGAATAGCTTCGAGGCACATGCAGGCGCGGGGCCGCCCGCCCAATAGGGCGCTAGCAGGTTATATGTGGATGCAGGGGTCGGTTCTAGAGGGCCCATGGAACGAATGACGGCGGCATAATACGGTGTCATCTTCCAGTGGAAAAGGATCGCCGCTAGGAGTTTCCTACATTCTGAGCGGGTTGCCGTACAAGAGCTCAGTTGGTCCATGTGAAGGTGGTCTGCTCCTACCAGCACTTCGTGTTTGGCTAAATCCTATGCAATTCCATTTTTTGTACAGGCAGCAACTTGTTACGTACGAACCTTGTCGTCTCAAAGCCATAGGAAGACAATCGTGGTTTTCAGAAAGAGGTAGCCGGCACTGTTCGTAGGAAGTAATTTCGGGTTCGCGTTCGTGTCTTGCTCGGCAAAGATCGTGAGGAAAACAGATGTAGGGCTTGCAAGGAAACGCTGTGGCGACCTCTATCCGGACCTATCAAGGTGAGGAGGGACTTGTGGGAAATTTCTCCGGACCGTGCGATATCAAAGCGAAAGATGGATTGGCTGCGGTGCTATGTTGGAAATTGTGATAAGAAGCAGCCCAAACCCCATGCCCTCGAGGTAGTCGCGACACCATGTATCCCGAGAAGCTCGCATTTAACGCTCTGGTTAAGGCGATTGCGCAGTCAGCTGTGTTTTGCGTCAGACAGTCTGCACAGATGCAGCAGCCAGTGTCAAGTGTCAGCACCAACGGCGGCGCGGGCGGGAGGCATGACGTAACGCCCGACCCTGACTGCCCTCCTTCTCCACCCGACTCAACCAACCACCATCTCCCACACATCGAGATCTCCAAGCCTCGCCCTCAAAACCGGCCATGGTGCGGTCCGAAAGCTGGATAGCGGCCGTTATCAGTCAGGTCCAGTGGGCATGCACTAGGAACCGGTTTTGCGTACCTGCGCAAGGCTTAGTAGACTAGTGACGGCATAGGGCGTCGAGGGAAAGAAAGTGGGTAGAAGTACTGTAGGGCTGCAACTATCGGCATGTCCAAGTGTCAGAACTCTATGAATATTTGTAATTGAATTAATCTGTTTCTTAGTGTCTATAGTTGTCTTTAGTACTATCGTTTGATAGCCGCAATGCGCTCTTCGCCAATGGCAAAACGCGATGCTGGCATACTGCCCACCATAGCGGAGCCGGTACCCAGGCAACACGAAGCCGACAAGATAGCAGAGAAGGAGAGGAAAGATAGCGGTCTGCCACCCTCCTCTGCCCCATCCAAACCGTCGTGCACACGGACACCTTCAGCACGCATTGCCGAACCATCACGACCACGTCGCAGCAACTCAACACAGACCAACCCAAAGCCTCAGAGACCGGGCCTTGAGCGACGCCGCACGACGGCACGAACACGCTATATCGACATGCTCCTTGGCTTGGATACCGTCTCTCCCGTCCATAATGTGCTCGCCTCGGCATTCGTCTGGTTGCTTCTGGCTGGCTACATTGTCTTCCCAGCGACCTTCACCAAGCTCAAAAGCGACTCTACCGACACAAAAGCAGACAACGGTTTCAAAGCAGCGGCCTTGAGAACCGTGCGTAACGTTCCTTTGCTATACGTTGCGGCTTTTGCATGTGGCATCGGCGTTGTCGGGTGTCTGTGGCTATGGTGGAAACACCGCAAAAATTACGTCTGGGTCATCAATAGAATCTTTTTGCCCGCATTGCTAAATAGCATTGCTGGCCTCATTTCGACAATTGTAAACGTATACTCTGCTCAGGAGGGCCAGTTCAGTGTTACCGCACGCGTAACCGTTGTCGTTACTTCGGCATGCTCGGTCGTCGCTGCGGCGCTGTTCCTGCTATATAATACCATCATGTTGAAGTTTGTGAAGATGAGACATGAAAGGGAGGTTAGAGCTGTCGAGAAGGAGCAGGAAAGACGGGATGGTCATGTAGACGCAGCTTGAATCGCCGAGTCGCTAGGGTTGAGGTCGCACCAACAGCGCGCGTCATCAGGTGCCCTTGTCTTGGCCTTTCGTCCTGTAATTGCTGCCATTACTTCCGCCAATAGGTTTGGACAAATTCATGTGCCCAGTCAATTACCCCGGCCTTCCAATCTCCCAGTGACTCTTCTATCAATCCTTCCCATTCTCTTGCTGCCTCGTCCTCTCCTTTGCCGCCCCCAGCCCCCTTGCCAAGCCACAGCCGCTCTTGAACCTTTCTCACACTACCTTCTCTCTCAATCTTAATGTCCGGTATGTTGGCTCCTTGCATGAGAGCAAAGAGATTAAGAATAAGGTTGGAAGATTTGCGCAAGGTGGACCAAGCAGTGTATGTGTATTCCTTAAAGGCAAGGTAATTGGGGTGCTGGACGCCACCCATTCCTTCAATCATTTCACGACAGAGCTTCATGGCCGGTGCAAATGGTTTGGGATCTCGACCTAGGATGTAGCCAAAGTCGACGTGGAAAAAGGCGCCCGAAGGAGCGAGCAGCAGATTGTCGAGATGGCGATCACCCACTCCAAGTAGGTAGGTAATAACACAATATCCCGCACATGATTTGATGTACGTATCCATAGCTTCTTTTCTCACTCCCAACGGAGCGCTATCGTCGGGGTTGTTGGCACGCAGATAGGCGAGTAAGCTGCCCCTGTGCTTCTGGCATGCTGCAGCAATGGACATGCTAGGCACAAACTGGAAAGCTCCAGCCGACGTGGACGTAGCAAGAATTCGGTATGGTGTAAGTTTCAAATCAAGATTCTCTTTCCGCAGCAGACGGTCCATGAGAGTAATGATTTGGATGACCAGCTGATCTTGGCGAAGGTCATCGCCAGTCTTGAAGATGATTGGGTATGGTGTTGAGGTTGTAGTCTTGAATGACAGGACCATGGGAAGCAAAGACGACTTGAGAACATTGCAGTCCTCGGTCGATATACCCGTGATTAGGACCGAAGGGTCGAGAGGTAGTGGGAGCGGGTCAAAGCTTGTAAGCTCGTTCTTGGGGTCCGCAATGGCTTTCTTGAGACGGGCGATCTTTGTGGGGCGATCACCACCACCAAAGCGCACATCCTTGGATATCTTGGCCAGGATGGTAAGGAGCTCGCCCTGTCGCTGGAAGGTCTTGCGTATATCCATGCCTTCTGGTGTTTTCTCCAGTTCGACCATGAAGTCATATTCCACTTTTGCGAATAGATCGCGATGCTCAGGCTCCTGGTCGGCACTAAAGTCACTGATTTCGACCATGAGATACCAATGCAAAAAGTTGCCCAGCGTAAAGCTGTTAGCGGCACGGGTGACGAGGAAGCGTGCAAGTGAAGAATCGTCTCCTTCGCCTGGAGCCTCGTACTTGAGTGCTTGTACCAGTTGCAAAAGATACAATTGAAGTTCTTCATCGTCGGCTTTCTTCAAGCGTTCAACAGCGTAGCTTCGCACAATAGGATGGTCGAAGTGAGGTCCAAGTAACTCAAGAGCATCGTCCACGTCGATTTCGGCCCACTTGTCCAGCAAAGGTGCTGCTTGCCGAACTTCTCGCGGATTTTTCCAATTGACGCACTTGACAAACTTTGTCAGGGCACGCTTGTCGCGCAGTAGGAAATAGCGGAACTTCCAGATGTCATCTCGTTCGTGAGAAGTAATTTCCTCGAGAGGGCCCTTTGCTAAGATCATGTTCAGCTTATCGCGAACGTGTACGTTCGGTTTGCGATCGCGGTCTAACGAATCAGTCTGCTGGCTGCGCATTAGCTCGCGGTGTTTGTCTTCAGCCGGATTGATTCTTCGTCCAATCTCGGGATCGTAAATCTTGATCAGTCGCCCAGCGTCAGCATCACCATAGCCGACTCCATCAATATCTATGCCTGGCCCAAATGAGACCTCTGGCGGCGGTCGCAGCCTTACATCGGCTTCGGCAGGCAGGCGCATGTCGGAGACAGGTGGGGGCGGATATTCGACATCACTGAAGACAATGGCATGGTCGAAGCGAGGGAGTTCGATGTCGAGGTAGAAAAGCTCTTGCTCATCGGAATGAGGGGTATCGTTGGTGCCGTTTGTCTTACCCTGTCGGCTTAGAGCTGCCGCCTCGGCCTTTAGGGCGTCCTTTCTGATCTGCATCATCTTCTTGTACACTAGTCCGTCGAGCCAGTGGTTTGTGGGCAGATCGCCCATCTCTTGCTTCTTGAGCAGACCCTCGAGCCTCTCCATCTCGGCGACCTGCTCGTTGACTGTGTCCTCGACCGCCTGAGCATTCCGCGGTCTCCGCGCCGGCGGTATGACCCATGGGGTTGAGGTGTTGGTCAGGCCATCGGCGGCCTTGAAGCGGTGTATGCGACAGCGCTGCCTGCCCTTGTGTAGGGTGTTGTCGTTGTCGAACAGCGGTATCGTGGTGCCGCCGAAAGGAACGGCATGTTGGTTTGACTCGCTGTCCTCAGCAGGCGACAGGTCCCAGATGGTGATGGCAATCTGGGCCGACGCGGGGAGGTTTGCATATGTGACGGGTAGCTCCAGCCATTCATTCCATATGCGCGCGTTCTTGAAGGACTTGTAGGCAGTCTGGACAGGAACAGTGAGGGGCTTGCTGTCGGCCCATATTTGCGCCGTGACATACAACTCGAAGTGTGGGCTATGGCGCTGCTATCAGCATTGCACTCGTGTCGGCGGCGTGGTCAAGGGCGGCTCACTTGATGATGGAAGCTCGATGCCTCAAATCTGGTCGCTTTAATAAGACCGAGTAGGGTATAGGCTTCTGGTTCCCGTCCAGACGATCACTGCATGCACCTTCAGCACGGTCACGAGAGAGAGCGACATTTGGGGACCCTACATTCGAACATGGACAGGCAGCGTCGTCAGGTCAAGCGACGTCGCAAAGTTGAAGGCTTCCATCGTGCGCGGTGTGGAAGCTGGCGGCTACCAGCGTATGCCATGGGCGTGGGACATGAATCAGGCGCGACAAGGCTTGCTGGAAGTGCTAGCGACACATGACAAGGCGAGAGCAGCCGTTGGTGATACACATGCCTGGGCGGGCAACCACGCGGGTTGGGAGCTCCCCCCACACCAGCCACAGAACACTAGCCACAGTCGTCAAGTGGGGGGGATGCGCGCCTCACACAGGCTTGGCTGACGGATGCAGTCGCGCTTACGTCAGGCAGCAATCACGCTAAGCTGGTGGGTTTGGAGCGCATCGGGAAACGACCGCGTTCCGGGGACGTCAGGAACAGGAACAGGATAGGGCTGCTAGTAAATCAGCCTCAACACCACGGCTGTGCTATACACCACCCCACCAAACACGGCCGTCTATCACTCGCTGCACCCTCGGATTTCTTTCATATCTCCTATTCTGCTTCTTGCCCGTCGGCATGGCGCGCCTCAACACCCATCCGTCGGCCACGCCACAACCACGCGCCTCCACCGTAGACTCACTGTATCGCGACCCCTCTGTAGCGCCCCACACTGAGCACAATGGGCGCACATCGTCATACTCGGTTATTAGTCCCACGAGATCCATGCAGTCCGACAAAGAAAACGAAATGCCCCAAACGCGCGAAAATACCCCGCGGCGAG
Organism: Exserohilum rostratum; assembly: GCA_026367775.1. Classification (NCBI taxonomy): domain Eukaryota; kingdom Fungi; phylum Ascomycota; class Dothideomycetes; order Pleosporales; family Pleosporaceae; genus Exserohilum; species Exserohilum rostratum. Next base: position 1,680,431 of record CP111160.1, read on the forward strand.
GCAAGGCAAAGGGCCTGCGAAGCGCGTCGGCGCGCATGCCCACGCCGGATTCAGGCTCGACTGAGGGCAATGGCAGCAAGAGGCGGCGTACGGGCAACTACAACATGTCTCGCTCACAAAGATATGACGGCGAGCACGAGGCGGACGAGGATGACGGCATCGACACACCTTCGCAGTCGCATCTTCAGCCTGAACAAGACGAAGAAGGCGACCTAAGATTCTACAACCCAAACCAAGACCCCGAGAAGCGAAGGCGGTTGCGTGCGACCATGCGCGACCATCAGCGCATGCTGGATGGTATGCTCAATAACACATGGCAAACTTGGTAACTTCAACTGACTAAGGCAGACAATCGTGATGACCTCATCAAATCTCGCGACAGCGGCCTGCTCGATGCTCTTAGGACCCAGAACAGTCTGTTTGGCAAGGTGCGACAGACAGCCGACGCCACCGTAGACTCCCGCTTCTTGGTCAACGCCAGTGATCTCGCAGGCAAAAAACTCAACAATGCTTTGGGCAATTCCGGAGTAGGCATTGACCTGGACCAGTTCGTTTCCAAATGCATATACTTTATGAAATCGGGTGGTTATGTGGCGGGGGAAGAAGATGCGCCGACAATACCAGTGGGCGACGATGACGACGATGATCCCGACGGTCTTGACTGGGGATTGTTAGGTCGCAAAGCTTGCTTCCCTTGTAACAAGCGACCGCCTACAGCCAGTTTTCTTCTCGGCCCACTGTCCGTACAGAAACGCGTTCGCACAACGCAGCGCAAGGCCCGGTCCCAGGCACAAGCACTTGGTCCTGTCACTCGGCCGCAGGAAATCAAAGAAGGCGACATCCAGCAGAATGAGAACAACAACCTCTCCAACCTTGTCAAGGGCATTCGAAAGCGCCTGATTGACCATACTACAGAAGGTGCAGACCGTGTGGAGACTGAGCTTAGCGAAATACCGGAGAGCGAATTGGACGACGAGGCCCAGGCTGCCGCTTTTCATCGCCACAGGATGGCCATGACTATAGACGGAGAGCCTGCCGTCGACCTGCTTGATTTTGCCATCAATCCGCATGACTTTGGCCAGACGGTCGAGAACCTGTTCTACATCAGCTTCCTGGTGCGGGAAGGCAATGCAAAGATTGTCAAGGATGAGGATGGCCTCCCACTACTTGGTAAGAGAAGTTGCATCCGTCCATCATTCCTCTGCTAACATGCGCACAGTACCAGCAGCGCCCCGCGGCGTCTCGGAGCAACGAGAAGAGAATGTCCAGAAACACCAAGCTGTCTTCAGCCTCGACTACCCCACTTGGCAAATGTTCATTGATGCCTTCGACATCAGAGAGCCGCTGATACCGCACCGTGAAAACGAAGAGGCGAACGTCGGTTCAAATGGTTGGTACAATGGGTAGCCGCCACTTCCGGGCGCTGCATTATAGCCTCGACCAGTCTTCTTCGCTTCTTCCAGTCTCACGTTGTGACCTGACATTGCACTTTCTTATGCTGCCCGACGTCATTGCAGCTTCACCTTCTCAAGGGCTTGTCTCGCCCTACGAAGATCATGCCCCTAATGCATGGCATGGTTGTTAGGATGCCTGGTTATACTTTTCATGCTCATCTAGCGGCCTCTCTTGCATCGCCACGTTTCCTTATTCTATTACGCGATACCCAAAGCCTTTTTCTCTCCAATTCAATGCAGAATGCCACAAAATAGTGGAATGACATATAGCCTTCTCTTGCTCTGCTTGTTATAAACTGCGTTACACTGGTGTGCGACTGGCAATGACTCTGTCAGTCGTCAAGATGATGATTGGGTTCTGGATATAACCGGATACAAAAGTACTCCTGAGCCTGTCTCACGTAATGCAAATCTTGAAATGAACCATGGTCCCAGTAAGTCATCTCACACCGCATTCCACAGACGCTTGGGCCACAACTCAGCACTCTGACCTTCCATGGAGTCGATTGTGATGTTCGTGTTCATACCTCGATTTGTAAATTCAATAGTCTTGGTTTACACAGCCTCAAAGCCTTCAGTAATCATCTCGCCAAGAGAACACACATCTAGGTATGATCTTCATCCGTCTTCCGGTTGGTCCTTTGATCTATTCATATCATGCTTTCTTGTACGTTGCAAGTTTTCGCGAATAAACGGCGACGCTTTGTATCTGGTGTTGGAAAGGAGATTGGATGGACGGGATATGTCAGCTTAGCTGACCGAACAAGAAAAAGGGGAGGAACAAGATTCAAGATAGGAACAACCGACAGAGGAAGGTCGCTCTGCCCTCGCTACTCTTGCGGTTAGTGAAGATATTGTAGCCAAGTAGCCATTTGTCATCACCACATCCGTCTGACCCCAAGCATCATTAGCCACAGTCAGGTAGCGGGCCTCGGCACGGAGCCGTGGGATTCCAACACCTTCTAAATTCGGTTACACCGAGAGCTCTCTACAACCAAAATACTTTTTTTTTTTTGCTTACTACCAATTTCTCTACATGTCCGACGCTATCAAGGAGCCCCCCTCACCGTGGAAACTTTGGGTAGTTTGTTTTGTTCTGGCCATGGCAGCTGTGCATGAGAGGGTCAGGTATGCCGAACTCGCCGATGGACGCACGCCAGAGTTGCCGCAACTTGGTGAAAGGGTTGCAACATCTCGACACAAACTTTGGAGTCCGGGCAGGGACATGTGCGTGATTGCATTCAGAATTGGTGCATACGGATTTCGCTTATTCGCCCAATATGAAACTAGCACGCTGGACTCTGCTCAAGGGCCGAATTGTGAAAATGGCAGTATGGCATTTTGACACGGCATCGGTCGGTACGATTCGTCCTTACGACTCGTCGCTGTGCTGGCCCCGGTCGGATATTCATCACGTGAGGTATGGCACTAACGTTCTCCACCACCGTGCTCCAACAGCCTCCAACGTTTACTCTTTGCTAAAGAAGCTTGATTATGCACGGACCGAACTTTAGTGCTCCTGTTGTCACCTCCATATTTCGTCCTGGTGTTCATGACGCGCGCACATGAAAAATGTCAAACTGACAATGAATGTTCCAACCGTCTTGAGCGAAAACTGTGCGGCTCCGACGGCGTTGCCGATGTGACTGCACAGGATTGCCGCATGAGACTAGCAAAACAAGTCCGGGTTGTGGCCATCGCCGACAGAGTGCCTAGTTTCTGTTTCAAGACCTCGTCAGGCGCGTACAGAGTGTGCTCGCACACCTGATGTTCACACCTGTCTTGTTCACCAAAGTGATGGTGAGACAGAGTCGAGCGGTCTCGCCGGCGACTTCGAACTTATTGCGCGCTCGTCCGTTATAACGGCGACGTTGTACTATATTCCTTACTCTATATGTGCAGAAAAGCAATGGCGCGCGCCCTATGGGGGGCGCATAAAGGGGGGTTACGGGTTTCAAATACCCCATAACAATCGCCGTATTGCGTAGATCGTCAGCGGCGATCAGCCCTATCCATATAGTACGGTCTCAGTGCCAGTTTGTCGGTAGACTGCGCTTGTCAGCCACCTTCGATGAACTCGATCTTGAGCCTCCTCTACGAGTCGTGGAATTGCAGAGCGAACCAGTCACGGCTGGTTGTTCCAGGAAGCTGACGTGTATCCATCCTGGGAGCGCATAGGCTTTCCAGGCTTCGTCTTGCACGCAATGTCTGCGTGCGGTTGCCCAAACGCACTGGATAATGGAGCGAGCAATGCACACGGCACGGAAAAGCGGCCAAGATGGATTGGGAACGGGTGGTAGTGTGTCTGGAAATGAGTCGTGAGAGTAAGCCCGAGCCTGAGGGCAGCTGTGCTTGGCGCCCCTTGCCCAGAGCTCCGCTGCTCTCGGATTTCGAAGCTCTGCTGGGCTGGAACGAGACGGGAGCGATGGCCTCGCGTCCAATTGTTCATTTTTGCTACCCTAGACAGGTTACAGCCGCCGGACCTCCGGAGCGACGCCCAAGCTGTCGCAAAGGCTTGTTCAGTGGGCACCCGTGCGCCGTGAACAGTCTACTAGTCCTATGGTATGTACTGTGATTTATCATCACAACTTTGCGCATCCCTCTCCAAACACTAGACGTTTTCCCCTAGCATGTCGACAGTGTAGTCGATATTAACGCAAAGTTTGGATCATGGCAGTCAAAAGGCAGTTTCAACGGCGGCGATCATGAATGAGGCGTTAGCCTCCCGCTTGCCCCGGATTTGCATCTGGCCTAGGCTCGTAGTAGCTAAGCAATGCGAGTGCGTGAAACGCCAACCGCCTCCTCGCGCGTGACAAAGCAACTCGACCCATGCCGATCACGAAACGTGAAGATGTCTGAACGCCTGCGCCCAAGCGCGACTATTGCCCAAAAATCGTGGGAATTGGCTGCCAGCCTGCGAATCAGCTCGTGCGGCTGCCCTCCGCACCGGGGTGCCCATGGGCGGTTCAACAGCTGCTAGTGTCCGCTGTAGCCAAATGAGTGCGCGTAGAACGTGGCTCTCTCGCCGGATTACCACCGTGAACTGCGACCATGACACTGCTGAGGAGCCTCGCCGTTGCCCGCGCCCTGGCTGACTTTGGGCGTATTCGACTGTGGCGACCCCGGTCTCCTTCCGTCACCGACCAGATAATAGCCCGAAAGTTGCACATCTCGCTTCCTTTTGGGACATAGCCTCCTTTGCTGGACAAGCCTTTCCCATTCTCCAGCCTCTTTGCTCAGGCTGCATATACTTTCGGCGCCATGTTAAGTGTTTGAGAGCCCTAGAAGGGTTTCCATAGACTTTTGCGATTTCCTGCGAGCGGTTAGGATCGACGGGTGGCTGACGGCAACACCCGCATCCCAGTGAACGGCGAGCGAACGGCTCGGAGTCTGTATAAGGTACTGTTGACCGTCAGTTCCACAACTTTCTGACCTCCAGTCTATCTTACACTCTCTCCTTGTCTCACCCGTCTATGGTCCACTCTTCGACAGGCTCGCGTTGTTCATTTGTTTTTCCCGTCTTTCCCGTCTTTGTCGTCTTTCTTTAGCATGGAAATCATGCTCTCTCCTACCTACTCCAACAAGGCTGCGCCACTAGACGATCCACACCCCGAGGTTGAGCTGGCTCCCCCTCTTCAGTATGAACCCATCGCTATTCCCCGTCTCGCATCTCCTCCCATTGCGTCCACCGCATCTCCCTCCGGCCTAGGCAGGTCTGCCTCTGTTCTTTCCAAACCTGGCTTCAGAGCGGGAACCGAGAGCGAGCCCACTGCTGCCTCAAAGCGCGAATCCTACAATCTCACCGGTACTACCTTTCTCATCACCAACGATGGACGGACGCTCAAGCTCCCCGTTGCTTCGGAAAGCAAAAACGACCCCCTCAACTGGGGCCGCTGGAAGACTGCCGGGGCCATGCTCTCCATTGTTCTCTTCTCCGCTGTTTCTCTGGGTGCTGCCCAGGCGGCAACTGTCATTCTGGAAAGGGTCCGACTTAGCTTCGAATATGAGGTCCGTTAGCGACATCTTTGCCAGGGAGTAACTTACTAACATGGCGTCTGCAGGTCGTCCCAAATTGGCTTTTGAGAGCTCCCAACACCGGTACAACACTTATGATGGGTCTCGGATGCTTCCTTTGGGTGCCCTTGTCAATCGGCCTAGGTCGTCGACCAACACTGTTGATCGCCACATTGCTAATGTTGGTCGCTTGTATCGGAGCCTCCCAGGCAAGATGTTACTTTGAATATGTTGTTGCCACTTGCTTCCTGGGACTTGGTGAAGCCCTGGGTCTTTCTCTAGTCAGTGTCATGCATCATCCGCTGCGGCACTCTTTGCTAACAACAGCAGGTACTCCTCATGGTGATTGATCTGACCTACATAAACCAGAGAGCAAGAGCGGTCTCTTTTATGTGGTGCGTTGCGGGTTGTTGCGGCACGTCTAGTGTTGCACTTGTACCAGTCATAGCAGATCATGGGCGCAACTGGCGCCATTTCTACTATTTCTGGACTATACCCATTGCCGTCTCATTTGTCGTCTCCTTTTTCCTGTTCCCAGAGACATACTTCAAGCGACCAACAGTGGCATTCAACGGCCTCATCCTCTTGCAAAGCGCAACGGAGAAACTGACTGTCTACCAAGACCGCGAAGTGGACTCTGCCATTTATCGGGACCTCCCCGAATATCCGCTTCGCACAGGTTTTGCGGGCTTCCGTGACCGCATCGGCCTCTCGCGATCTCCTTTTGCGTCGTGGCCTTCAGCAGGCCGGTGCTACATCCAGATGGCTTACTGTGCCGCCAACCCGCTATTGTTTTGGGTCTTTGTCGCATCTGGTTTCAACTCAGCAAGCATGCTCTTCATCGGCGGAACAAGTCCGCGCATCCTCATCGCCTCCCCCTACAACATTCCACCCGAGTTTCTTGGTACCGTCAACGTAGCATCGGGAGTGGGAGCGTTGCTGGCACTTCCTGTATGCTGGTTCGGTGTGTGCAATGTCCTCAAGAAACTTTCTGAGCGCAACCGCGGTGTCCTAGAGGCTGAGCACTATCTCATCGTCTATATCCTGCCAGTCACCTTTGGCGCCTTCAGCTCTATGCTATACGGTGCCGCAGTCAAATTCCAATGGCACCCCGCCGTTATTTATCTCGCTTACGGAACCAACGGTTTTTCCTTTGTTACATTGATGACTGCAAACACGCTTTGGGTCACGGAGGCATTCCCAAGATGGGCTGCTCCGGCCCTTGCCGTGGTCATCGGAGGTTGTTTTTTGATCAGTTTTGGGTTGAGTTTTGCTCTTGATCCTTGGATTCAGGCTCAAGGATACCTGTGGGTCGGCTTCCAGCTCATGTGCTTCCAAATCGTCGGTGGGCTAGTCGCTATGCCGGTCGCATTCTGGGGAAAAAGTATGCGCCAAGCTATCGCCGGTCAATGGGCGGATGACCGGAGCGGGGCTCTACGCCCACTTTGAATCTATCGTTTTTTTTGTTTTGAACCCCTGTTAAGCAATCTAATAGTAGCTCTGATAATGGTGCACGCAGCGAATGAGTGGCTGAGACGAATGCCAAGTCGGTGTAATAGGTAATCGAAAAAAGAAAACTGTAGTATATAGATACCCTATGAAGCGTATGTTTTACCGTATATGCAGTTGACTCGTGAATGTGATCTGTAGCTTAGCATGCTTGGTGGTTTCAAGATTACCGAACGAATGGACAGTCGCGTGAGACCCCTCACGGGCATCGTGTGATATGCGTCAGCACATAATCTATCTGGCTCAATCGCCGCGAACATGTCGCTTGGCTGCAAATGCCGCAACAGGGTTATTCCGTTGCACATGTCGGTAGACGTCATTATGCTTACTGGCTGCAGATAGAGCCACTTACGTACCATTTGTCCCGTCTAAGACATTGTGAAACGTCAATATCAGGTGATGTTATTACCTATATGGCCGAACAGCTTTCTTACATGCATCAACTACAAAAGCCAGAGGCCCCTCTTTCTATTCAACATACGCAGCTTTTCGGACCTACATGTCGCTACCCCCACAATCACATGGTTTTTCTCCGGTGTGCGTATTCGCGATTTCGTTCTATTTGAAATAGCCACCATTGTCTTTCAAATCTCGGCTCAGCACACGGCACTGTAAGTTTGATTACAACTGGGGCTTATATTGTGTGCTCTCATCAAACAGAATTCAAACCTTTGCGTTTCTAATAGGTGCGCACGGGATGGAGACGATTGTGGTCGGGAAATGATTAATTTCGCGAGTATCCTGACTGCGGGATTTCCATGAGGACCTGAAACTGACATGACAGAGAGAATGTCTAAGTAAGAAAAGATGAACATGCATCTTCTAGAGCGGAAGTTCAAATTCTCAACTAAAATAAGATCGACATCCTGCCAATACCAAGTCTAAGATGAGCAGTGCGCTGCCAGAAACAGTGCGAGGCGACCGAAAGCCCATTAGAAATATGTCTTGTCTTCTTGAACAGGGAATCTATCAAGGGTAAGGTATCGTGTCTGATGTTAAACCAAAGTTGTTTACTTGCGGGCTGGCGTAGTGCGCTGGGGCTTGGCTTACCAGGCAACTTGACCAAACCCTACCCTTCGTTTACATGTATATCAACGGATCATACCCCCTTCATCCGCTCATAGAAAGCAGGGCATCTTCCATGTTCTTCGAAGGGCGATCCTTCAAGAACCAGGTTCAAAGTATGCTTTTGAAGCACTTGCACTGATTGAGGCAAGATACTAGTATCCGTTACAAGATATCTCACAGAGCATGCAATTGTGGTTTTACTAGCTTAATCAAGGGACATATTGGGCAATGCATATACAATGTGTATCAATGATTGCGAGTTCAGTGTTTTGATGTAGCTGGGTAAAGGGAATGGTGGAGTATGGCCACCGGAAGATCATTGCTAGGATGTGGCTATGTTTTCGCATGGTAAGATCTTAGTCTCACATCGCCAATGGTAACAGTTAGGAACAAGAATATTACTCAGCTTGAATCTCCTTCTAGTAATCAATTTCTTGTTAACGAAGTTCTTAGTAATACTAAATCAAAGCACACATCAACACATATACAAAAGTATACTCGAGGGCGATTTTTATTGCACACTGAATCTCAGTGACGGAAAACATAACAAACTCTAAATTCAATATGAGGGGTTATTGGTGGCTCAAGTCAACTCTGCAGTTCATCCAACACCTCTTCAGCCATTACTGTTGCCTATAGACTAAGACCCACACATACATTCCGTAGGTATTCAAGGTTGCATGTTCCTATAAACGCAACTTCAAGTAAACACCAGATGGTACACATTGGCAGTAAAACCACTAACAAATCTGCCGTCGCATACATCTGTGCAGATACTTTGTTGCACGAAACTATCTTCCCGCTACTGTCTGAAGTTGTAGAACACAAATTTCGAGCCGTGTTAATTTGTAAATGAACAGGTTGGTCGTTTTTGACTGCAACCTCAGAAGCTGATGCAGAATATCCGGTTCTAAATGATGTTGATCTGGTCAAGGCTAGCCCACATAACATGTCGTTATACAATGATGCGTCAGTACTTGAACAAGTTTCCTAAGCACTTCCCTATGAAAAGTTTGCATCAGGAAGGAGATAGCGAAGTCTATAAACAAACATTTATAAGATCTCTTCACATAGTCTTCAAAACGAGGTAGAGACATAAAATACCCTAGACCAGTCCCTGGATAGATCGCTGTAAGTGTCTGCAATGTTGTTAATTAGAAAAATATCCACTACGGGGCCCCATATGATAATTTTGACGGTTTTGGCTGAACATCACAGTGAATAGTTAACAACGAAATGTTGCGCGTAACATGAGTTTTAGATATACTCACAGTTACCTACTAGCGCAGTCAGCCAACACTAAGAGATCAATTCCTCATACTCAGTACATGCGTCAGTATGGTATAGTAGATTTTGACGGGCTTTCCCACTGTTAAAATTGAAGGAGAGAGCGAAGGCTGGACTTTTTAACCTATCAGCTTCAACAGGCTTTACTCTAAATATTACAAGGTATCTACGTAAGCAATACGGCCAAGTGCTTAGCGCTAAGGAAATAGGCCCGTAAAACAATCAAGATTGATTGGAGGCTGCTAACGCTTAGATAGAAGGAGAAGTTGGTCTTACCGCTACTACCACCTGACTTCTACCTCGGGCTTGGCAAACCGCCCCCTATCAACTTCAACCCACTTAACAATATAGCAGCGTATAACTCGTAAAGAGATTCGGCGAGTTACCAGGGTTTAGCGACTGGTTAAGAACACCGCAGAAGATATAAATACATGTTGTAATCTCTTCTCTCATCCTTCCATCAATCCACCAAACTCCTCCAAAGCTTAATAATCTTCATGACATACCCAATCCCAAAATGAAACTTAGTCTCGCCGGAACTCTTGCCTACTTTGCTGGCATTACTCATATAAGCTGTTCTGATCTTCTTAGTTTCTTTATAGATACAACATACACCGTGTCTTAAAAGATATAGACTAATAAACTTTTACATAGGCAGCTGCCACAGTAGACTGCGCTTGCCAAGGAAACACACCCCAATCAATGCTTGGGTAGCATTCCAATGTTGCTACAGCAATGGGGGAATTTAGTATGCTGACGGCCTAAAACAAAGTGGTCAGTTTAACTATACAACCAACTCATGCATACTTCCAAGTGAGTTGAAAGGAAAGTTGTATACTGCCAGTGACTTGGAAGGTCCGTTCTCGCGGTGCTGCACAGCCAGCGCCACCCCCAGCTCGAACTTGTCAGTTGAATGCTCTTGATTTCACAAGGAACAAGTGGCTACACAACCAAATACACGGTATATCTGAAGGAGATGGGATGGAAATAAGGAAGTTTCACATTTTTTCAGATATGGTCAATGAAATCCTATGACATGATATCCTCATAGCAGCCAGAGGCTTGGTTATAGGTTGTGAGGGAAACCAAAAGTGAAACAAGCTAGCCAATGATATTGATGCATCAACAGCTGTGCATGGAAGTTCGTGAATTTCTTATGCTGGATGTAGCTTCATAAGTCCCCCTGAAGTAATAACAACAATCTAGTTGACATCTAACTCATTATGAAGTCTATTATGTCAAGACAATACATGTATAACCTGGAGAGCATTTCTAGCCTTCAATTTATTTCTTTAGTATGCAAAGCCCTCTATGTTCCCTTTCTTTCTCATCGAACGCAATCTTTTGTCAAATCATAGTTGTAGTAAGGTTGAGGACGAAGTCATGATAAAGTTAAACAAATGCACTGAATTTACTTATGAGGCAAATTGCTAATTGAATTACAAGAAGTAGAAGAAAGGACCTGCCTTGGACAATTTCAATCGCTCCGAACCCCTATAGTAAGCGGTGGCGTAGCTTGACACTTTGCATCGCCTTTACTAAAACAACATGCCAAAACAAACTGCGTATTGGATGCTAGAATGTCCAAGTGACACGAGTCACCATTAAAAGGCTCGATTGAGTCTCCTGCTACCAAATTCCGTTATTGTAACCGTATTTTTTAAAGTGAAGAGCGCACTCCACAAACTGAGCTTCTGATACGTGGATAATGCCTCAACCAAGACACGTCAATAAAAGATCGGCCCTTCTCTCTTGGCACACTATTCATCACCCCGTTACTAGGGCGAACCTACTATGCTATCGGTACATAACCTTAAGTGGAACAAAATCCACCTTATTACAGATGAATATTCACAGAACAATGGAGTATTTGGAATGTGAAGCATTCCTATGTTTGACTAACATCTTGATAATAGCATACCAATATCATGTGTTTTGGAAGATGCACAACTGAATGTCTGGATGGCTATCAGGTAACTCTGCGGACTGATAACCAAGAAAGAACTTAATCAGAATCTTTCAGGGCCAAAGGTTTCTCACGCCTTGCTTTAATGTTGAAAATCAATACTACTGTTTTTCAGGCCCGATATGGTTATACGACCGAGTAATCAGTCAGGGCCATACCCTCTCAACAGAATATACTTTTACTAGAAGTCTCGAAGTAAGCTTAACGTAGTGGATAAGCGAGTCGCGTAGGCAAGCGAGTCGCGCACCCTACTAAACCTACACACCTCTATAAGCCTATAGCTCTACTATAATATATTTATTTTACTATATACTAATATAATAGATTAAGTAGTACCTAGAGTATTTTTCTTATATATATGTAAGTTATAGCTAGTCTTTTTATACTTACTATAGCGCGCTAAAGCTTAGTAGCTAATACCTAATTACTTTTCTCTTTAACGCTCTTTATAGATAATCTACTAATTAGCTTTATACTAAGTAAGTAGATTTTTTTTAGCTTTTTTAATTAGTACTTTTTACTTTTATAATTACTTTTTCTTATATTACTTATACTTTATTACTACTTTATTAGCTCTTTTAAGGCTAGTAACTTAATTATATATTAGCTTAGCTAAGAGTATTATAACTTTAGCTTTTTTCTTAAGCTAGTTAATTACTATAATAATTAATACTAGTAAAAAGCTCTTTTACTACTAAACTTAATTATATATTAATATAATAGATAAGTAAGTTAGTTACTTTACTAACTTTAAATACTTCTATAAGTGTATAGCTCTACTATATTATATTAGTTTTAATAGATATTAATATAATAGATTAATTACTATTTAGACTATCTTTCTTATATATATATAAGTTATAGCTAATTTCTTTATACTTACTATAGTATACTAAAGCTTAGTAGCTAATACTTAATTACTCTTCTTCTTAATACTCTTTATAAGTAATCTACTAATTAACTTTATACTAAGTAAGTAAATTCTCTTAAGCTTTTTTTATTAGTACTCTTTATTTTTATATTTGCTTTTTTTTACGCTAATTATACTTTATTAGCTTTTTTAAAGCTAGTAATTTAATTATATATTAGCTTAGCTAAGAGTATTATAACTTTAGGCTTTTTCTTAAGCTAGTTTATTACTATAATAATTAATACTAGTAAAGAGCTTTTATACTACTAAGCTTAATTATATATTAGTATTAATTAAGCTTTAAGCTTATATAAATTACTTAAGGTATAAGTCTACTAGATAGCCTCTATATTAGAAGTAGAGAGGCTTAGCTAATAAGTATATATTTACCTATAGTATAGAAGAAGAAAGATAAGGAAGAAAGCTACTATATATAAATATCTACCTCTTATTCTTTTACTTAAGCTTATACGTAAGTATAGTTATATAGTAATATTATATAACTTATTAGTTATATAATCTCTTATTTATATAGCCTTTTAGTAAGAGTAATATAGGCGTAGCCTCTAATAATACTCCTCTTCTCCTAATTATATAAAGTAGTAATTACTAAGTAGTAGTATAAGTAACGTTATATTTATAAAGTATAAGTCTAAGCTTATAGAGTAAACGCTCTACTCTTATTATATATAGTCTACTATTTCTTAGGTTCTTACTACTTTTCTCTTTTAACTTACTCTTCTTACTTATATAACTATACTTACTAACTTCTTTACTATTTTTCTCTCTTTTACTATTTATATAATACTTTCTAAAGCCTAACCTCTTAACTATAGTTAGTAGGCTACTAGTAATATTAACGCGCTATAGTTCTACACTAATAGCAGCCCTAACAACACTATTAATACTACTACTTAGTAGCTCTTTACCTTTACTAACTAGCTCTTAACTTATATAGTTTTTAGAGCTATTCTATCTACTATCTACTCTATTAGTAGTATTAACCTTAATAACTACTATATCTAGTTTATTCTTAACTAGTATGTTATAGATAAGATTTACTAAGTCTTTATTACTACTCTAGTAAGTACTCCTTAGTTCTTATATAGTTAAAGCTAATCTAGTTAGTCTAAGATCTACTATATCTTTAACTTCTTTCTACGCCTTATCTATAACTCTCTATATAATAATATTATAGCTCTACTAAGTATCAGAGCTACCTTAGAGCTAAACTAGGATAACTATCTACTAGTTTAATAGAAGAGCCTACTGCTTACGCTATAGTCTAGCCTAGGGAGGTTAGATCTAACTTAGACCTAACTAAAATAGATGTTTATTAAGGTAGTTCCTATAGATAGCTTTATAGATTTTTAATATTCTTTTATAGAAAGCTTATAGGTAGCTTATTAAATCTAAGCTCTTTATAATTCTACGCACTTCTATATACCTCTAAGTAATCCTACATCTTATATAGATCTAATCTACCTTACCTACGCTATTACACTCTATATAATATAGTCTTTAGTAGTAAGCTTTATAACTACTCCTCTATTATAGCTTATACTAGTATCTATACTAGCTAAATTCTCTCTAGTTATCTATTCTACTTTAAGGCCTTTTTAATCTACTTCTATAGCGCTCTTAATACTTAATTCTATATAAATAACTATACTACTACTAAGGCTAGCTAGAAGAACTTTATAGCTTTTACTAGCTACGTCTCTATTATAAGTAAGTAGGGTAGTACTTACTCTAACTATATATAGTAGAACTATAGAGCTTATTATTTCTTTAGTAGTAGTCTTATAAGGCCTAATAATAAGCGCGTTACTAGTAGTGCTAGTAGTAGTAATAAGCGTAGTTATCTAGCCCTAAGTAGCGCTAGCGCTTCTCTACTTCTTAAGTAGTTTATAATACTATATACGCTAGTTCTTTTATAGGCGGCTATTAGCTAACTATATAGGTTAAGTAGAGTTAAGCTAAGTCTATAAGGCTTAGGTGTTAGAGAGGTGCTTAGCTAGTTTCTAGGTAGTTTTTTTATAGCTTTTCTAATGTACTAGGTATATAGTTTTCTTTTACTTAGTTCTCTTATCTATAATATTCTATACTATCTATTTAAGGTAGGCTTTATTATCTTTATTATCTTATATAATAATAGTAGTAAGATTATAATTATTTACTTATAATAAAGAGAGAGAGTTATTAGCTATTAAGTGTATTTTATCTATGTAATAGGTTTTTATCTTCTATAGTATAGCTAGCTCTACTTAGTATAGGTCTTATACGTAAGCTACTTAGAACTTACTATACTTTTAGTTAAGCTTTTTACTAGCTCTAGTAGTCTATATATTATATAAATTAAGTTATACTTAGTCTCTAACTTAGTATATAGGTACTAGCTTCTATATTTTATTTACTTATTATTTTTATTTTTATTAAGCATATATTATTATAAAGATAGCCTAACTAGTAGTATTACTAATAGTTTATATAATTTCTTTTACTACTTCTCCTATATTTATACTTTATTTTACTTCTTAAGCTTAAGAGAATAGTGTATTATAATAGCTATAGTAGAGAAAAAATAAAGATACTCTTATAGTAGTACTTATATATAAGTTTAATATTAACTTAAGTAGAGAGTAAAGTAGAGCTTAATTATCTTAGTTATAGTTGTAAAAGATTTATATAATAGCTTTAATATAACTATTAGTGCGTTCTATTATTCTATTAGTTTAAGAGTAGTAGATAGTAAATAGGTTCCTCTAGATTCTAAGAAGCTAATAGATCTACTTCTATAGTAAGCTTGTAAATTAGAGGCCTCTATTAGACGTAATAGACTTAAGTAAGCTATAGTAATAATAGACCTCTTATATAAATACTTAGGTAATATTTATAGTTTTAATCTTTTCTATTAAGACTAATACTACTCCTTTCTCTAATTAGTTCTTAACTACTATAAGGTTAGTCTTACTTTAGAAGTTTAAAAGGCTAGTAATAAAGTTAACTATAAAGTGTTACTACATATAAGAGAGTACTAGTAAAGAATATAGGTATTTATACTTACTATCCCTCTAAAGAGTGCTTTTTTAGTAGAGGTTATAGTTCTATATAAACTACTAGACTTTAGAGCTTATATTTAGCTAGTACTATTCTTATACTATAATCTAAAATATCTTTTTATAGCCTAGGTGTCTTATAAGTAAGAAAAGATATACTACTTAGATTATTCCTATATAAAGAAGCTTATCTTTAAGTACTTAAAGCCTATCTTTTTAGTATAGCTTTCTCTTTATATTAACTTTATAGTTACCTAAGAAGATAGTAATCTTTTTAGTAATTATAAGAGACCTTCTTCCTTCCTATATAGTAGTTAGTACTTCCTAGTATAGAGAGTTAAACTATATAGCTTACTCCTAGTAGCTTTAAATTAATATAGTAATATCTAGTTATTAGGGTAGTTTTAGTAATATTATAGGCTCTTCTAACTATATAGGTATTACTATAAGAGAGTTAAAAGTGTCTACTAGCACTAGTATTATAAATTCTCTTATTACTTACTACTTATCTACGTCCTCTTTAAGTATATCTTAGTTCTACTAAGATAAAGTATCTACTCTAATATTTTTTTTACCTAACTAGTAATAAAGTCTTATATTAGAGAACCTACTAAGTTCTAGTAACTATTATATATAGCGTTTAGTAAGTTTCTACTTTTAAGTAAAATACTCTAGGTTTTTATAATTTATAATTACTTTAAAGTCCTATATACTATAAAGTTTAGTAGTTTATTCTTTTAGGTAGTAGATTACTACTAAGAGCTCTTTATTATAGATTAGGTAGTTTACTTTATAGCTTAATAGCTTTCTTAATAAGTATATAATTATATACTATATACCTTTACTATTCTTTTAAAGTAGTACTATACTAATAGCGCACTTAGAAGAGTTATATTTTACTCTTATATAGAGTTCTAAATTAAAAGAGGCTAAGACTTTATTTAATAAGAAAGCTTTTTTAAGAGTAGTAAAGCTCTACTCTTATTTAAGTTCTTAGCTAAAAAGAGTATTTTTCTTTATAAGTTATATAAGAGATTTAGCTATTTTTAAAAAGTAAGAGATAAATTATTAGTAAAAGTTTATAAACCTTAAGAATCTTTATACACCTTATACTATAGATAGTAGTTTTTATTACTAAATAGCTTTTATTTTATCTAAGTCTATAAATATACTTTTACCTACTTCTAGAATAAACTCTAAGTACTTTATATATTATACATTAAACTTATATTTTAATAATTTAAGGTTTAGACTTATAGCTTATAGGCGTTTTAATACTTATTATATATACTTATAGTATTATAATAGACTACCTTTTAAGAAGATTAAGATATTATTAAAGTAAGTAGATATAAAGTTATCTAGGAAATCTTATAGTATCTAATTTATATAGCGTTAAAAAGTACTTAGCGTATTTATAAAGCTAAAAAGAGTAATAAGCTATTTATATAAGCTAAATCTAGTATAAAAAGTAGTTATCTACTTTTATTTTTCTATAATCTAGATATTATAGAAGGCTACTATTACGTTAAGCTTAGTATACTTGTTGGAGAATAAGCTACCTAGCTGTTCTCTCTATCAGATCTATCAGATCTATCAGATCTATCAGATCTATCAGGTCTATCTGATCCATCAGATCAGATACCAGCCAGGTAATATCGGATCTACCGGATCCATGAGATCTGATATCATTACTAGAAGCTATTATGCTTCAATATCTGCTCAAGATCAATATGTCAATGTCTATGACAAGACTATTAATATAGATTAGATATTAATAGTACTATAGAATCTTCTAGTCTATCTAGACTTAAGTATTTAAGATAGCTATAGTCAAGTAGATAGAAGAACTAAGGCAGACACAGCAATCTCAACTCTCTTAATATCTTTTCTCTATCTTTCTAGCTCTAAGCTGTACTAGATCTTTCTCTCCTTGCTTCCGCTATCTGCAGCTAGAATCTATCCCTAATAGATTCTAACAATACTACCTTACTTATTTAACTTAATTTAGAGTTTTATAAATTAGAGAGAAAGAGTAGTAGTTCTTCTTTATAAGAGTATTTAGAGCTTAATAGTTAATATAGAATTTTAGGCCCTCTCTTAGCTTCTATATAAATAGTATAGGTAATATAGCTAGTAAGCTACTTACCTATATAAACTTTTTCTCTAGTAAGTTATATAGAGTTTTCTATAGTACTAGTAGCTTATCTCTTAATATACTATAAAGTAGACTATATAAGATCTTTAGTTACTTACTATTCTTTAGAATTAGCTTAATTTAGTAGTCTACTTTAGGCTCTTATAGTAGTAGTAAGCTTTCTTTTTTTTTAGAGGTAAAGAAGTTAGCGTATAATAAGAGATAAGTAGAAAGTGCTTTTTCTACTTTCTTCTTAGTTATTATAGGCTTAACTCTTAAAGCTTTTTTAATATCTTTTAGGCTAGCTATAAAGATTTAAGTACTTAACTACTTTCTTTATTACTATATATAGAGTTAAAAGGCTATAGCTAAAATAAGAGTATAGTTAAGAGTTAGTATTCTCTTTTTTATACTTAGTATTACTACTCTATATTATATAAGTAGTAGTTAGTACTATAGTATATTAATAACGCCGCCTATATACTCTAGCTAGGCCTTTCTAAGAATTAGATTATAGCTAAAGGTAGAGAGGAGGATATATATAGTAGCTTCTTATTAGAAGCTACCTATATTAAAAAAGAACTAGGTAATTATTTATATAAAGTACGCCTACTTATTTACTCTTTTAATCTTAACTAAGAAAATAAGAATATATAGTAAGTTAAGCTCTTATATAAGCTTTTTACTTACTACTATATAAATATAGTACTTATTATTAACTATAGTAATAGTATACTTAGTATTATTAATAATTATATCTATAGATATTAGTAGTATAGTAGCTAGTTACTATAGTAGTTTAACTATAGGTTATATAATTTATTTAACTTACTTAGCCTACTCTAGCTAGCGTCTTTTAGCTAAGGCTTCTCTTTTCCTTTATTAGACTTATTATCCTTATCTATTAGAATTATAGTAACTTAGGTAGAAATAGTTAGTTTTTTTATATAGATTGCAGCCTTAGTTTTACACTAGCGTACTTAATATTCTTACTATTTATAGTAGAAGTAGCTCTCTTTATCTCTTTATTATTAGATTTATACTAAAGTTCTCTATTATACTCTTTTTATATAAGAACCTATTACTTTAAGTATAGAAGTCTAATCTATCTCTTTATTTATAAGTTATAGTATAGAGAGTATAAAGTAGCACTACGCACTAAGTACTAACTAGTTAATAGCCTATAAATTCTTCTATATTACCTTTATCCTCTATATAAAGTTCTTATACGTTTTATTATTAGGTAGTTATTATCTTACCTAGTAGCGTAGTAACCTCTTATTAAAAAAGTTTCTTAAGTAGTTAATCTTCTAAGCGTTATCTAACTAGCTAAGGCTAGCTTTATAGAACTTTAAGTTAAAGGCTTATATATAGAGAAAGAACTTCTCTTTTTCTTATTTTATTATATAGAGGAATTAGAAAGCCTTTTACTTTACTATTAAGTCTAAAAAAAAGCTATTTAGTTACGCCTATAAGTTATCTAAATAAGAGGCTACTTTACTCTCTATAATTAAGTTTATATAAGACTTAAAAGTATTAAAAGCTTAGCTTTTTATATAGAATACTATATAGTAAACTTAAAGTTCTTCTATTAAGTACGCTAACTAGTTAGTAAAGAGCTTTACTTATACGTATAGTTTCTATTAAGCGTATTACTTATAAGTGCCTTACTTAAAGACCTTAATATCTAGGAGTCTTAGTTTCTTATATCTCTAACTACTTAGTGTGTGTATAGAGGATTTACTTATTAGAGATAGTTATAGAGTTACTCTACCTAGAGTAAGTATTTATGCGTTAGAAGTAGTATACTCTTAGGTAGCTACTATATAGAGGTAGTAGTTTAGTTCTTTAAGCTAGTAGGATAGCTCTTTATTTTACTAGACTATCTACTAAGTTTATTATTCTTATTTAGCTTTCTTACTTCTTATATAAGTAAGCGCTTCTTATAGTTAATAGTTTATAGCTACTAAGTTATTATATATAACTTAAAAGTATATTATTTAAGTATCTTACCTTATATTACTTAGAGAGTTATTTAAGGCTATTTACACTTTATATAGTAAGTGTATAGTAGTTAGATAAGATAATCTTTCTTCTTATATTAGAGGTAGAGAGGCCTAGCTAATAAGTATATATTTACCTATAGTATAGAAGAAGAAAGATAAAGAAGAAAGCTACTATATATAAATATCTACCTCTTATTCTTTTACTTAAGCTTATATATAAGTATAGTTATATAGTAATATTATATAACCTATTAGTTATATAATCTCTTATTTATATAGCCTTCTAGTAAGAGTAATATAGGCGTAGCCTCTAATACTCTATAATAGTAGCTACTAGAGTAGTAAGTATATATAGCTTTATATTTAGCTTTAATAGAATAGCGTTTAGCTAAAGAGGAATAAAGTCTACGCCTTAAAAAGCTAAGTAGATATTAGCTAGCGTAAAGAATTAATTAAATACTATCTTAAATACTAGTAAGAACTTAAGCTTAGTAATGTAGTTAACGAGTTAGATAAGTAAGTAAGTGTTACAAGTAACAACAGGAAGGATCTCCTCTCTGGTGATGACGGTATAGTGGTTAAGGAACTACTTAGGATTCTAGCTAGAAATAAAGGATATCGCAAAGCTTAGTTACGTAATATGCTATTACGCTAAGATGACGCTATTAGTAATAGCAAGGACTATATGTAATAGTAGGCTATTAGAAGTAGAGACTACCATTAGTAATAGCAAGATAGAATAATAATAGTAGAACTAAAAGTAATAAGAATATAAGGATAGATAGATTTTATTATTTACTCTTATTGTAGTTAACTTAAATTATACTTTCTTACTAGTATCTTTACTTAATAAGATTATTACTTATTAGTCTATAGTAATATAGATTAGATTTATTAATTATTCTTTAGTTAACTCCTATAACTCTTTTCTATAAGAATCCCTTAATAACTCCTATAGAGCTAACTCTAAGAGGCTTACTTACTCTAACCTAGAACAAGATTAGAGAAGTATTAGTAACCTACCCTATATAATACTTTAACTACTACTAAGTTCTTATAGAAGGATTAACTAATAGTACGCCTAATTAAGATTTAAGATGTCTTATAATTACTTTTAATCCTAGGCTAGTACTAAAGGACTAGTTTAAGGTTCTAGTCCTGTAGCTAACCTAGCAATTAATAATAAGATGCTAACTCTAAGTAATAATAAGAATAATAACGCACAAAACTTATAAGAGTTGTAGAATCTTAGGCAATAGGCTATAATCTATGCCTAGTAGATAGCTAGTATATAGGAAATAATTAATTAGCTTATAAGTTAGCTAATAGCTACTCTAAATAAGAAGAAGTCTATTATAAAGCCTAAGATAGTAGCACCTAAGAAGTTTAATAGAACCTATACTAAACTATAGATATTCCTTACTAATATTAATTTATACTATAAGTATAATAGAGTACTAACTAACTAAGATAAGATTCTTATAATAAGCACCTATATAAAAGGTAAGGCAGCTAAGTAGATAGAACCTTATATTAAGGACTTTCTAAAGGACGTAGATAACTTAGGAACTAAAAGCAAGACCTAAGGAATATTTAGTAACTAGAATAACTTTAAGAAGAAAATAGGATAAATCTTTAAAGAAGTAGATAAAAAGAACTAAGTAGAGAAGGTAATTACTTACTTAAAGTAGACTAAGTTAGTCTTAGCATATATAGTAGAGTTTAAATAGCTATAGGTAAGAATTAATTAGGATAATACTACGCTGCAAACTGTGTTTAAAGTAGGTCTAAAGGAAAATGTTAAAGACAGTCTTATATACTATAAAAAGCTAGAGACACTTTATACTCTAATAAAGCTAGCTACGTAAATTAACTATAGGCTATAAGAATAGTATAAGTAAAAAAAGAAAACGTTCTGGCCTATAATAGCTAATATAAAGAGGCAACGTAACTATAAGGATAGAGATAGAGATACTATTATAACTAGTAAGGTGTAAGAAAACAAGAACTAGAATACCTAAGGAAAGGGCTAAGACAGCCTTTCTAAGGAAGAACGCTAGAAGCGTTACAAAAAGAGAGCATATCTCTAATATAGCGAAGTAGGACACTTCTGCAAAGACTGCCTAAAGAATAAAGTTAGGTAGAGTTAGGTTAAGATTAGGATAATTAGATATAAAACGCCTTACCTATAAGATATAGAACCTAATAACACACTAAGTAACCTAGACTTATATAAGAAGGCTAAATAAGAATTAGATAAAGCCTTTAAGATAGTATAAGAAGCTATAGGACTAAAAGACTTTAAGTAGGACAACCTACTACTAATAGACTATAGGGTTAAAAGGGCTAAAGTATAGCGCCACCTAAGAAACTAACTATACTAGATATATAGAGACGCTACACACTAGGCTAATAATTGCGCTCTTAAAGAACGAATTATTATTATAAAACTAAACTCTAAAGAGATTAGGTATTAAGTAATTTATAAATAACCTAGCTTTAAGGACCCTAAAGTTAAAGTTAAGGAAGTAAAACTTTACACGTTTAAGGAATAAATAGAGCAATATAAGCGCCTATATTAGGTTAACTATTAGATATAGTGCGACTATTACCTAAGAAAATAAAAAAAAACTAGAGATAATAAGGACAATTACTACTATACACACCTATAGTAAAATAAGTGTTAAGTAGATAAATGCTATATACACTAACAAGAAAAATAGTAAGTATATTAGGAACTATACTAGTTTTAGTGCAAGAACAACTATAACTACTATAAGGAATAAAGAAGAAATACTTAGAAAGTAGACAACTTCTACTATAGCACCTTATTAGCATAAGAATACATAGCAAAGAAATGTTATATATACTAGCAAGAAGTACTATAGGAAGCTACTATATAGATATAAGCAATATTAGTAGCAATATTAGAACTAGTTCCCTATAAATATATGTATTAGTCCTTTTATTATAACTATATATGCTAAGCGTATCTTAATGCTAAAATTAATAATAGATACTTTCCTAAGAAGAAAGGAAAGTAGTTAAAAAACTAGAATACTACTAGGGATAGAGTTATACTAGTAAAGGCAGTCCTAAAACAACCCTTAAGGAAGTTAAGAGCGTAGAAACGCAGAACCTTAGACTTTAAGTAGATATTCTAGTAAATAGACATAGAATAATAGCAACTATAGATAGTAGTGCTATATAAATAATAATCTTACCCTAAGTAGTAGAGAAATATAATATACCCTATTAGACTAAGAAAGTGCTAATATAAGTAGTATTAGCTAATAATAATCTTATAGCGTATAGGAATAGTATAATTAGGCTAAAGACTAGGCTAGTGTTAATAGAATTAGTAGGTAGGAAGAGCTGCGCAAAGATTAACATTATAGACCTTAGAGAGGAAGACATCCTTATAGGTTATAATTAGTTATTAGAATATAACTTAGCTATTAATTAGTAAAAGAAGATAATACTTAGCTAAAAACCTATATATAAGGTTGCTAGAGTATAAAAAGAGATAAACTTAGTTATCTAGAGCTTACCTAAGAATAGAAGGATAGGTACAATCTTACTATATAAGATTATAAGAATCTATATAAAGGACCCTTAGAAAGTAGAAGTTATATAGATATAGTAGGTTGCGACTAAGGAAGATAGACTAGCACTATAGTTAGTAATACTAATAGATTACTAGACAAACAAGTTTAGAGAACTGTTTAAGGAAAATAAAGTAATAGACTTAGCGGAATATTAGGACTAGAATTATAAGATTGTCCTTAAGAATAGAGCTAAGTTAAGCCTAGGAGGAATATACCCTATATCACCTAAGCACGACGCTAAGTTGTGGGATTACCTCTAGAAGAATTTAAAAAAGGGATTTATTAGACTAGGATATAGCCTAATAGCCTCTCTAATTCTATTTATAAAAAAGCTAAATAGAAAGTAGTAACTATATATTAACTACTAATAGTTAAATAACGTTATAGTTAAGAATTAGTATCCCCTACTACTTATAGGAGAGCTTATAGATTAACTCTAAAGAGCTAAGTAGTTTATAAAGTTTAACGTCTATAAAGAATTCTATTAGATTAGAATTAAAGAAGAATATAAGTAGAAGATAGCCTTTAAGACAAAGTATAGACTATATAAGTATATAGTTATGCTATTTAGGTTAATAAATACGCTAGTAATGTTTTAGTTAGTTATTAATAAGGCACTCTACAAATATTTAGGAATCTTTGTTACAGCCTACTTAGACAATGTATTAGTATATACTAATAGTACGCTAGAAGAGTATATTAAACATGTTAAAAGAGTACTATAGAAGCTTAAGGAGTATAAGTTATACTTATAGGCTAGTAAGTGCGAAATGTATATAAAAGAAACTAAGTACCTAGGCTTTATTATCTTAATAGAGGGGGTTAAAATAAATCTAAAGAAGATCTAGACTATATAAAAATAGCTAACCCTTAAAATAGTTAAGGATGTATAATCTTTTCTAAGATTCGCGAACTTTTATAGAAAGTTTATTAGAAACTACTCTTAGATTATAGCCCCTCTTATAAAAATTATAAAGAAAGAAGTTAGGTTTAAATAGACTTAAGATTACTAGGAAGTATTTAAAACGCTTAAGTAGGCATTCTTAGAGGCACCTATACTAGAGATGTACAACCTATAACAAAAAACGTAAGTTAAGACTAACGTGTTAGATTATGCACTTAGAGCTATATTATTATAGTAGTACCTAGATAAGAAATAAAGACTAGTGTTCTACTATTTATAAAAGTTCTTAAGAGTAGAACTAAATTATAATATTTATAATAAGGAACTACTAAGAGTAGTTAATGCCTTTAAATAGTAGAAGGTACATTTATTAGGCTTACCCTATATAATTAAAGTGTTTTCTAATTACTAGAACCTAATAAGTTTTATAACAACTAAGAAACTTAACTAATAATAAGTCTAATAGGCTAAAATGCTAGCTTAGTTTGACTTTAAGATAACCTATAGAGCTAGATTGCTTAATAGAGTAGTAGACACCCTAAGCTAGAGATCTAACCTACGTAAGGAAGGACATAAAGAACCCTATAACGTAGTACTTAAGATAATGCCTAATAGAACCTTAAGGTATAACTAGCTAGACTTAGTAAGAGTAAAAGTAATAGCTTACTAAGTTGTAACGCTTTAACAATAGTAGTAAGAGAAAGCTATAGACTAGTAATTTAAGCCTAACGCTAAAGGCTCTAAGGAATTATTATAAAATAAATAAAAGTACTAAGATATAATTTTAAAAGATTAAATATATATACTACTTTATATAAGATTAAGTCTTATCTAAGAACTATATAAATCCCTAGAATATAGATATATAGGGATAGAAGAAATAGTTAGAAGATTAGCTAAGGTGTTTGCAATACTACGCTTACAAGCGTAAGTGTAGGATATCCTAGGCAACTATTTAGCGTGTTACTAAAACAAGCCTAAGAGATATAAGCCCTATAGCCTATTATAACCCTTATAGCTACTAATAAGACTATAGAGTAGTGTTATAATAGACTTTATTATAAAGCTCTCTAAGTTACGCAAACTAGGATCTAAATAATTCTATAATATAATTCTAGTAATTATAGACTAACTAACTAAAGTAGTAAAGTTTATACTAATAAAAGAGACTATTATAGTAGAGAAATGCGCGTATAAAGTTACTAAAGCACTTGTGTTAGAATATAGAGTACTAGAAGAACTTATTATAAATAGAGATAAGCTATTTACGTCTCTATACTAGATAACGTTTCTAGCAAAGTTAGGCGTTAAGAGAAAGCTTTTAATAAGCTTCTACCTAGAGATAGATAGCTAGATAGAATGAATAAACTAGATATTAGAATAGTACCTATAGATATATATTAATAAGTAGTAGGACAACTAGGTAGAACTATTGCTAATAGCGCAGCTAGCGTATAATAGTATAAAATCTGTAATAATAAGATAGTTACTATACTATGCAAACTATAGATATAAGCTAGTAGCTTATTAGGATCTAAAAGATATTAAAAGTATTGTAGTAAGAGTAGATAATAAAGCACGCTTTATGTAGGAATTATATAAGGAATTAAGTAAACAAATAGCTTAAAGGAACCTTATAGCATCTAATATAGTAAATAAGTAAAAGATTAAAGGACTAACCTTTAAAGAGGGGGATAAAGTTTTCCTATTAAGATAAAACTTAAAAACTAAAAGACTATATAAGAAACTAGATAATCTCTAAGTAGGACTATTTAAAATCCTAGAGAAGGTAGGGCTAGTAAACTATAAACTATAGCTACTACTAAGTATAAAAGTACACCCTATATTTTATAAAAAGCTTTTAGAACTAGCACTCTAAGATACTAAACTAGTAAAAGATATTAAACTTAAGAATAATAAGTATATAGTTAAAGCAATTAAAGACCTATAGAAAATTAGTTATTAGTAAAAATACTTAGTTAAGTAGTAAAAATAGCTAGATAGCTAGAACACTTAGGAACTAGAAGAAAATTTAATAAACTACAAGTTATTAATACGTAAGTATTACTAAGCGCACCTAGAGAAGAGAGGACTAGATCCTTAAGGGAAAGGAAGTAATCTAAGAATAAAGGATTAAAGGAATTAGCCTATAACTAGCCTAGATTAGTTAATAGTCTAGATAGCAATGTTATGATAATAGGGAGGTCTGTACTAGGAGTAGAGCTTCTCTTAGCCTGCTCTTTCGCACGCTCTTAAAGATTTAGAATAGTAAGATCCTAATTAGTAAAAGCCTATTTACGCGCTTTAGCCTCTAGAAGCTCTAGTTTACTCTAAGCTAGCTAAGCCTTTAATTGCGCTACCTCTAAGCGCTTTGCGCGCTTCTTAGCTTAAACCTTCTCTTACTTTTCTTTAAATATAAAAAGACTACATATAGTAGTAACTAAGATATAACTAGTATAACGCCTAGTAGTAGTGTCTATAAAATAATAAAAGTTCTTCTCTTTATAGCGCTTACAATAAAAAGTTATCTTATTTCTTTACTCTTTTATATAGTTAGTATGAGTATAATACTTAAAGGTTAGACCTTAGGTATAAACGCGGCGAGAAGATAGGACTTTAGGCATAGTTAGGAAGGTATAAAGGGAAATAAACATATAGTAAGATAAGCGTACTAAGACCTTATATACAGCTAACGCCTTAACGCGTAATATAGAAAAATAAGAACCTAGGGTATTAAGATAATAGCCCTAAGGGGGGAGGTAATGTTATAAGTAATAATAGGAAGGATCTCCTCCCTAGTAATAACAGTATAGTGGTTAAGGAACCACTTAGGATTCTAGCTAGAAACAAAGGATATTACAAGGCTTAGTTACGTAATATGCTATTACGCTAAAACAACACTATTAGTGATAGCAAGGACTGTATATAATAGCAGGCTATTAGAAGTAGAGACTACTATTAGTAATAGTAGGATAGAATAATAATAGTAAAACTAGAAGCAATAAGGATATAAAGATAGATAGATTTTATTATTTACTCTTATTATAGTTAACTTAAATTATACTTTCTTACTAGTATCTTTACTTAATAAGATTATTACTTATTAGTCTATAGTAATATAAATTAGATTTATTAATTATTCTTTAGTTAACTCCTATAACTCTTTTCTACAAGAATCCCTTAATAACTCCTATAGAGCTAACCCTAAGAGGCTCACTCGCCCTAACCTAGAACGAGATTAGAGAAGTATTAGCAACCCACCCTGTGTAATAGTAAGCTAGGTAAGTAAGTAAGCTACCCTACGAACTTTACATAACACCTTAACTTTAACTAACTATAGCGTCTCTCTAATAAGCTTCTAAAGTCTCTTATAATACTAATATATATCTTATAATTTTAGCTTTTAATATAAAGTAAATTTAAACTAAAAGATATACTACTAAGATATTTAATATCTTATAAGCTACACTCTACTACTAATACACTAGTAAGCTTACTTAATATAATTACTAGCCTAACTTAAAAAAGCTTATAAAGCTAGAAGAGTAGGTAATGGTTAATTATATACTTAATCTAGATTTATATAGATTTTTATCTACCTATATAGCTATATATAATATAGCTAATAAACTATTAGCTATGTATAGCGCTAGCTAAGTTAGATAAAAGTAGCTAGCTAACTTTATTAAGCGTATAGATAGTTTTATAATACGTTTTAATTAAGTATATAATAGGTAGAGAGCTCTATATAAAGATCTAGTCTTAATTAAAAGCTAGTTTTATTAGAGAATAAGCTACTAGCTATTCTCTATTAGATCTATTAGGTCTATCTAATCTATTAGATTAGATACTAGCTAGGTAATATTAGATCTACTAGATCTATAAGATTTAATAGTATTACTAGAAGCTATTATACTTTAATATCTACTTAAGATTAATATATTAATGTCTATTACAAGACTATTAATATAGATTAGATATTAATAGTACTATAAAATCTTCTAGTCTATCTAGACTTAAGTATTTAAGATAGCTATAGTTAAGTAGATAGACTAAGGTAGATATAATAATCTTAACTCTATTAATCTTTATCCTTTCTCTCTCTTTCTAGCTCTATACTACTTAATCTTCTCTCCTTACTTCTACTATCTATAGCTAGAATCTATCCCTATTAGATTCTAATAGATTATAAGCTTAGCAATCTATTAAGATATTATAACTAGAGGAAGAAGATTCTAGAAAAGAGGCTACGTGTCTACTAGCTTAGTAATAAGCTACCTCTAGTAAGAGCTAGGAAAAGATTAGCTTATTAGACTAGTATTAACTTAGGCTTTATTCTATTAGATTTTATTAGATTCTATTAGACTATTCTAAACTCTATTAAGCTAGTATAGCTAATATTATTTAAGATTAGACTAATTCTATTAGATCTAGCTTAGAATAGCTAGCTTAGATATTAGATCTAATATATTATAGTTACTAGAGTAAGCTATACTAGTAGAAACTCTATTAGTTAAGAGTAAGCTATTGCTATAATAGTAGAAAACTCTAGGTTAGAGGTAAGCTAAAGCTAGGAAAACTCTATCTCTACCTCTAAGCCTATCTAGGATAAGTAGAAATATCTAAATCTATCTATTAATTAAACGCTAGGTTAATGTTATAAATAAATAAGAAGAATTTCTCTTAATAAGTTTCTATAAAAGGTTACAAAGTTAGCCTAAAAGAAATAAAAATAATAAAGAACGCATAGAAAGTAATTAACATAGAGCGTATAGATTATATAATATACTATTCTACTAAGGCTAGCTATCTAGGATAGTAGCGTATAAAGAGATAGTAGCGCTATCCTAAATATCCTACTAAAATAAAATAGATAGAATAGTAGAATCTAAAGTAATAAGTATAAGAATATATTAGATTTTATTATTACACTTATTATAGTTAACTTAGAATAGTTTATTTCTTATATAGATTAATACTAGTTATTCTATCTTAGTATAGAATTAATTATTTACTCTTTTAGTTAAATTCTATAACTCTTTTCTATATAGTACACTATAATAATTATATAGCTTTCTACTTAAGTCTACTTACTCTAACTTAGATTAAGATTAGAAAAGTATAGCCTAACTCTATATAATACTTTAACTACTATAGTCTCTATAAAAGAATTAACCTAGTACACTAATTAAGATTTAAGATATCTTATATACACTTACACTTAAAGGCTAGTACTAGTAAACTAGCCTATAGTCTTAAACTAGTGCCTAACTTAGCTATTAATAATAAGATACTAGCTCTAAGTAATAAGAAAGAGAAGAATAATAACGTATGATACCTCTAAGAATTAAAGAATCTTAAGCACTAAGCAACGCTTTAGAATTAGAGAATAGTAAAAATATAAGCTATAATTAATTAGCTTATAAGTTAGCTAATAGCTACCCTAAATAAAAAGAAAATAGTTAAGAAACTTAAAATAGCGTTACTTAAGAAATATAACAGAAATTACAAGAGTTTATAAATATTCTTTACTAATATTAACCTCTATTATAAGTTTAATAAAGTACTTAATAACTAAAAAAAATCTTTATAGCTAGTATATATATAAAAGAAAAAGCTTTAAACTAAATATAACTATATATAGATAACTATTCAATAGATATTAAGTAATAGAGAACTGAAGAAGAGATAAAGATATTATTTACTAGCTAAAACAACTTTAAGGAAGAAATAAAACGTATTTTTAGAGAAATAGACATAAAGAACTAAGTAGAGAAAGTAATTACTTACTTAAAGTAGACTAAGTTAGTCTTAGTATATAAAGTAGAGTTTAAATAGCTATAAGTAATAATTAATTAAGATAATACTACGCTATAGACTATATTTAAGGTAGGTCTAAAAGAAAATATTAAAGATATTCTTATACACTATAATAAACTAGAAATACTTTATACTTTAATAGAGCTAGCTATAAGAATTAATAATAAGCTATAAGAAAGATTTTAGTAAAAAAGAAAATTCTAGCCTATAATAGTAAATATAAGAAAGAACTAAAGTAAGTATAATAAGAATAGTAATACTATTATAACTAGTAAAGTGTAGAAAAATAAGAACTAGAAGCTTAAAAAAAAGAGTTAGAATAGCCTTTCTAAAGAAAAATACTAAAAGCGTTATAAGAATAAAGTATATCTCTAATATAGTAAAGTAGAACACTTCTATAAAAATTACCTAGAGAATAAAGTTAAATAAGTAGTAGTTAAAATTAGAACAATTAAGTATAAAATACTATTTCTAAGAAATATAGAACCTAATAATACGCTTAGTAACCTAGACCTATATAAAGAAGTAAGAAAAGAAACTAAAAAAGCCTTTAAGATAGTATAAGAGGCTATAGAATTAAAAGACTTTAAGTAAGATAATCTACTACTAATAGATTATAAGATTAAAGAGGTAAAAGTTTAACGCTACCTAAGAAATTAACTATACTAGATATATAGAGACGCTATATACTATGCTAATAATTACGCTCTTAAAGAATAAATTATTATTATAGGCTTAAATATAAAGAAATAGGTTACTAAGTAATATATAAGTAACTTAGTTTCTAGAACTCTAAAGTAGAAGTTAAATAAAGAGAACCTTACACGTTTAAAGAATAAATAGAGTAATATTAGCGCCTATATTAAGTTAACTATAAGACATAGTATAACTACTACTTAAGAAAGTAAGAAGAAACTTAGAATAATAAAGATAATTACTACTATACACACCTATAGTATAATAAGTATTAAGTAGATAGTTACTATATATACTAATAAGAAAAGTAGTAAGTATACTAAGAACTATATTAGTTCTAATATAAGAATAACTATAACTACTATAAAAAATAAAAGAGAAATACTTAAAAAGTAGATAACTTTTACTATAGTACTCTATTAGCGTAAAAATATATAGTAAAAAAATATTATATACACTAATAAGAAGAACTATAAGAAGTAACTATATAGATATAAGTAATATTAGTAGTAATATTAGAGCTAGTTCTCTATAAGTTTATATATTAGTTCTTCTACTATAACTATATATACTAAGCTTACTTTAACGCTAAAGTTAATAATAGATACTTTTTTAAAAAAAAAAGAAAGTAGTTAAAAAATAAAATACTATTAAGAATAAAGTTATACTAATAAAAGTAGTTCTAAAATAACTCTTAAAGAAGTTAAAAGTGTAAGAACATAGAATCTAAGACTTTAGGTAGAAGTTCTTATAAATAGATATAAAATAATAGTAACTATAGATAGTAGTACTAGATAAATAAGTAATCTTACTTAGAGTAGTAGAGAAATATAATATACTCTATTAGACTAAGAAAGTATTAATGCAAGTAGTATTAGCTAATAAAAGCTCTATAGTATATAGAAATAGTATAATTTAGCTAAAAACTAAGCTAGTGCTGATAAAATTAGTAGGTAGAAAAAGCTATATAAAAATTAGTATAATAGACTTTAGAAAGAATAAACTCTTTATAAAATATAATTAGTTATATAAATATAACTTAGCTATTAATTAGTAAAAGAAAATAATACTTAGCTAAAAACTTATATATAAGGTTACTAGAGTATAAAAAGAAATAAACCTAATTATCTAAAGCTTACCTAAGAATAAAAAGATAGGTATAATCTTACTATATAAGATTATAAGAATCTATATAAAAGACTCTTAGAAAGTAGAAGTTATATAGATATAGTAAGTTATAACTAAAGAAAATAGACTAGCACTATAGTTAGTGTTAGGTAGGCAACAAGGAAGGAGGAGGAAGCTAATAGAATAGGTAGATTCAAGAAGGTAAAATAGCAGACACAGAGCTATCTAAGTAGGTAGTCTATAATATATAGTAAGGCACTAGCGGGTAAGCTAGGCCTAATAGAGAAAGAAGCGTGAATAGGGGGAAAAGTAAGGGGAAGCGGAGCGTAGCCCTTACATATGCCCCTCTTTTAAAAGAAAATCTATCTAGTCCTCTAGATATATATTAGATACACTAAACCCTAACAGGAAATCTTTTTTTCTTAATTTCTCCTAATTTTTTCTAATTTTTTCTAATTTTTTCTGATTTTTTCTAATTTTTTTTAATTTCCCAGCTCTTCAAAACCTCGCTATCTCAGCTATCTCGCTAAATATTTGCAACTTTTGTATAGGAGCTGCGAGCCTCTAAGGTTTTTCCTATACAAATCGCGAGTCATCCTATCTTTTTCTAGCGTGTTATCTCCGCGGTGCAAAATTCAAGCCTAATTAGTTGCCTAGCTTATATAAGAAGAGTAGCCAGTGCTGATAGGCCTAGCTAGCTCGACTCGCTAGTTCTAATAGGTTAATTCCCTTAGTTCTGCCTGGGCGGTTTTAAGCGTAAGCTCTCTGCCTGACGCGCTACGTAGCCCAACAGGGCTACGCTAATTCATCTTCGCTGCTGAATTCTTCAGCAGTGTTAGAGGCGTCTTTAGGCATTAGTTGCCAGTTTATTAGTAGCTTATAGCCTAGAGGTTTTAGTTTCACAGGGTTACGCTAGTAAAAGAGATGCGCGTCGTAATAGTCGCTATAATCAGACACTAGATGCCAGGATAGTTTAGGAAAATCCGTCCACTTGACGAGATAAGCCTATTAGCCTTTAAGCTGGCCGCGTTTAGGCTTACCGCAGTCTAGAAATTCGTCTACTAGCCACTCAGTGTGCGTCTCTCCTGATTCATTGGTGATCTCGACGGCTAGGGGTTGCGGCGGATTCTAGTCTAGCACTGCTTTATCTACTGCCAAGCGTAGCAGATTTGGATGGTACACAGGGAAGACGCTGTTGCGGATCATATCCTCTAGCAATTCTAGTTTATAGGCTTTGCTAAAGTAAACTACCCTGGTAATCTTATATAGCCCAGCCTAGTAGTGGTCTAGCTTTTTTAATCTTCGCAGTGTGCTCTAGTTGGTTATTAAGAGCTATACTAAATCGCCCACCTTATAAAGAGGGACGGCGTAGCGCCTAGCATTAGCCTGAGCGTTTTGTTCATACTAAGACTATCACAGCTGCTCCTTAAGATGCTCTACTAAATCTAAGTATGAGTTAAGCATCTCGTCCGCGCGGATAGCTTGGTCCTTGGCCGGACTATAGTGATTAGCGTCCATATTTTTAGCTAGATAAATCCCGCTCCTCAGGTGGTAGCCTAGATCTGCAAAGAACAGGGTTATTCCTATACTCTTGTTTACAGTATCGTTAGATTAGAACTCAGCAACATGCAGCTACAAAGCCCAGTCGTCCTATGCATAGTTAACATATTAGCGGAGGAACGTCTCCAGCGACTAGTTGGCGCGTTCAGTTTAGCTATCTGTTTCTAGGTGATAGGCTGTAGAGAGCTGGCGTCAGATGCGTAGGCGCTTGCAGATTTGCTGCCAGAAGGGGGCGACAAAATTAGTGCCGCGGTCTGAGGTAATGCTAAGGGGTAGGCCATATAACTTAAAAACTTCTATAAAGCAACGTGCTGCTTCGCGAGCTAAACGCCCGTAAGTAGGGAAGAAATGTCGGCGCTTAGTTAGGCGGTCCACTACAACCAGGATATTCTAGTACTCCCAGCCTTCTATTCGCGACGGAGGCAGATCCTGGATAAAGTCAACCATTAAGTCTAACCAGCGGCTATAGGGAATTAGCAAAGATTGCAGGTAGCTATTCTTCCCCTCCCTCAGCAATTTAGTACGCCTATAAACGCCACAGGCGTTATAATACTATGTGATAAATTAAGCCATCTTAGGCCAGTAATACCAGCTGTGCATCAAATAGAGCGTAGCTTGAGGTCCTTTATAGCCAGCAATTTTGTAGTTATAGTAGAGGTCTAAGATACGTCTTTATAAGCGGGAGTTCTTTAGTATGTAGAGGCAAGTCCTATCTAAAAATAACTAGCGCTGCTCGCCTTCTCTAGATGCGGACAGGTCCAAGGCGTTGAAAAAATATCCATTCTAATAGAACCATCTTAGCAATTTAAGTGCGTGTGTGTCCAGGAATTCAAACGCGCGCTGTGCCATTTCGTCTTCCTAGTAGGCTTCTGTAAGCATTTCCTCTATCAAGCGAGGGTCTTATTCGTAGGGCGGCAATGGTTCAACTATGGTCTCTTAGTCCGTCATATAAGCTGCGTTAGTTGCTATAACCCATAGCACTATGGCGTGTTCCTAACTCAGTGTGTCCAGATCCTTAGACGCTAGTAGCGAGAGCGTTCGCAAGGCTGTCTAGATAGCTGGGCTCATGCCTAGGGACAGGACCTTCAGTCCAAGGACGACTTTATGATCCGCGTAGCGGGGATCCTCTGGGTCGTCTAGCGTGTCTTGAGAGCGTCAGGTCAAAGCATCAGCTTCATTATTAGTACTACTAGGTGCGTAGGTAATTTTGAAATTAAATTAAGACAAGAATAATAACTAGCGGGCTTACCTCTAGGTAAGCTTTTTTACAGTTATAAACGATTCTAGATTTTTGTAATCTAAAATAACTTAAATAGTGTATAGGGACCTAATTAGCTTAGGTTCCTATTCTTTAAAGGCCTAGATAATGCCTATTAATTCAAGGTTATAAATATCATAATTGCACTTAGCTATAGTATACTTTTTTAAGAAAAATACAATAGATTGCAGGTCCCTATACGTATTACGTTACTTTATAACTCCTCTAGTTGCCTATCTAGAGGCATCTATAAAGATGAAAATTTCCTTAGTTGGATTAAAATGTATAAGAACAATTCTAGGTTAAAATACGTCCTTTAGTGCCTAGAACGCAGCCATCGTGTCAGGGTTCTATTGTAAGGTTTCATACACTATATAGCTCTTGCCTATAGTTCCATCTTTCCTTAGGCGGCCTAGCTTTACTTAAGCCTAAATCATCAAGGTAAGGGGAAGCGCGATTTCGGAGTAGTCCTTAATAAAGCGGCGGTAGAATCCTATATAACCCAGGAATACCAGGAGGCCTTTCGCGTTATCAGGTATTGTCCAGTCTTTAATACATTCCACTTTAGCGGGATCCATTTTAATGCCCTAGTCCGTAATCATTATGCCTAGAAACTTGACTTAGGTTTTATAGAATTCTAATTTCTTAGGGTTAATATAGAATCCTTTAGCTTTTAGCCAAGAAAGAACCGTTTTCACATATCGTACGTAGTCAGTTTCGTTTTCTAAGTATACTAGAATATTATCAAGGTACGCTATGCAGCAGTCGTCTAGTAGATCAAACAGCGCGCTATTAATAGCGCGTTAGAACGTCGCTGGGGCATTGCATAACCTAAAGGGCATGACTTTATACTAATAAGTGCCTTAATAGGTAGAGAATGCTATTAACTATTCCAACCCCACTTTTATCTAGATTCAATAGAAGGCGTAAATAACGTTAAACTTTAAGAAGATTATAGCTTTATTCAACTTTGCGAGCGTTTCTTAGAAAAAGGGAATAAAGTAGCAGTCTTTAATAGTAGCGTTATTAAGATCACGAAAGTCTACACACACGCAAATACCTCTATCTAGTTTTCCTACAATAAGTAACAAGTTACGTGCTAGAGAGTTGCATTTTTTAATAAAGCCCTAGGCCTCTATTCTTTCTACATAAGCTTAGATGGCTTCTAGTTACGTGCCTAAAAATAGGCGTGCCTGGTAGTTAGGGATTTTTACGCCTGGCTTAAGCTTAATCTCTAAATCCAGGTCCAATCTTTCCGCTAATATAGCTGCAGCTATTTTATTAAAAACTAGGATGCACTCCGCGTATATCTTAAAAAGAGACGGCGGTAGGATATCCTAAAGGCGCACCTCTAGGGGAGCGTCTATATACTTGTTAAAGTCATCCCCTATTACTACTTAGCGAAGATATGCGTCCGCCACCTATAAGGTAATAATTGCAAACACGTTTATAGATTTCTTTGCTATTTTCTACATCGCTTACAGTAAGATATGTTAAATATCTACTAAATTCTGTCTAGGTGCTTCTACTACAGGTGTGGCCCTAGAAGGAGTTTCGCACTCTAGGTGTTATTGCTTAAGGTAGTCACCCTTACATTAAACTACTAGCTCGTATTTAGATTGCTAGCAAGTAGCTTTGTAGTAGGGATCTAGAAAGGAAATCCTGCCACGTCTATAGTTAAGATAGGGTTAGTGGGTGCGGCGCCAGCTAAACCCTAAGACTAGGTCAAAGTCGCCGCATAATTTAACTACGTATACTAAGACTCGCTCTAGATGCAAGTCTATACAAAGATAGAATTCTACTTAATACGTAATTATCTTAGTAGGTTTACTTGAATACCCCTTATAGGGTTAAGGTTAGACTAAGCAGATTTGTTGGAGTGTACAAATCTGCTTCAGGAAGGCGGACGAGATAAAATTCTTGTCAGCCCCATCGTTAGCCAGCGTTTAGGTAACGTGTAGTGAGTCTAGGTGCCTGCCTAGGTATAAATAAAATAAGAACTAAGAGAGGTTTAAAAGAGTATCACAGTTTTGTATAGAGGTAACCATACGTCATAGTAGCGTTAGCGACAGTATAGGGCCCAATAACACAGTAGAAGCGCGGAAGTTAGCCTTCCATTCTGCTTGGGGGACCTCAGGCGTAGGCCATACGCCTAAGGTTAAGCGTTTTCCAATTCGCTACCCTCTTCCTCTTAATCTAATTTAGCAGGGTCTTCTAAGTAATAGCTCGCCAGGTCTTCATCTTCAGATGTTATAACGTGTGCCTAGTAGTGCTGCACCTTATATTTTCTTGCAGGACAGTTATACATAAGGTGGCCTCTCTCTTTACAGTTAAAGCACAACTAATTAGTTTTCTCTTTAGGGGCGGCCTTCTCAGCTGCAGGTCCCCATAGTCGTCCTCTCGTTGCTATATTCTAACTAGCACTAGTCGTTGTAGGATTCTCATACAGTAGTAAGTAGCGCTTATTCGCTCTTCTTATATTCTGCTAATCAAAGCGATTCACGCGTCCTAGTTGGTTGCAGGCCAGGAGGGGCCAGGGAATTAGATCAGCGTTATTAGCGACTTGTGAGACCAAGTCGTAGAGGGAGAAAAACTCCTATTCTATTACCATCGTATAATTAATAGCGGCAAGGCTATTACGTAGGTAGTCTAGAAGTTTCTACATAAGCGTCACTCCGCGTAATAGCTAAGGGATACAGAGAATAGTAGATAGGCGAATAAACTTTACGCAGAACTTGTTCCAAGCAGCCCATTTGCTATGTTTAGTTTTCTAGGGGTATAACAATTACTCTATATCGCGCATAGC
Organism: Exserohilum rostratum; assembly: GCA_026367775.1. Classification (NCBI taxonomy): domain Eukaryota; kingdom Fungi; phylum Ascomycota; class Dothideomycetes; order Pleosporales; family Pleosporaceae; genus Exserohilum; species Exserohilum rostratum. The sequence goes on from CP111160.1 coordinate 1,717,621, forward strand.
TGTGGCGACAGGGTTCGTGTCGCTATAGGCATGCTAGAGTGCAACTAGTGCATCCATGTCATTATTAAATCGCGGGGTCACGCCTGTCTCTGGTGCTAACAGCAAGGCTTTAGCTTCTCCTCCTATATTACAGTAGATAGAGTATGCCCTTATTCCCGCGTCCTAGTATAGCTGTCCCTTAAACTACCAAAGAGTAGCTAGTTCTTAAAAAAAACAATTAAGGTCCCCCAGTCTTCTAGTAAATAGTTTAGGCTAGCGGATAGTGTAATTATTCTATGCGGACTAGTTAAACAAGTTATCAATCATCGTCTGCATATACTAGAGACTATTAGGGACTAGTTGCTCTAGGAGATTAGCCAGGGGTTTAGGGCGGCCGTATTGTCTTCTAAGAGTAGCTCTAGCCCTTAAGTCACCTGGCTTCAGAATGCCAGTGTATTATAGGGCTTGGGTGTTGCATAGTAGAAGATCGTCAGGGGAACCTAGGTCCGTGATTGGGCTGCGGGCCTTTGGCAGGTCTGAGCCTTGACGGATTAGGCTAGCAGCCAGATCCTCGTATTTCTGCTGCCAGAATTCGGCTTGTGCCCGCTGCTCTAGCGATGATTTCTTCCAGAGGGCTCCTTTTTCCTGCTAGTCGTTAAAGTCCTCAATCAACTGCTGGTACTTTTCCACCACTATAGAGTAGTCCCTTGCTTATTAGTAAGCTTGGTCAAGGTCGCCTTAAGTCTTGGCTAGCTCATGCCATATCTCAGACAAGTGTCAGGTAGCTCTTATTAGAGCGTATTAGAGCCCCGACGAGAGTCGTGCTAGCTATACTAGATCCAGGCCTAGTAGGTTTCCCGGGGTGAGCTCCCTTAGTAGCCAGTCTTGCTTGCCAAAGACCTTAGTCAGCCAGGCCGAAGTTGCGCTCTGCTTAGACTCATTCCAGACTATTTTTAGTGTCTTAAGAAGGGCTGTAGAGTCGTAGACTACAATATTAGAGGGGAAACCAGTCTCAGCGGCTTCGCGTTTAAGCTTCTGGTAGTGGTTAATTGAGGTTCCTAACTTGGTTTAGAGTTTCCAAATTGTCAAGTTTGACCCTTCATCCTCTATATCTATTTTAACTGAACTTCCCTGGTATAAGGAGTTGCGAGAGGTATGTGGTTAAAATTTTTTACTTGACGAGCGGGTAGAGCTGGCTAAAGCTGATCAAGAGGCTGGCTCGGCTCGGCGTTTGCTTTTATCCTCATTAGACCTTTCTACCATGGCGGTGGCCTTAAGGAGGATATAATCCTATAATAGCTTAACGTGCAGGCTATCTAGGAGCTGGTGTAGTAAGAAAAAATTAAACAATAGCGTTTTTATTACGCAGTAGCTCAACTGCAGGCTAATTAGCTAGGAGCTTAGTAAATTATCGCAGAATTCCCCTTAAGCCTAGAGGTCCCCCTCTTCTTCCTAAAGAATAGGGGTATAGCTCTTATCAAAGAGCTAAATCTCTATAAATTTCTTAGCAGTAGAGCCCTTACCAAAGGGCTATTTTTTAAATAAGGTGATGCTTTTACTAAAAAAGCTCACTAGCCTTACCAAAGGCTTATAGCGCTTAAATTTAAAAAATTCTAGCAACCTACGCTATTTGTTGCCTGCAAGGTCCAAAGGATACAGGTCTGCTATTATGTTAGGTAGGCAACAAGGAAAGAGGAGGAAGCTAATAGAATAGGTAGATTCAAGAAGGTAAAATAGCAGACACAAAGCTATCTAAGTAGGTAGTCTATAATATATAGTAAGGCACTAGCGGGTAAGCTAGGCCTAATAGAGAAAGAAGCGTGAATAGGGGGAAAAGTAAGGGGAAGCGGAGCGTAGCCCTTACAGTTAGTAATACTAATAAAATACTAAATAAATAAGTTTAGAGAACTATTTAAAGAAAATAAAGTAATAGACTTAGTAGAATATTAGAACTAGAATTATAAGATTATTCTTAAAAATAGAGCTAAGTTAAGCCTAAAAGAAATATACTCTATATTACTTAAGCATAACACTAAGTTATAGAATTACCTCTAGAAGAATTTAAAAAAGGGATTTATTAGACTAGAATATAGCCTAATAGCTTCTCTAATTCTATTTATAAAGAAACTTAATAGGAAGTAGTAACTATATATTAACTACTAATAGTTAAATATAGTTATAGTAAAGAACTAATATTATTTACTACTTATGGAAGAGCTTATAAATTAACTTTAAAAAGCTAAGTAGTTTATAAAGTTTAACGTCTATAAAGAATTCTAATAAATTAGAATTAAGAAAGAATATAAGTAAAAGATAGCTTTTAAGATAAAGTATAGACTATATAAATATATAGTTATACTATTTAAGTTAATAAATACACTAGTAACCTTTTAGTTAGTTATTAACTAGGCTCTTTATAAGTATTTAGGAGTATTTATTATAGTATATTTAGATAATATACTAGTATATACTAATAAGACACTTAAAGAATATATTAAATATATTAAGAAGGTACTATAGAAGCTTAAAGAGTATAAGTTATACTTATAAGCTAGTAAGTGTAAGTTTTATATAAAGGAAACTAAGTACTTAGGCTTTATTATTTTAATAAAGAGTGTTAAAATAAATCTAAAGAAGATCTAGACTATATAGGAATAGCTAACTCTTAAGATAGTTAAAAATATATAATTCTTTCTAGAATTTATAAACTTTTATAGAAAGTTTATTAGAAACTACTCTTAAATTATAACCCCTCTTATAGAGATTATAAAGAAAGAAGTAAAGTTTAAATAGACTTAAGATTACTAAGATATATTTAAAACACTTAAGTAAGTATTCTTAAAAGCTTCTATACTAGAGATATATAACTTAAAATAAAAAACGTAAGTTAAAACTAACGCGTTAGATTATATACTGAGAGCTATATTATTATAGTAGTGCCTAAATAAGAAATAAAGACTAGTATTTTACTATTAACAAAAGTTCTTAGGAGTAGGACTAAACTATAATATTTATAATAAGGAACTACTAAAAGTAGTGAATACCTTTAAATAGTAAGAAGTGTATTTATTAAGCTTACCTTATATAATTAAAGTATTTTCTAATTACTAGAATTTAATAAGTTTTATAATAACTAAGAAACTTAATTAATAATAAGTCTAATAGGCTAAGATATTAGATTAGTTTAACTTTAAAATAACTTACTAAGCTAGATTACTTAATAGAGCTATAAACGCTTTAAGCTAAAGATCTAACCTACGTAAAGAAGGTTATTAAGAACTATATAATATAGTACTTAAGATAATACCTAATAGCACTTTAAGGTATAACTAGCTAGACTTAGTAAGAGTAAAAGTAGTAGCTTACTAAGTTATAACACTTTAATAATAATAGTAAGAGAAAGCTATAAACTAGTAATTTAAGCTTAATACTAAGAGCTTTAATAAATTATTATTTAAATAAATAAGAGTACTAAGATATAATTTTAAAAGATAAAATATATATACCTCTATATATAAGATTAAGTCTTATTAAAGAATTATATAAGTTCTTAGAATATAGACACGTAGGAATAGAAGAAATAGTTAGAAGACTAGTGAAAGTATTTACTATACTACGCTTATAAGTAATAGTATAGAATACTTTAAGTAACTATTTAGTATATTATTAGAATAAGCTTAAGAGATATAAGCCTTATAGCCTATTATAACCTTTATAGCTACTAATTTAACTTTAAACTAGTGTTATAATAGACTTTATAGTAAAGCTTTTAGAATTATTAGAACTTAAGTCTAACTAACTTTATAACATAATACTAGTAATTATAGACTAATTAACTAAAGTAGTAAAGTTTATACTACTAAAAAAGGCTATTATAGTAGATAAATACGTATATAAAGTTACTAAGGCACTAGTATTAGAGTATAAAATACCTAAAGAATTTATAATAGATAGAGATAAACTATTTACATGTAAGTACTAGAATATATTTCTAGCAAAATTAGAAATAAAGAAAAAGCTATTAATAAGCTTTTACTCTAAAATAGATAGCTAGATAGAATAAATAAACTAAACTTTAGAGTAATATTTATAAATATACGCTAATAAGTTATAAAATAACTAAGTTAAACTCCTACTAATAGCGTAATTAGCCTATAATAGCTTAAAGTTAGCTATAATAAAGAAGTTACTATACTATATAAACTATAGGTATAAGCTAACTACTTACTAAGACCTAAAGGATATTAAAAGTATTATAATAGGCGTAAAAGATAAAGTACACTTAATATAAATATTATATAAAAATTAAGTAAGAATATAGCTTAATAGAACCTTATAGTATCTAAGGCTATAAATAAGTAAAAGATTAAAGAACTAAACTTTAAAAAAAGAGATAAAGTTTTCTTATTAAAATAAAACTTAAAAACTAAATAACTATATAGAAAATTAGATAACCTCTAAGTAAGACTATTTAGAATTCTAAAGGAAATTAGGAAAGTAAATTATAAACTAAAACTCCTATAATGTATAAAAATCTACCCGATCTCTTATAAGAAACTTTTAGAGCTAGCACTTTTAGATACTAAGCTAGTAATAAATATAGAGCTTAAAAATAATAAGTATAAAGTTAAAAAAATTATAAACTTATAAAAGTTCAAAAGTTAGTAAAAGTACTTAGTTAAGTAAAAAGAATAGCCTAAAAGCTATAATACTTAGAAACTTAAAAGAAACCTAATAAATAGTAAGTTACTGGTGTTGGAGAATAAGCTACCTAGCTGTTCTCTCTATCAGATCTATCAGATCTATCAGATCTATCAGATCTATCAGATCAGATACTAGCTAGGTAATATCAGATCTACCGGATCCATGAGATCCGATATCATTACTAGAAGCTATTATGCTTCAATATCTGCTTAAGATCAATATGTTAATGTCTATAACAAGACTATTAATATAGATTGGATATTAATAGTACTATAGAATCTTCTAGTCTATCTAGACTTGAGTATTTAAGATAGCTATAGTTAAGTAGATAGAAGAACTAAGGCAGACACAGCAATCTTAACTCTCTTAATATCTTTTCTCTATCTTTCTAGCTCTAAGCTATACTAGATCTTTCTCTCCTTACTTCTGCTATCTGCAGCTAGAATCTATCCCTAATAGATTCTAATAGGTTATAAGCCTAGCAATCTATTAAGATATTACAATAAAGGAAGAAGATTCTAAGGAAGAGGCTACGTGTCTACTAGCTTAGTAATAAGCTGCCTCTAGTAAGAGCTAGGAAAAGATTAGCTTGTTAGACTAGCATTAACTTAGGTTTTAACTTAGGCTTTATTCTATTAGATTCTATTAGATTCTATTAGATTCTATTAGACTATACTAAACTCTATTATATTCTATTAAGCTAGCATAGCTAATATCATTTAAGATTAGACTGATTCTATTAGATCCAGCTTGGAATAGCCAGCTTAGATATTAGATCTAATATATCGTGGTTACTAGAGTAAGCTATACTAGCAGAAACCCTATTAGTTAAGAGTAAGCTATAGCTATTATAGCAGAAAACTCTAGTTAGGGGTAAACTAAAGCTAGGAAAACTCTATAGCTACCTCTAAGTTAATAGGATAAGTAGAATAAAGACTACCTCTAAGCCTATTAGAACAAGTAGCAATATATCTGCCTCTAAGCCTATCCAGGATAAGCAGAAATATCTAAATCTATCTATTAATTAAACGCCAGGTCAAGAGCCCTAACCTAGTATCTGCAAAAATCCAAACTTCAGCTAATTGCAAATATCGATATCAATCAATTGCAGCCAGAGTTCTTCTATAGTAAGAATAGTAACTGCGTCTATATCTAGTTAGCATAGCTGACAGCAGTATTTTCCGAGTTGGCAAGCTAAAAGGCAGCTCTAACTATAATATCTAGGCACTATAGATTAAATCAATTCTCATTTAGCAAGACTGCAGCAAGATAATTATAATAGATCTAGTAAGCTTAACGCAAGCAAACTTTAGAGATTAGTATTAGAAGCTAAGAGAAGCTAAAGCAAAAGCTCTATCTATTCTCAGGCTAAGCCTAGAAGACAGCCCACTTCTACAGACTAAAGATATTAGTAGCCTATACTACCTATAGAACTAGCTCAAGAGACTATATTCCTAGCAAAGTTTTAGCTCTAATTTCTTAATTAGCAAAGATCTTATTAATATAACACTAGTAAGCTACTAGAATAATATTAAATCCTACTTATAGAAGATTAGAAGGCTATACCTTAGTTTAGAGGTAAGATAGATTAAATTACCTAGCTAATTTATTACTACTCTAATACTTAATCACCTAAGCTTAGAATTTAACTACCTTATTACTATAATAACTTAAGATTTTAGATTAAACAAAGAGATTAATCTAGAAGCAATGTGTAGTTAGATTATCAATGAATCTAGACAGCTTAAAGCTATAAAACCAAACAGATATATTAGCTATTATAGCGATAGAAGCAGCAGCTTAAATAGATCTAAACAAAAGAGCTACACTAGGCTGTACTAGAAGAACTACAGTAGCTTAAACCAAGCTCTAAAGGATATTTAAATAACTCTATTAACTTAGAGATCTAGAACCCTAAAAAGCTACTATTATTATAAAAGAAATAGGCATATAGCTAATTAATGCTAGACCAAAGATCTATCTAAACGTCCTAAATCAATTAATTAGAAAGCTAAAGAAGCTCTATCTACTAAAATATTAGTTAATTAGAATATTGCTAATATTAATACAACTAGATCTACTGAATCTATTAGATGGATATTAGACAGCGGAGCTAGCTCACATATCTATTCTAATAGAAACCTGTTTAGAAATATTAGCAAAGTAAGTAATATCTATATTAGATAGGGCAATATAGATTAGATTTTGCTAGCAACAGTAAAATAAGAAGTACCTATTACTTTTACTAGCACTAGCGAGTTAGTAGTGCTAAAGGAAGTTCTCCTAGTACTAGACTTTAGAGTTAATCTACTTAGTCTATACTAAGCAGTCTAGAAAGAAGCTCAATTCTAGTTCTCTAAGGACAACAGCATTATCAGCTAATCTAGCAAGATATTAGCTAGAGGTCAATACATTAGAAATATCACAATCTTTAATATAATTAGCAATATCTAGAAGACTAATTAGATCTAGAATCTAAAGCTTCATTAGACTAGACAATTTAGCCAATCTAACCAACTAAGTAAGATTATCTTAATTAACTAGACTAACAACATATTACTCTACCACTATAGATTCAGCTATATTAGCAAGACTAGCCTAAATAAGCTTAGCAAGAAGACTAATAGCTTAAAATTAAAGATTAAGATAAAAGAAGCTTTTAGTAACTATAAGGTATGCTTAAAAAGTAAGTTTAGTAGCAAAGTTAGTAGAGATCTAATTACCACTCCTATCTATAATTTTAGCAATTTAATATACTACAATCTTAGAGGGCCTATTAAGCTAAGAACTAATAAGGGCTATAGGTACTATATCACCTTTCTAGATTACAAAACTAAATATTTAGAAGTTAATCTACTTACTACTAGATCTAAGCTTATAGATCTAGTAAGAGCTTTTATTAAGCGAGTTAAAATCTAGAATTTAAAGCAGATTAAAGCTATCTAAGCTAATAACAAGCTTAATATAACAAAGCTGCAAAATGTAGCTACTAGAAAGGGATTTAAACTTTAATTTACTCCTCTATTTAATCTAGAAGGCAAAGGCGGAGCTAAGCGGATTAACAGAACGCTATTTAATAAGATTAGAGCTCTACTATTTAAAGCCAAAATGCCCACTAGACTATAGGCAGAAGCCTTACTTGTAGCAGTCTATCTCTACAATAGAACGCCGCATAGTTCTATCTAATTCTAGACACTATTTAAAGCTAAGTACAGACGTAAGCCTAATATTAGTAATATTAAAATATAGGGATCTCTAGTATATTAAAAAGAGCTAGAAGAATTTCTTAGTAAGCTTAACTCCTAAGTCTAACTATTCTATCTTACTAGCTATATTAGTAACAATCTCTACTAACTAATTAATCTTAAGACTAACAAGGTCATAACTACTTATAATATCTAGATTCTAGAGGGAGTATTTAATAACCAGACTTATAAATTAGATCTGCAGCTAGATATTAAATAAGAGATTAATCCTAATATTAATCTAGAACTAGATTAAATTACTAAGACTAATTAGAATATTAATTAGACAGACTAGTCCACAAGCTCTATAAGAGTTATTAGCAAGAATCTAATTATTTTAATTAAAAGCAGAGCTAGAACAGCAGAATCAGCTCTATCTAGCAAGACGTTAGAGGATCTAATCCTTCAAGATATCCTATATACTTTAAAGGATATCTTAGATCTAAAGAACTACTATTAGGTTCTTAAGCATCTAGAGAAGGATCAATATCTCCAAGCAATGTAGCTGGAGATAGATTAGTTGCAGAAAAATCAAACCTAGCAGCTAGTATTAAGACTAGCAGATTAGCTAGTACTAAAAGGCCACTAGGTACTTAATAAGAAGTATAATTAGAAGAACAGCTATATCCACAAGGCTAGGTAGGTAGCAAAGGGATTTTAGCAAGAGTTTAGCATTAACTACTAAGAAACCTTCGCTAATACAACTAAGCTAGACCTAATTAGACTACTACTTGCTATATTAACAGCAGTAGGTTAGAAAATTAAGAGCTAGGATATTAAACAAGCTTTCCTAAACGCTCTTATTAATACCATAATTTTTATTAAGTAACTAGAAGGATTTTAAGATTAGAAATATCTAGATTATATATGCCTGCTTAACAAGGCTCTATATAAATTAAAACAAGCTAGCAGACAATAGTAGAAGCTGCTATTAAGCTTACTAAGCCAGCTCTAGTTTAGATCTCTACTAATTAATACCACAACCTATATTAATATTAAGTAGAAGATTATAATAGCCACCTATATAGACAACCTGCTCTTATTTACAGAAAAAGAGCAGCATATCTAGAAGCTTTTCTAAGACCTATTAGCAATCTTAGACCTAGAGATTAAAGATCTTAGAGATATCTTAGAGTTCCTAGGCGTTTAAGTAATTAGATCTAACTAATTAACCTTTATAACGCAAGAGAACTATATTAATAGGCTACTATCTAGATTTAATAAGCTAGATATTAAGCCTAGAAAGACGCCACTCTAGCAGAACATCAAGATAAGCAAGAACAATCAGACTGCCTTACCAAAGGAGATCAAGCTGTTTTAGCAGCAGATCAGCTCTCTAATATATCTATCGCTTTTTACCAGGCCTAATATCACATACGTAGTCAATCTACTATCTTAATTCATAGCTAATCCAAGCGCTAAGTATTTTAGTAGCCTAGATCACCTCTAGGGATATATATCTTAATTAAGGCACCTAGGGCTACTCTTTTAGTTAGATCTTAGCAATTAAATCAGTTCTGCAATAGATCAATCTACACCAATATTACTAATTAAATTAGAGCTGTAAATTAATCTAATAAGCTCCACTAATGCAGATTAGGGGGGCGATTTTAATAGTAGAAGATCTACTATAGGTAATATCTTTTTGCTACAAATTAGCAAAAGCTATAGCGCTATTTCTTAGCTATTAAAGCTACAATCTACTGTAGCCCTATTAAGCGCAGAAGCAGAATTTATAGCCTACAAAGAAGCAGCAAAATAAGCTATCTACCTAGCTTAGTTTCTCAGAGAAATCAGAGATCTATATTAGATCCGACTAGATAGAACAACCAAGATCTATACTAATAGCTAGAGCGCAATACAGCTTGCTAAAAATCTAGTCTATCACGCAAAATCTAAGCATATTAATATCTAGTACTACTTTGTACATAAGAAGATTAAAGTAAATTAGATCTAGCTCTAATACTAGCATACTAGCTATCTATTAGCTAACAATCTTACTAAGGCTATAGGAGCGGATAAGATCTAGAACTTCCTACTAGGCGTAAATCTAGTAGACAGATCTAATATTGAACAGCAGTCCAGCTTAAGGGGGCGTGTTGGAGAATAAGCTACCTAGCTGTTCTCTCTATCAGATCTATCAGATCTATCAGGTCTATCTGATCCATCAGATCAGATACCAGCCAGGTAATATCGGATCTACCGGATCCATGAGATCCGATATCATTACTAGAAGCTATTATGCTTCAATATCTGCTCAAGATCAATATGTTAATGTCTATAACAAGACTATTAATATAGATTAGATATTAATAGTACTATAGAATCTTCTAGTCTATCTAGACTTAAGTATTTAAGATAGCTATAGTTAAGTAGATAGAAGAACTAAGGCAGACACAGCAATCTTAACTCTCTTAATATCTTTTCTCTATCTTTCTAGCTCTAAGCTGTACTAGATCTTTCTCTCCTTACTTTCGCTATCTGCAGCTAGAATCTATCCCTAATAGATTCTAACAGTAAGGTTTTAGCTCTAATTTCTTAATTAGTAAGGATCTTATTAATATAACGCTAGTAAGCTACTAGAATAATATTAAATCTTACTTATAGAAGATTAGAAGATAATACCTTAGTCTAGAGGCTAGATAGATTAAATTACCTAACTAATTTATTACTACTCTAATACTTAATAACTTAAGCTTAGAATTTAATTACTTTATTACTATAATAACTTAAGATTTTAGATTAAATAAAGAGATAAATTTAGAAGTAATATATAGTTATATTATTAATAAATCTAGATAGCTTAAATCTATAAAACTAAATAGATCTATTAGCTATTATAGTAATAGAAGTAGTAGCTTAAATAGATTAGACTAAAGAAGCTATATTAGCCTATATTAGAAGAGCTATAGTAGCTTAAATTAAGCTCCTAAGGACGTTAAAATAACCCTATTAACCTAGAGATTTAAAAGTCTAAAGAAGTACTCTTACTATAAGAGAAATAGATATACTATTAACTAATACTAGACTAAAGATCTAAGTAAGCGTCTTAACTAAGTTAACTAAACTAAAGACGCTCTATCTACTATAATATTAGTAGATTAGAAGATTACTAATATTAATACTACTAGATTTAGTTAATTAATTAAATAGATATTAGATAGTAGAGCTAGCTTATATATTTGTTCTAATAGAAACCTATTTAGAAATATTAGTAGAGTAAGTAATATCTATATTAGATAAAGTAATACTAATTAATTACTACTAGTAATAGTAAAAGAAGAAGTACTTATTATATTTACTAGCACTAGTAAGTTAGTAGTGCTAAAGGAAGTTCTCTTAGTACTAGACTTTAGAGTTAATTTACTTATTCTATACTAAGTAGTCTAGAAAGAAGCTTAATTCTAGTTCTCTAAGGATAATAGTATTATTAGCTAATTTAGTAAGATATTAGTTAGAGGTTAATATATTAGAAATATCTTAATCTTTAATATAATTAGTAATATCTAGAAGGCTAATTAGATCTAGAATCTAATAATGCATTAGACTAAATAATCTAGCTAATTAGACTAACTAAGTAAGATTATCTTAATTAACTAGACTAATAAGATATTACTCTACTACTATAGATTTAGCTATATTAGTAAGATAAGCCTAAATAAGCTTAGTAAGAAGACTAATAGCTTAAAATTAGAGATTAAAACTAAAGAAGCTTTTAGTAACTATAAGGTATACTTAAAAAGTAAGTTTAGTAGTAAAGTTAGTAGAGATCTAATTACTACTCCTATCTATAACTTTAGTAATTTAGTATACTATAATCTTAGAGAACTTATTAAGCTTAGAACTAATAAGAGCTATAAGTACTATATTACTATTCTAGACTATAAAACTAAATATCTAGAAGTAGATCTACTCACTACTAGATCTAAGCTTATAGATCTAGTAAAAGCCTTTATTAAAAAAGCTAAGATTTAAAACTTAAAGTAGATTAAAGCTATTTAGGCTAATAATAAGTTTAATACTCTAAAGCTATAGAAGCTTACTACTAGAAAGAGATTTAATCTTTAATTTACTTCTCTATTTAATCTAGAAGGTAAAGGTAAAGCTAAGTAAATTAATAGAACTCTATTTAATAAGATCTAAGCCCTACTATTTAAAGCTAAAATACCTACTGGACTATAGGTAGAAGCCTTACTTATAGTAGTCTATCTTTATAATAGAATGCTATATAGTTCTATTAAGTTTTAGACGCTATTTAAAGCTAAATATAAATATAAGCCTAATATTAGTAATATTAGAATATAGAGATCTCTAGTATATTAAAAAGAGCTAGAAGAATTTCTTAGTAAGCTTAACTTATAAGTCTAGCTATTCTATTTTACTAGCTATATTAGTAGTAATCTCTACTAACTAATTAATCTTAAGACTAATAAGGTTATAACTACCTATAATGTTTAGATTCTAGAGAGAGTATTTAATAACTAGACTCTAGAATTAGATCTATAGCTAGATATTAAATAAGAGATTAATTTAGATATTAATCTAGAACTAGATTAAATTACTAATACTAATTAAAATATTAATTAAATAAACTAGCCTCTAAGCTCTATAAGAGTAGTTAGTAAAAATTTAATTATTTTAATTAAAAGTAGAGCTAAAATAGTAGAATTAGCTATAATTACTAAGATAATAAAGAATCTAATTCTTAAAGGTATCTTATATACTTTAAAAGATATTTTAGATTTAAAGAACTACTATTAGGTTCTTAAGCACCTAGAAAGAGATTAATATATCTAAGTAATATAGTAAGAGATTAATTAGCTATAGAAGAATTAAACTTAGTAACTAGTATTAAGACTAGTAGATTAGCTAGTACTTAAAAGCTACTAGGTACTTAATAAGAAGTATAATTAAAAGAATAGCTATATCTATAAGGCTAGGTAGGTAGTAAAGAGATTTTAGTAAGAGTTTAGTATTAACTACTAAGAAACTTTTGCTAATATAACTAGGCTAAACCTAATTAGACTACTACTTACTATATTAATAGTAGTAGGCTAGTAAATTAAAAGCTAGGATATTAAATAAGCTTTCTTATACGCTCTTATTACTACTATAATTTTTATTAAGTAACTAGAAGAATTTTAAGACTAGAGAAACCTATATTAAGTCTACCTACTTAATAAAGCTCTATATAGGTTAAAGTAAGTTAGTAGATAGTAGTAGAAGCTACTATTAAGCTTACTAAGCTAGCTCTAGTTTAGATCTCTACTAATTAGTACTATAACTTATATTAATATTAAGTAGAAGACTATAATAGCTACCTATATAGATAATCTACTTATATTTATAGAAAAAGAGTAGATAATCTAGAAGCTCTTCTAAGACCTATTAGTAATATTAGACCTAGAGATTAAAGATTTTAGAAATATCTTAGAGTTCCTGGGTGTTTAGGTAATTAGATTTAATTAATTAACCTTTATAACATAAGAAAACTATATTAATAGGCTACTATCTAGATTTAATAAGCTAAATATTAAGCCTAGAAAGATACTACGCTAGTAGAATATTAGAATAAGTAAGAATAATTAGACTACCTTACTAAAGAAGATTAAGCTATTTTAGTAGTAGATTAGCTCTCTAATATATTTATTACTTTTTACTAAGCCTAATATTATATATATAGTTAATCTACTATCTTAATTTATATCTAATCTAAGCGCTAAATATTTTAGTAGCCTAGATTACCTCTAAGGATATATATCTTAATTAAGGTAACTAGAGCTACTCTATTAGTTAGATCTTAGTAATTAAATTAGTTTTATAATATATTAATCTATATTAATATTACTAATTAAATTAAAGGTATAAATTAATTTAATAGGCTCTATAGATATAGATTAGAGAGGTAATTTTAATAGTAGAAGATCTACTATAGGTAATATTTTCTTACTATAAATAGATAAGAGCTATAGCGCTATTTCTTAGCTATTAAAACTATAATTAATAGTAGGTTTATTAAGCGTAGAGGCTAAATTTATAGCCTATAAAGAAGTAGTAAAATAAGCTATCTACCTAGCTTAGTTTCTTAGAGAAATTAGAGATCTATATTAGATCTAATTAGATAGAATAACTAAGATTTATACTAATAGCTAAAGCATAATATAGCTTACTAAAAATCTAGTCTATTACGTAAGATCTAAGTATATTAATATCTAGTACTACTTTATACGTAAGAAGATTATGTTAGAATCTAATAGATATAGATTCTAGCTGTAGATAGCAGAAGTAAGGAGAGAAAGATCTAGTACAGCTTAGAGCTAGAAAGATAGAGAAAAGATATTAAGAGAGTTAAGATTGCTATATCTGCCTTAGTTCTTCTATCTACTTAACTATAGCTATCTTAAATACTTAAGTCTAGATAGACTAGAAGATTCTATAGTACTATTAATATCCAATCTATATTAATAGTCTTGTCATAGACATTAACATATTGATCTTGAGCAGATATTGAAGCATAATAGCTTCTAGTAATGATATCGGATCTCATGGATCCGGTAGATCCGATATTACCTGGCTGGTATCTGATCTGATGGATCAGATAGACCTGATAGATCTGATAGATCTGATAGAGAGAACAGCTAGGTAGCTTATTCTCCAACAGATTAGAGTAAATAAAATTTAGCTCTAATACTAGTATACTAGCTATCGATTAGCTAATAACTTTACTAAGGCTATAGAAGTAAATAAGATCTAGAACTTTCTACTAAGTGTTAATCTAGTAGATAGATCTAATATTAAATAGTAGCCTAGCTTAAGAGGGCGTGTTAGAGAATAAGCTACTAGCTATTCTCTATTAGATCTATTAGGTCTATCTAATCTATTAGATTAGATACTAGCTAGGTAATATTAGATCTACTAGATCTATAAGATTTAATAGTATTACTAGAAGCTATTATACTTTAATATCTACTTAAGATTAATATATTAATGTCTATTACAAGACTATTAATATAGATTAGATATTAATAGTACTATAAAATCTTCTAGTCTATCTAGACTTAAGTATTTAAGATAGCTATAGTTAAGTAGATAGACTAAGGTAGATATAATAATCTTAACTCTATTAATCTCTATTATCTCTCTCTCTCTCTTTCTAGCTCTATACTACTTAATTTTCTCTCTTTACTTCTACTATCTATAGCTAGAATCTATCTCTATTAGATTCTAATATAAGGCTCTTGAAACTTAAAAAACTAGTAGCTTTTATAGCTATTCAGAATAAGTAAGTAATATATACTAATAATATAAGGCTTTATATAAGTATTAAAGTACTTTAGCTAAGTAATACTTAGCTTATTATTTATTTAGCTATTATTACTAACTATAATTACCTAGTTATATAGGATTTTTACTTTCTTATACTAAGTAGATAAGTAATATTTATTAGTAAAAATAAAGAATAGTAGAACTACTCAGCTAGCTATATTAATTACTATAAATAGCGTTATCTATTTATAATTACTTAGTGTTATATAGAGTTTAGAATACTTTACTAGATTCTATTCTAGGTTAAGGCGAGTCTAGCTAACAAAGTAAGCTATGTAGGTTATCTAGCGATTTTGTAAAAAAGAGTTATAGGAACTTAGTTTAGGTAATAATAATCTAATTTTATATAGATAAAATAACTAAGTATTAATCTATATAAGAGAAGAACTTATAAGAGTTAACTATAATAAGTGTAATAATAAAATTTAATACATTTTTATACTTATTACTTCTAGTTCTAATATCTAAGTTTTTTTACCTTTCTCTAGTATTTCTAGATATTAGAGATACTATAGCATTTTAAAATGTTATAGTATTTCTTCTTATAAAGAGATATTAGTACTTAGTAAGATACTAAGTTACGTAATCTCTACTTTACTATAACTAGCTTACTTACTAACTTCTTTATACGTGCGCGTAACTATTTATAGTTAGTATCTAAAGTAAAAATTCTCTAGCTTATTACTTATAATATTATCTCCTCTTTTAGGGTTATTATCTTAATACTTTAGGTTATTATTTTACTATACTATATTATATAGTATTAGTTGTATAAGAGGTTAACTATAGCTAGTTTATTATATCCTCCTCTTCTCTTTAGCTTTCTTAACTATACCTAAGGTTTAAAAATTTTACGCCCTTTGTCTTTACTTATTAACTAATTAGAAGCGTGCTTATATAGCGCGTATAGAGTAAGAGAGTTTAGAAATAGAGTTTTATTATAAGTGTTATAAGAAGAAGAAGTTATATTATTTTATAAAGATAACTACTAGTTATTACGCTAGTTATATTTCTATTAGTGCTAAGTGTAGCTTATTTATTTCTAAAGAGGAGTAGAAGTAGGTTTAGGCTAAGTGTAAGTGTAAAGAGATTAAAGTAGCTTATTTATAGGCTTAGTAGGCTTAACTAGATACTTAGTTATTATAGTAAGAGTTAGAGTTATTAGAGGTAAAGAGTAGAGAGTGGTTTTTTACTTATTAAGATCTAGCTTTTTTAAGAGTTTAGGCTTATATAAAAGAGTAGGCTAAGGAGAGCTTTACTCTTAGTATAGGCCTTCTTATTAATAAACTAATTTTATCTAGACTATTAGCTAATCTAGGCTAGTTATAGGCTAATTTCTTTAACTCTTCTTTTTTTAATTTCTTTCTCTCTTCTAAGGACTTAGTCCTCCCTTTTCTAGGTATTTCTAATAGTATTTCTATACTAGTGTCTTATAGTTTATTAGGTTTCTTTCTAGTTCTTAAGTATTTTAGCTATCTAGCTATCTTTACTACTTAACTAAGTACTTTTACTAACTTCCAACTTTCTATAGGTCTCTAATCTTCTTAACTATGTATTTATTGTCTTTAAGTTCTCTATTTTCTATTAGTTCTGCGTTTAGTAGTGCTAGTTTTAAAAGTTTCTTATAGAATATAAAGTGTACTTTTATACTTTATAGTAGTTATAGTTTATAGTTTATAAGTCCTATCTCTTCTAGAATTTTAAATAGTTCTACTTAAAGATTATCTAGTTTCTTATATAGTTATTTAGTTTTTAAGTTTTATCTTAATAGGAAAACTTTATCTCTTTTTTTAAAAGTTAGTCTTTTAATTCTTTACTTATTTATAGTATTAGCTATTGTAAGGTTTTTATAAGTAACATTCTTACTTAATTCTTTATGTAATTTGCGTAG
The DNA here is from genome assembly GCA_026367775.1 of Exserohilum rostratum. NCBI lineage: Eukaryota > Fungi > Ascomycota > Dothideomycetes > Pleosporales > Pleosporaceae > Exserohilum > Exserohilum rostratum. The sequence continues at coordinate 1,734,766 of CP111160.1, forward strand.
TAGGCGTGCTTTATTATCTACTTCTACTATAATACTTTTAATATCCTTTAGGTCTTAATAAGTAGTTAGCTTATACTTGTAGTTTACGTAGTGTAGTAATTATTTAGTTATTGCTAATTTAGTGCTATTATAGGCTAGTTATACAATAAGTAATAGCTCTACCTAGTTATTTTATAACTTATTAATGTATATACGTAGGTATTATTCTAGTGTTTAGTTTATACGCTCTATTTAAATATCTATTTCTAAGTAAAAGCTTATTAAGAGTTTCCTTTTAACTCCTAATTTTACTAGGAACGTAGTCTAGTATAGAGAAGTAAAGAGCTTATCTCTATCTATAATAAATTCTTCTAGTATTCTATATTTTAATATAAGTGCCTTAGTAACTTTGTATATGTATTTTTCTACTATAATAGTCTCTTCTATTAGTATAAATTTTACTACTTTAGTTAATTAGTTAATAATTACTAGTATACTATTGTAGAATTAGGCTAAGGCTAGTTCTAGCGACTTTAGAAGCTTTATAATAAAGTCTATTATTACGCTACTTTATAGTTTTATTAGTAGCTATAAGGGCTATAATAGTCTATAGAGCTTATATCTTTTAGGCTTATTTTAGTAATAAGCTAAATAGTTACCTAGAATATTCTTTACTATTACTTATAAGCGTAGTATTATAAATACTTTAGCTAATTTTCTAACTATTTTTTCTATTCTTATATGTTTATACTCTAGGGACTTATATAGTTTCTAGATAAGACTTATTTTTATATATAAGGGTATATATATTTAATCTTTATAGATTATATCTTAGTACTCTTATTTAACTTAAAGTAGTTTCTTAGAGCTCTTCTATTTAGGCTTAAACTACTATTTAGTAGCCTTTTTCTTTTATTACTACTAAAGAGTTATAACTTAGTGTAATATAGTAGCTATTCTAGCTAAGTTAGGTTAGTTATACTTTAAGCTACTATTAAGTATCTTTTTAAGTATTACGTTGTATAGTTCCTTATAACCTTCCTTACGTAAGTTAGATTTTTAGCTTAGAGTGTTAGCTACTCTATTATGTAATCCTACTTAGTAAGTAATTTTAAAGTTAAACTAGGCCAGTATTTTAGCCTATTAGACCTATTATTAGTTAAGTTTTTTTATTATTATAAAGCTTACTAGATTCTAATAATTAGTAAAGACTTTAATTATATTAAGGAGTTCTAATAAGTATACCTTTTATTATTTAAAGGTGTTAACTACTTTAAATAGTTCCTTATTATAAATATTATAATTAAGTTCTACTCTAAAGAACTTCTTTAAATAGTAAAACACTAGTTTCTATTTTCTATCTAGGCATAACTATAATAATATAGCTCTAAGTATATAGTTAAATACGTTAGTCTTAACTTATATTTTCTATTTTAAGTTATATATTTCTAGTATAGGTGCTTTAAAGAATATTTACTTAATTTAATTAAACGCTTTTTAATGTTCTTTATTCTATTAGAATTCTACTTCTTTCTTTATAATCTCTAAGAGTAGTATAGTAATTTATAAATGATCTTTAATAAATTTCTAATAGTAGTTAGTAAATCTAAAGAAAGATTATATGTCTTTAACTATTTTAGGTTTTAGCTATTCTTATATAGTCGCGATTTTCTTTAGGTTTATTTTAAATCTTTTTATTAAGATAATAAAGCCTAGGAATTCTATTTTTTTAATATAGAATTTGTATTTTTTTAACTATAGGTATAGCTTATATTTCTTAAGTTTTCTAAGCACTTTCTTTATATATTTAATATATTCTTTAAGTGTTCTTTTAGAGTACACTAGTACGTTATCTAAGTATACTATAACAAAGATTCCTAGATATTTATAGAGAATATTATTAATAACTAATTAAAAGGTTACTAGCGTATTTATTAAGCTAAATAGTATAACTATATATTTAAATAGTATATATTTTATCTTAAATGCTATTTTCTATTTATTACTTTCTTTAATTCTAATCTAATAAAATCCTTCTTAGACGTTAAACTTTATAAACTACTTAGCTTCTTAGAGTTAATCTATAAGCTCTAATATTAGTAGTAAGAGGTATTAGTTCTTCTTTATTACTATATTTAACCTTTAATAGTTAATATATAGTTACTATTTACTATTAGGTTTCTTTATAAATAGTATAGGTAAAGCTATTAGACTATGTTCTAGTTAAATAAACCTTTTTTTAAGATTCTTTTAGAGGTATCCTCTTAGCTTAGTATTATGCTCTAGTGCTATAGAATATATTTCTTTTAGTATTAACTTTACTTCTTCTTTAAAAGATAATTTTATAATTCTAGTCTTAGTGTTTAGCTAAGTCTATTACTTTGTTTTCCTTAAATAGTTCTTAAAACTTATTTATTTAGTATTCTTTTAGTATATTTAGTAGTTAAGGTTTATCTTTTTTAGGCGTAACTTATCTTAACTATATAACTCTTATTTACTAAAGATCTTTTATATAGGTTTTTGTAATCTTATATAGTAAGATCTTACTAAATCTTCTATCTTAGGTTGTGTACTAATCTATTAGGCATATCTCTTATTATACTCTAGTAACTTTTTGCGTAAGTTCTTAGCTAAGTATTATCTACTTTCGCTTATTGATAGTATGGTTATAGGCGTTTAGCTAGTTATAACTAATTAGTATTTTTTTATTTTTAATATCTATAATATTAATATTTATTTAGCTTTATATACTAGCTACTATTACTAGTACTAATTTTGTTTCTAGCTTTATTATACTATTCCTATATACTATAGAACTATTATTAGCTAATACTACTTATATTATTCTTTTCTTAGCTTAATATAGTATATTATATTTTTTAATTACTTATAGTAATATTACTATTCTTACTACTCTACTATCTACTAAGGCTTATAGTTTATGTCTTACTATGTATATAGTTATAGTTAGCCTTAGTTTATAGCCTCTAGCGTTGTGTATCTTTCTAAGAGTTGTTTTAGAACTACCTTTACTAGTTTAACTTTATTTTTAGTAGTATTCTAGTTTTTTAGTTAGGAAATTTATTCTTTTTTTAACTTTTTTCTTTCTTTTAGAAAGAACCTTACGCTGTACTTAGCGTTATAATAGACTAGATATCTATTATTATAATAGAAGCTCTAGTAGATATTACTATAGAGTATTAGTGTGTTACCTTTAATTTTTCTAAGTTAGTAGCTTTCTTTTTTTCCTTTACTCTTTATAGTTTTCTTATATATTTAGTAATTCTCTACTAAATATTTCTTAGGTATAAGAGTGCTATAGTAGAAATTATCTACTCTTTCTACCTCTTTATATTATTTTTAGTAGAATTTATAGTTGCTAATATAATTTATCTAATATAGCTTCTAATAGATTAGCTCTTTCTTTACCTACTTATAGGTGTAGTATTCTTCTATAAAGTATTTATAAGCTCTTAACTAGTTATAGTATATCTCTTTTTTTATATATTCTAATACTTACTTTACTTATAAGTAGAAGTTATACTTTTTATATTTATAGACTAGCTATAGTAGGTTTTAGTATATAACCTATTTCTTTACTAATACTTATACTTTTATTAGGATTTCTATAATTAAGTTATTAAAATAGAGCTACTTATATACTACCTTGTAGCTAGCTTTTTTTATATTTAGTCTAGTAATTATAATTTATATTTATATTTTATAGTTATTAGCTTAGTAATTCTTTTCTCTATATACTTAGTAAAGTTTACTTTCTAGTCTTACTATTACTATATTATTTATAACTTTTTAGTTAGATAACTATACTTCTCTAAAGGTAATAATATTCTTAGCTTCTATTAGTTATAGGATAACTATGTAGTCTAGGCTTCCTACCTTACGTGCCTTATTATAGAGGTCTAAGTTACTTAAGTTATTATCTAATGTAAGTTTGTATTAAAAGTATAGTGTGCTTAGTCTAATTATTTTAATCTTAACTACTACTTACTTACTAGTTTTATTTTTTAGGTAGTCTTTATAGAAGTATTCTACTTTACTGTATTAGAGATATACTTTACTATTATAGCACTTTTAGCACTCTTCTTTAGAGAGACTATCTTAGTTCTTTTTTCAAGTTTTTCTATTTCTAGATTTCTCTTATACTTTTCCTATTATAAAAGTGTTACTATCTTAGTTAGTATAATAGTTCTACTATTTCTTTATATTAGCTATTATTAGCTAGAACTATCTCTTATGCTACTAGCGTTCTTATAGCCTATTATTAATATATATAGCTAGTTTAATTAATATTTATAGTGTTTTTAGTTTATTATAGTGTATAAAGCTATTCTTAATATTTTTCTTTAGGCCTACTTTAAACACTATTTATAGTGTAGCGTTATCTTAGTTAATTCTAGCTTAGAGCTGTTTAAACTTAGCTATATACGTAGATATAGACTTAGTTTACTTTAAATAGGTATTTATCTTTTCTACTTAGTTCTTAGCGTCTACTTCTTTAAAGATATATTCTATTTCTTCCTTAAAGTTAGCCTAGCTAGTAAATAGAGTGTATGTCTTGCTTTTAGTTCTATATTCTTTAACGTCTATAAGATAGTTATTTATATATAGCTATATCTAGTTAAAAGCTTTTTCCTTTATATATAAGCTAGCTATAAAGATCTTATCTTAGTTAGTAGGTACTTTGTTAAACTTATAAAAAAGGTTAATATTAGTAAAGAATATTTATAGGTTATTATAGTTTCTATTAAACTTCTTAGGTGTAGCTATCTTAAGTTTTTTAATAGGTGTTTTATTTAGTATAGCTATTAGCTAGCTTATAAGCTAATTAACTATATTCTATATATTAGCTAACTACTAAGCCTAGGTTTTTACTTATTACCTAAGACTTTAGACTACTTTTTATAGGTTTCTAATTTCTTCCTTATTATTACTTAGAGTTAGCATTTCTTTATTAACTACTAAGTTTAGCAATAGCCTAAGGCCCTAGACTAGTCTACTAGTACTAGCCTAAGACTAAGAGTAAGCATAAGCTATTATAAGTCTTATTTAAGTAACCTATTAGTAAGTTCTTTCTACTAAATCTATAGGTAGTTAAAGTATTATATAAAGTTTAGAATACTTTACTAGATTCTATTCTAGGTTAGGGTAAGTCTAGCTAATAAAGTAAGCTATATAGGTTATCTAGTAATTTTATAGAAAAAAGTTATAAGAACTTAGTTTAGGTAATAATAATCTAATTCTATATAGATAAAATAACTAAGTATTAATCTATATAAGAGAAGAACTTATAAGAGTTAACTATAATAAGTATAATAATAAAATCTAATATATTTTTATATCTATTACTTTTAGTCCTAATATCTAAGTCCTCTTACCTTTCTCTAGTATTTCTGAATATTAGAGATACTATAGTATCTTAAGATGTTATAGTATCTCTTCTTATAAAGAGATGTTAGCACTTAGTAAGATACTAAGTTACGTAATCTCTACTCTACTATAACTAGTTTACCTACTAACTTTCTTACGCGTACGCGTAACTATTTATAGTTAGTATCTAGAGTAAAGATCCTCTAGCTTATTACTTATAACACTTAGCTTAACTACTTTTAGTTAGTCTCTTCTTTTTAATACTATTATAACTAGCCAAGTTATAATTTCTCTTATTATAAAGCTAGCTTTATTAAAGTTATAGATATTCTTATTATAGATACTATACTTAGCCTTTATTTACTTTATAAGCTTAAACTAAGTTTTAATTAAAATAAAGTTTTTATATAAAGCTTTTTACTTATTATATACTTAATTAAAACGTATTATAAAACTATCTATATACTTAATAAAGTTAGCTAGCTTCTTCTACTTAACTTAGCTAGCGCTATATATAGCTAATAGTCTATTAGCTATATTATATATAGCTATATAAGTAGGTAAAAATCTATATAAATTAAGATCTAGAAAAGAATTAACTATTGCTTTCTCTTTTAGCTTAGTAAGCTTCTTTAAGTTAGGCTAGTAATTATATCTAACGCGCTTTCTAGCGCGTTAATTACAAAACATTAATTTAAGCACGTTAAAGATTAAAGCTATACGCTAGCCTATTTAGATTTAATTAAAATTAAAAGATTATATAGTAAGCTAAATATCTAATTTATCTAAGAGTAATTAAATAGCGTAGCGTAGAGCTATAATAGAGGTACGTGTAACAGAGTAAGAAAGTTAGTAGGGTGCGCGACTCGCTTGCCTGCGCGACTCGCTTATCTACTACGTTACTAATAATCCATCTTCTAAGAACGGAATCAACGCTGGAAACATAGCAGGCAGCTTACTTGTTAATCATTCTAAGCATAGATAGAAACATAGATTAACTAAAATCGGTTTAGGAAACGGCTTGACGAGTTATATAGTAACACTCGAAGAGAAAAGTACTTAAACATCTGTACGCACTAACGCTTGAAACACCATCAGTAACAGTCTTCAGTTTTCAGATCAGAGACACATACGCTTTCTCTTCTTGAACAATGCGTCTGAATATCTTTCTTCTTTTTACATGTCCTTGTCTTACGAGCGCCATTTCGTTGGCGGAGCCAATCGCCCAAAGATCTGATCGTGTGATCATCCAGAAGGCAAACGCTCTTTTCTATACTAGGTGCCCTGAAGGGGTCCCAATTGCAGTGTACGATTGCACATCAAATCAATATTTGGAGAAGCAATGCCATGTCGATTGTAGACCAATCCACTATTATGGAACATGCCAGAGGTATATTAATTCTACACACTCGCTAGTAATAGAATTATCGCTTACAACGATTAGTGTTCAATACAACGGAAGACAAGTGGTTAAATGCCAGTAGGACCAGGATTGAGGGTGCTCTGTACAGAGTGCGTATGACATCCCGTGGCCGGTAATTTCTATTTTTCGAGCACTATCGGGCCTGCATTGATTCGGCGACAGTGTCATTTGTTTCGCCACAGACAGCATGTTTAGCTACGAAAACCAGGTAGAAGAATTCGTATTCAATTTGATCCTTCCATCTATTTAAGCGGATGCGTAATATATGATAGGCTGTACTCTTAGGTTATACCATTCGCTGCAACCTACCCCTAACGAGGGCGCAGATCATAATTATTTCTAACACTGTTACAAGCTACAGGTTCCTGGGGAATGATTTTCCCACGCGCAATTTTCTGTTCTATCCACTCCTTCTCTTCGCGGTACTTCATCTCCTCATCGCGCTCGATTTTAGAGCGCATAGGATGAACAATGCCTGGTAGCAGATTCCATCACTGCCTGGAAGCCATCGCATTAAGTTAGTTGTTGCATAGATATGTAATGTACAACGAGAATCACTTACTATTGCTGAATTCTTCTTCCATCAAATCCTCGGAACCGGTCTTCCCTTGCTTGGATCCAAGGCTCTGTGTCGAGGTACGCCTTGATCATCTCTGGCGACATAGGTTTAGCGTCGTATATCTTGTAGTTAGTTGGTTGATCAGGTGGTTTAGGTAGACAGTGCAGGACCCTATAGACTCCGTCGGTGCAAATCTTGTGAATGTACTTCTTATCTGCTGGCCGTTTCAAAGACCTGAATAGAGTTCGAAGTTGATCTTTTCCAGTCTCAACATGAGGGGGTCGGGTAATCTCAGTTTTGCCGCCTTCACTCTGGGCCGAATCTCTGAGCTCGAGTTGGTCTACACCTCGGTCTCCACCTCGGTCTCCACGTGTGGGTAATTCATCTTGGGCAGATGATAGTTGTTGCGCTGGTGAGTACATTATCTTCTAGTTCCCAGCGGATGAGAAATCTAAGCATTTGCCACATATCTGATTTGTATTAATCACTGACGTGGGTGAACAAAAACAAATCAACTCACAGCAGAGATTTTGATTCGTGATGGTAGGTTCGTGTGAATCAAGGCTTTAAGTAGGACCTTATCCTACTTATATGTGCCGCATGTAGTGCTGACCAACTCGCTCATGTATGACGTAACGCTGCAGAAGAATAATATACTAGTTCCGCGGATATATACAGCTTTGTGTTACAGCATCCTCTTATGGAAGAATACCTAGCCATGATTCATCCCCAGATTATTCTGAAGGTTCAAAGCGTGGTGAATCGTCAATAGATGCACGCATAATACCTTGTAAGCCACAACATTGATTCTGTACTCTATAGGCTGCACCCTGTGACGATGCGGCACTGTATAAAACATCGACTTTTCTGATATATATTCACTGTCCTATCTGCAAAGTTCCATCCATCAAACTGACTGTGAACGCACTCGTCATCCACGCTTTCAGATTCGATATGAAGCCCTCGTTTTTCCTGTTCACTAGTATGGCCTTTCTCCTGGCAGCAGCTACCGCAGAGGAACTTTTACGAACCTGAAAACGCTATATCTATGAGATAAAATATTAATAGTGTACTCCTAGACGCTCTCCGAAGCACTTAGAAGCCTCCAGTCTAGTAGCGGCATAAAGCATCTTGGATCTGACGGAGTGTGACGTAGTCTGATAGCAGCCCGTGATACTGTTGTCGACTAAACCTAATCAAATACGCGTCAAAATCGCCGAATTGCTCACTATCCTTAACAAAGATCTAGAATTTATGTCAGAAGTCTAATCGGAATTATGGAGATATCTGTCCCGCGCAATGACGTCCGAGGCTCAGCTGTGGGCTGTCCCAAAGGGTTACATCGCACGCACTCCGAGCGTAAAAACATCTGAGAATATTAGAGTACCCAGAGCATTTATTGCGGATCGTGTACCAGATTACGTGGTGGGGAGCTCTCTGCAATGAGGAAGACGACTGTCCCCGGTACAACTATGTGGATTGCATATTCGCCGCCGGGGATAAATGCCTGCCAAATAGTAGTTGTCCACCCCATTCGCCCGATGGAGGATGCCGCGGTCAATTCTGATCGCCTGCCACAAACACGCCTGGGTGCACCACCCTGACCTGTAGTAGAGATGCCAAGGCTTTGAAGCTACACAGTACAGATATGATTTGCAATAAGATCATACACATTTAAATGCCGCTTGGCAATTACTAGCAATGACTCTGGTTTATGGCGCGTCGATTTGTCTGAGAGCATCTACATCTATCAAATTCTCCTAACGGCGATGCAAAGCTCTGAAGTCATCATGCGATCGACATGTGCTTGAAGACGATGGAGATTCTTTGAATCCGCAAACTGTGAGACCATTGTCCTAGGCAGCTGACAGCACAAGTGATCAATATCCTAATCACATTTCTCCATAGCTAGTGCAGAAGAAGTTGTGTCAGATGCGACTTGGGGGAATACCACAATCTGACATGGCTTATTGGACAAAACGATAGCAAGTTTTCATCGTATTTACTGTACAGAGTACCGGCGCTCATCTTCCTTCTATTTGTTGAACTGCGCCAACCTCTCACAACTTCCTTGTGCCTCCCTTGCGTCCAAACACTCTGTAAAGGTCGATTGCTTACTATCTTTTGCCTCGGCGAGTGCCATTCCTGGATTCGCGCCTCGGTCGAGCAGGAACCACGTCAGCTCGCAGGCATCTTTATCTGGTTTGCCAATGCGAACAATGTACTTAAGTGGTGTCCTCCATTGTCATTGCAACCAATTCGTGTCGCGCGGAATGTCCGGCTTGTTCACGTCCAAGCTCACATCATCAACCAAATGGCGCACCATAGCCATACTGCGTTCTGCTCTGCCGCTGCTTTTCATTGTCTTTCTCCGGGTCGTCCGAACCATCATGACCAAACACGGCTGCCATAACGGCTCTATGCAGGATGCAGGGTCTTAAAGGCGCCCTTTTGGATCACAAAAACTCAAATGTTGCGATACCACCACTCTCTGCGACTGCTTGGACTGCTTACAGTATCGACGTGTAGTCTAAAAAGAAGCAAAAAAAGCAACGGCTCTGAAAAGAAAGCAACACTTTTAGAGCTATAAGCCGCGCTATTAAGTCGGGGAGGGAGCTCCAGAATGCGGATAGGACGGAGAAAACAGAAATAGAAATGTGATGAGGCATCGCGGCTAGCTTTAGTGTTTCGTGGTAGAAGAAGCGGTCCTTTATTTAAACGATGATCGTTCGCGACCATGAGATTCTGCACATAGTATCTTAATTCTCTTAACCAAAAAACCTCTATTCAGGTGAATGTGCGTGCTTTAGACTATGCGTTTCAACCAGTGATCCTTCATGTGTTTGTGTGCTCCTTGCATCTCCCAATGTTCCCACCAATTCAACAATGCTCCCTTGCTCATCCGTTCTTGGCTTTGTCGAATAGCTACCTATGGTAAGTTTTACATTTTTACAAATAGCAATGTTTCCTCCATTTCGACGTGAGCCAGTATATCTCGAGGTGGACATATGAACGCTCTGTAGGATCTTAGGGCACAAAAACTGGAGACCGAGCTTGAGCGACGGCATGCATACACAAATAATGCCAACGTATATTTCGATCATAGACCACAGCGAAGTATCAAGAAAGTCGTCTGTTAACCATATCAGAGGAGGCTATGCAGGGAGGAAATAGAGCGGCATTACAAGTGATATTTGTAGATTTTGCAAAGTTGACTAGAGCGTGTAGCCGGATGATTGAAACGATGGTTACTCTGCGTTCATGTTAGCATCCTCTGAAACATCACGCAAACGGGCGTCATCGAGACTTACAGGAAGCCGATACTAAACATGAATAAGACTCCAACTTTCTTCTTCGTAGAAAGTTGCAAAGTCCAAATTTGTGGGATAGGCAGGCCTAACATGACAAGGTCTGTAAAAATACTAAACGATGCCGTGACAAATCCGATAGTGTTGTTGTTAAGACACTTGCCTTTATGCTCACCACCCAGGTCCCACTGCCACCAAAAAAAACTTACAGGTGAGCAAATAAATGTACCTAAGAAAGCAAAGGCAATCGTGTAAAGAAGCGTAAAGACAATGACAAACCAGACTAGTTTGCGGAAGCCTTTATCGTTGAATATGCGGAGGTAGAAAAGGCCGAAGGCAATCTTGCCAAGGCCAAACTCGATTCCGTAGAATGGTACGGAAATCCAGAAGCATAGTAGTGTCAATCTAATGTTCTTGAATGAGACTTTCCACATGTCTTGTCCGAGTCCAGTAAATGCTTAGTAGATTAGCACTTACCCTTTCAATGTAATATCGAAAAGGCGAGGACTCACACATTATGGTTGTCAGGGTGAACATAAGTATGTTCAGCACCTATAGACTGTTAGACGCAATAGGTACTTAGCGATGAAACATACCAGTATCAAAGCCATGTTTCCGTCGTCGAGCAGTTGCAAGCGCCCGAGGACGAAATGGGAATAAAACCTCCCTAAAATGGCTACAGTACTCAAGGTGAAGAGAACGGTGTTGACCATGCGGTACAACCCGGATCTGTCCCGAATGGGCGCCTCGCACATAACCGTGGTAACGTTCAAGGTTGTCAAAGTCTCCCGAGTAGTGCATGACATAGAAAAGCAGTCTATGGCGATCAAATGCTGCGTTCTGTTGTTGCACCGACATGACATATCCTTGAGTGGATCGCAAGTGGAATTGGCGAAAGAGCTGGCGAGGCATGTTTGCTAGGCGACCGTTAGCTTGGGTTTGAGGGAGCTCAAAATGGAAATATGCTCACCGCGCAATTTGGTAGCGTAGCTAGCGGATCAAGTTGGCTCCGAACTGGAGTCACAGCAACGCGGAAGATGAAAAGAAAAAATAATATCCATGGAGAATACATCGTGTTCAAGGGGAGCAAGTCTGCGGATAGACCTTCAAGCACCTCAGAGCTGGGTGAACAGGGGGCGTGCACGACATGAGAAATGAAATCCCGCTGTTGATGTTAAATATTGTTGGCCACATACTGCCTGTTCGCACGTTCAACGGAACGCGTGGAGATTGCTTTAAGTCGATAATCTAGGATTATCTTGCCTTATACGGTCTAGGTTTGGAATCTGGCCACTCAAAAGCAGTGAAGCAGCTCAGATCATATGGTCTTGCCTGCTGGAGGTGGGTTGTAGCAACCAGTGGTGACAAGCGGGAACTAAGATGTGGCTTATGGGGATACGGGTAGTTTCAGCTGCGAGAACTGAAAACGCTACAGGAACGATAAGGTTGTGGCTCTATAGCGCGCGCCGTGGCCTGAATATGATTAAGTTTACGCTATAGCCCATTTTAACTTTATACTATATTGCTTTTTGATACTTGGTGCTCCAGATCGACTAGCTATTCGCTACGAGCCTGCACGCCACAAAACTTTATGCTTGAATCATAATGACAGTGGCATTTAAAAGAGAAATCTGGCAAAGTAAGTTGTAGAGGAAGGCACGGCATGGGCAAGGAACGGTCTTGTCTCAGAAACAGTAACATCAACTTGCACAATCAGACAATTACTCAAATCTATGGACGAAGAACACAAGTGCAAACGAGAACAATAACATGATTGCAGTGCGAAAAGGTAAAGGAAATTCTCAACCATTCCTCTGTGTATCTTTGCCACATGATGCGCAAATTCTGGAACAGAGTTGGGATGATCTCTTCTTTTCATAAACCAGAGCAATCATTCAGTTTATGGGTAACTAACTAGTCATAAAACCCCTGCAGATTGATGTTTGCTTTTTTCATCAATAGGGGCTTGTCTCGCCTAATACGCCCCCGCATTTGCGGAGAACACCGAGGAGAACGAGCCCCTTGGATCTACCGGCTTGTGTCATAACAGAGCCCCAGCGCAATGAACTTCGTTGAACAATTCCATTGCTCTTAGTGCAAACTAATGCTAAGGCATCGCCATGGATGTTAATGCTGGCAACAACAGTCGTCAGCCAGATACAATGCACAGCTTGCACACATGTAATATATAAACAGAACAGCAAACAGGTAGCATACTGAGGGTAGGTCATTAGTCACGTTGACTAACGTTGGCGTGCAAGATCACTTGCTGTGCCAGCAACCCCTTCGCAATCCAGGCTTTGCTGAGACTCCCTCATCTTTCAACTGCTAATGTGTTGGCAATACTGAGAAGGCCATCGTTAAACATTTTAGTGCTTCCATACGTCCATGCAACCTTGCTAGTACCACAGACGCCAAAGCTGACCCAAGTTAGTCTTTTTAGATTCGGCTTTGTCAAGTCGGATCTTGCCAATTAAGCAGAGCTTTGCAGAGAATGGAGAGTGTTCTATTGGAATTCACTGATAGCTACGTCTATAGAGTCGCGTATACACATATTATGTAAAGTCTTCCAATGCATGCAGATAGCGAGAGAATTATCAAAGCCTCGCTACCGTTGCTATCTCACCTGTAGATCGATACAGACGTAATCCAAACACCGCCACTGCCAATTGCTGAGGGTGTTGCAATCTGATTCATTCATTTACAGATTATCTCCCCTTTGCTAAATTGGAATATATTGCGAGAAAGCTTCTAATGCTCTGTAAAAACTATCCAGCGATTGGACAAGGCTGTTCTGCTCAAGCGCCATGATCCTGATATGAACACAACATGGAGACGAGTTTATGGACCTCTTAGTATACCTGATATGCGAAATCTGTCGCAATGAGCGGTAGTTGAAATTTAGGCGTCTTCTGTATACTAGGCTAGTGTTTTGACCATAGGGGCTAGAAGCGGGCTGATCTTGTCGTCTACCAATGCAAGTGTACACATGATTACCTTTTGATTCCGAAACTGTCAGAAATGAGTAATTCAGCATTATGAAACCACGTGGGAAGATGATTTCATATACACGTGGATTAATATCCGGCATGTGGTGAATGTAGCTTCTGTGTTGGCGCTGGCAGTACATCACTCGTGTCTCAATCCCAGAAAAGACGCGTGGCAATTTCTGTGAAATGGGAGCGCGTCTTACTGTGTACATGCTCGGCAGAGTTTGCCAAGGATTGATTTCTCCAAACGATGAATCGCTTCTATCACTCCCGCAAGGATACTTTCCCAGCGTACAGCGGCCTGGATTGACAAAGCTCACAGGCGAGATCTGTAAGACATAGATTGTTTCGTATATACACCATTTTAATTTGTGATCCTGATAGCTGGTACGGGTTCATCAAATATGTAGATTTATTTTAAGTAGTACTACTCCTCTTTTCGCGTACAAAAAATCATATACTCTATTTTCGATGCACACTGATAAGTTAAGCACACGAAATCTTGGAAAACTCGCTGCCCCATCGTCGATGTAAGCACTAGCACCAAAGGCGCAATGCTTAATGTAGCTACATCTCCAATTTGAGACGATGAATCTTATACGTTGATCTACCATGGCCGGCGTCTTCTAGATCTGCAGCTCTATTTTTGCACCCTATGGATTTTGTAATAGGTATGATCTATTGTTTTCTTTCGCAGAAATAATGTCTTCGTTATTCTCAATACTAAATCGTGCGTCTTGGTGTGTTACTCAAGGTCTGATAAAAAAGATCCTTTTTCTTAACCTTGAAACAATATATATGCATTCTTGCATGTAAGAAGGATCTATTTCTGTTTCTAAGCAAAAGTCTGTCACTAGTTTTTGAAGCCATTTCAAAGCTTAAACAATCCCTACTATAGATGCTGCAGATAAGCTAGTGGGAGATATGATTGAATAAGTCGAGCTAAGTATCATTTGCCACACTGCAAAGGACAATGAGGCTTTCATCATTGTTTTTGAGCAGTGACATTGTGATTGGTCTTTTGTTACAGTTAGTTCATCCACTCCTACTCTTCGGCTGTTAAACATGGATGAATCTGTGGGAGATAACGTAGTGGATAAGCGAGTGACGCAGACAAGCGAGTGACGCACCCCACCAAACCTGCGCACCTCTCCTCTCCTACTATATAATAGCTCTATAACACGTTACTTAATTATAGTTAAATAAAGTAGATATTTAGCTTACTATTTTATCTATCTATACTAGTTAAATTTAAAGTAATTGCTCTACTACTAAAGTCTACAACGTAGCTAAAGCGACACTCTACTACTAACGCGCTAGCATGCCTACTTAACGCGACTACTAGCCTAACTTAAAGAAGCTTACTTAACTAGAGAAGTAGGTAATAATTAATTATATTCTTAATCTAGATTAGCGTAGATTTACGCCTACCTACGCTATTATATATAATATAGCTAATAAGCTACTAGCTACGCGTAGCGCTAGCTAGGTTAGATAGAAGTAGCTAGTTAACTTTATTAAGCGTATAGATAGTCTTATAATATATTTTAATTAAGTATATAATAAGTAGAGAGCTCTATATAAAGATTTAGTCTTAATTAAGAGCTAGTTTAAGCTTATAGAGTAAATAAAAGCTAAGTATAATATTTATAATAAAAACATCTATAACTTTAATAAAGCTAGCTTTATAATAAGTAAGATTATAACTTAGCTAGTTATAATAGCGTTAGAGAGGAGAGGCTAACTAAAAGTAGTTAAGCTAAGTAATTATAGGTAGGTAACGCTAATTATAGTAATTAATATAGCTAGCTAAGTAGTTCTACTATTCCTTATCTTTACTAGTAAATATTACTTATCTACTTAGTATAAAGAAGTAGAGATCTTACGTAACTAGGTAATTATAGTTAGTAATAATAGCTAAATAAATAATAAGCTAAGTATTACTTAGCTAAAGCACTTTAATACTTATATAAAGACTTGCGTTATTAGTATATATTACTTACTTATTCTTAATAGCTATAATAGCTACTAGTTTCTTAAGTTTTAAAAGCTTTATAAAGAGAATAATATCTATATACTCTATATACTATTATATTTTTTTTACCTACTTTAACCTCTTAATATTAGCTACTTTTTACTATTAAAGTGCGTAAATAGCTATAAAGTAGAGAGTCTAATATATAACTATATTAACTATATTACTAAGCTTAAGTTTTTACTAGCATTTAAGGTAGTGTTTAATTAATTCTTTACGCTAGCTAATATTTACTTAGCCTTTTAAGGCGTAGGCTTTATTCTTCTTTAGCTAAACGCTATTCTATTAAAGCTAAATATAAAGCTATATATACTTACTACTCTAGTAGCTACTATTATAAAAGCTATTTAGTAGGTTTATACTCTAAGTAACTTATATAAGCTTAAAGCTTAATTAATACTAATATATAATTAAGTTTAGTAGTATAAGAGCTTTTTACTAGTATTAATTATTATAGTAATCAACTAGCTTAAGAAAAGAGCTAAAGTTATAATACTTTTAGCTAAGCTAGTATATAATTAGATTACTAGCCTTAAAAGAGCTAATAAAGTAGTAATAAGATGTAAGTAGTATAAAAAAAAGTAAATATAGAAATAAGAAGTACTAATAAAAAAAGCTAAAGAGGATCTACTTACTTAGTATAAGGCTAATTAGTAGATTACTTATAAAGAGCGTTAAGGAAAAGAGTAATTAGGCGTTAGCTACTAAGCTTTAGCGCGCTATAGTAAGTATAAAAAGACTAGCTATAACTTACGTATATATAAGAAAAATACTTTAAGTACTACTTAATCTATTATATTAATATATAGTAAAACAACTATATTATAGTAGAACTATAGGCTTACAGGGGTGCGCAGGTTTAGTAGGGTGCGTTACTCGCTTGTCTGCGTCACTCGCTTATCCACTACGTTATAACCTTCTTTGTCGAGATATTTCCTTTCAATGAGTACTTAGAATAGGATGCATCTCTTCTAACAAAACTTTCAAGGTGGATGTTTTATAGTTATTTTGAAAGTTGTTCTGATGCGAAAACAATATCAGAATCCATCTGCAGCGGGCCTGCAAGAGGCATTCACAGTCCAAACACTCTTTGTCCGATACATGCAATATGTCAAATTGCAGTACACGTAGATACATAGTTTTGTCTTGATCCATACATAGATGTGTATGATTTCAGTGATATGCTAAGGAGATATATACGTTTTGGCAGCTGCAGACGTGCGAATACCTGGGCGTGTGAACCTTACTCGGAAGACTGTTCCGGCTTTCACCGGTTTCCCCTACCTTCTTTCCCCTTCTTCCTTGGATATACGACTATCTACTAATACGTTACAGGCCTAGCTTACGTGTCAATCCAAACAGCGATCCCTGCGCTAATATACAAACTACGTCATGTGGGTGATGGTTTGACTTTCGGGATCTTCTGATTCCGTTTTCCGGGTTATGCCCTATTTAGGCGCCAAATCCATGCTTGAGCCGCTCTTCATCCGCAGACACTGACATCGAAAATGGCGAAAATTGCACTAGCTGGTGCCACGTCAAGCATCGGCCTAGCAATCCGGCAGCAACTTGACGCCCATTGCGGGCATGACTACATCGTATTGGTTCGGCAGCATAAGGAAGATGATTCGAGGGCAGTAACAGTGGACTACACGTCGACGGAAGCGCTCAAGGAAACTCTTCGTGCTCACTCCATCGACACGGTCATCTCGGCTATTTCAATTGCAAACGAAGCAAGTGGCATCGCACAACTAAACCTTATTGAGGCAGCTACTCAAGCTACATGCGTCAAGCGATTTCTGCCCAGCGAATATGGGGCAAACTACACAGAAGAGTAGGACTCAATAGCTTGGTGCTTTTCATAACCAATGCTAACTTGATCATCAGCAATATCCTTCATACCCCAAGCTATGCATACAAACTCAAAGCTCGAGAGTTGCTCGCACAATCCAATTTGGAGTACAGCATTGTTTCCATTGGAATCTACTTGGATTACTGGGGTTGTCCTTATATCCCTTCCATTTTGGATCCCCAAAAAAGAGCAGCGGTCTTTATCGATCTGGCACACAACTTTGCAGCTATTCCTGGTGACGGCAGCATTCCGGTAGCTTTCACTCATAGCAAAGATGCAGCAAGATTCATTCGGGCAATGCTTGACCTTCCATCATGGCCCAAGGATTGCTTCTTTCCTGGTGATCGCCTCACATTATCTGAGTTCTTGTCATTAGCAGAGGATGCGAAGGGCACCAAGTTTGACGTCCATTACGACACACAGGAGAAGCTTGAGGCTGGAGAGGTCACAGTAAACCCTGGTGTAGCTGAAAAATTCCCTCTTGAATATGCCAAGTCTTTTATGAAGGAGCTTTCTCTTTCGTACCTCAAGGGGGGGCTGGATCTACCGCCAAGCAAATGCAGGAATGACATCCTCTCTGATGGAAAATGGCTGCGAGTCCAAGATGTACTTGACGCATGGAGAGCAGGATGAGAGTATTGCCATTCTTCAATTTACAATACCTCTACGGGGTAAAGTTATCATGAAATATAGAAAGAGGTTAAATACAATTACCACGGAACCACAAAGCAACAATTAACTCCACTGATATTGTACATTTCCATGGCTTTCATGAACTCGGATGCACTAGTGTGTAGCAAAATGCAGCAACAATATGCATAACTACAGGTGAAAGGGTTGGAGTCAGCAGAGATTAGCGTAGTGCGAAGTAAGAGCTTGGATGGGCTTGCAGAATGTAGGAGCGTGAATAGTGACTACATACAGGGTAAGGGAAATAGTGATGATGGCAGGATCAACGGCCCCATCACGACCGCCAAACTAACCGTAATCGGCTTCAACGTCATTTGATGCCCGAACCGTTTCAACAACGCCTCAATGGCAAATGGAAAACACCACGCCGTTGACTCTACTGGCCGCGCACGGAATCCTGTACGCCATACATCACGCCTTGTGTGAACATAAGCGAACCCAACGTATTTGCAAAACACCCGCACACTAGCTCGAGTAGATAGATGGGCTAGAAAAGGTAGATCATTTGCTTCCGCCAGCGCTCATATCGTTGGACGAAGTGGATGATGACGCGAGCTGCCAGGCATGAAATTCCAGACGCGACAGTGCTGATGACGTCAAAGTATGGATTGTGCGTGAATTTTGGGAGACGTGAGTGTTGAATTTGAAATACGCTGAATGTTAACGGGAAATCGTAGAGAAGAGACGTGAAGATGAAGGCGGAGGTGAGGAAGGGCCAGGCGTGGTAGCCGGTATCGGTAGGCAGGAGGACGTTGGCTTGTCAGGTATCCACTAGACGGGGATAAATAGATGAAAGACTGACTCTTTTGGTGATTACAATGACTTCTCCAATAGTTATTGTTATTACCATGCCTAGCAAACACCTGTGGATCGATATTGGAAGATGGGACACTCGAAGATGGCTCTTGCCTTCGATGTATCATTGCCGACAGTTTCGAGTAATTAGGGAATCTGGGGCTAGACAGCAAATACCCTAGATGAACGTAGCCGAATGGCTGGACTCTGATGCAGCCGTATATAGAAACTTTGCATAGAAGCAGAACCGCGTGAATAAAGCTGCGATCGTGCATTTCGCTGGGACATCAGCGATCTCATCATTGTACCTGCATGGTCGTCATCGCCGTCGGGACTGGCGGTCTCAAAACCGTACTGCAGTCGCTGCGTCTAGCAATCCTTCACGACCGATGCTTGCAGAAAGATGGCCGTGTCCCCCTCATTCGCGATGGTGCACGCACGCTCGACCAGCCACCGACCTACGCTCATGCGCTGGCATCTTCTATCAGCGCCCACAAGCTCAATCAGATAACTCGGCACCTTACACACAATCTATTATCGCTCCTCAACCATTGTTCGCACGTTATCAGCGAAAGAGGGACAGTGATCTGGAGTCTGAGGATTGCAGAAAGACTGCAGAGATGATGCCGTTGCTTATCAATGGCCCACATTCAAGACTGTGATCGTGCAACATCAACAGACTGACTGTCTGATTACCGTAAATAGCCAGGTTTACATGAGATTTCGCATAGCCTTCAGCGATGCCGTATGTCTGTCACTGCCATTCTTGAACAGTGGGTATATCTGGAATGATTCCCGGCAGCAGGGCGTCAGCGGCATAGGCCCATGAGATGATGTCCACAATAGGTCCGATGTCCTAATCTCGGGGTTTAAGGGTCACGTTATTGCTCATTTCTGCAATAAATATGCGTGGAAATGGGTTGTCTGGAATAGATGTCTAAAACTTCTTGAGGTTATTGAGGGAAGTGGCTGGGACAGGCCGACAGCGGCCACTAGCACAGTACATACTGTAACAAAACTTATCGATACAAGTACAAGGCCACTTAACAACAGCGTAGCCCCACTTACAAAGTGGGCATGAATGTTAAGAACTGTATTGAACTGCACAGCCCCACCCTCTCGCACGCTCACTCCAAGCTCCTATCTCACTACCAGCCATAACTAGAACGCAGATGGTTCACCACCTACTCTTGAGATGCATTCTCGCCGCATCCCAACATTGGAACTGGCGATGACGTTACAAAGTTTCTATCCGATGTCGACATCATTAGCGCTGAAGACCGTCAGTATCTAGCCTTACTCTGTTTCTCATCCACGTTTCGGCACTCAATGAACTGCAACTGGAGACGTGAGAAAAAAGGATGAGTATAAAGAGTTTCTCCTACTGTACAAGGGCACAGTGCGTGACCTTGATCATTTTGTTCACAGTCAAGCCACTGGTCAAGTCCACTTTGTGTGTGACCCGTCTGGTGAGGCTTCGCGAACGCGTGTGAGATAGATTTCATGTAGTTTTGGAGCTTTTTCTGTGGTCGATCGCATCGGGGAAATTTCTCGTTGATGCACAGAACCTTGTAGTCCGCGACGGCGATGGGTTTATTACTCGGGACTGGGAAATGGTGGAGTGTTAGGAGGAAGGGTTGGGTTAGGTACTTATGTAGTATGTAGAAGAGTTTGGTGGATGTAATTACTGGGCATTTACTAGAGTCCGCCGGAGTGTCTGGTGCAAAAAAAGTAGTGCCGAGGAACCACAACTGGAAGCAGAGTAGGAAGACGGAAAATGATGGTGTGGTTGCTACTGAGGTCTTGAACAAATATCCTGCCATAACACCTTTTGCGAGCGTCTTCCTGTCTCGCAGGTACACGCGCCACCAAATGTGGCTACGTTTGAGACCTCCAGAGCCCTGCGGGCAGGTCACAAGACATCACCCGAAATCTTTTCAACCAACGTATATGCTAAGCTCCGCGGATGCTCTAGCACACTGATAGGTAGGATGGAGTGATCCACTAGTCTCAATCGTTGGACTTCATATTCTCGAGCTCTTGACATCATTGTGGTGAACTTATCTCTGCATGTTTCCATCTCATAGGATGAAATGACGCGCCATATAGTCGTTGCGATCTACCAAATATGTTCATTGAATTTCATATCTAAGTCACATGGTATTATGCTGAGAGTTGGTCATTTAGATGCTCTAAGTACCGACAATGGTGAGTAGATAATCCCAATAAGTAGCTACTATGGTTTTACGCACATCTGGTTAGGGGTCCTGAAATAGGGCGGAGTAGGCATCTCAGAATGCAATGGATGTATTTGATGAGACAGTCAGTCAGAACGCGATTCGTTTGCACAAGGTTATAGCATGTATTTTTAATTTATTGTGCAAAATCATGCAAGTATAGCGAGAATGGAGCTTATGAGATATGGAGGAGATTGGGCAACTTTCTTAAAGGTACTTTGTACATATTGTCAACTGTGTCAAAGCCTATCCATACTTCTGGCTGGCCTGGTTACAAGATTCCTTTCACTTTCGGTGTCCGTATCACGATTAAAATCGTCAATCTGCTGCTCAAAATCCGTCGTCACATGGATGGTGCGCGGTAGTCCCCTGTAGGGCTCGCTAGACAGCCCATTTCCACTGTTATCACGGCGTTCAACCTCATCTGAGATAGTGCCAGTATCGATTTTCCCTCTAAGTTCAATGAAGGATGAAAAGTTCTTAGGCGTGTCCTTCGTTCCTTTGGACGTGCTCTTACGGCTGCCGTAGCGAGTAGAAAACCCAGGAACAACTTTGGCGACCAGAGGCTTTAAAGCTGGCGCACAAGCACAAATAATTCCTAGGATGATGAGAAATACTTTTTTATGATTAAGAGTTACAACCTACCTAGATTGACCTCGATAGCGCTCCAATAGGCTGGCGCGGCTCCATAGAAAGTAGCGTCCTCAGGGTGTTTTGCGAGCTCAACAAAACCATGCAATCGGGCAACAGAGATGACGCAGACACTTTGCCGTAGCAATTAGCACTGTGCTGTATGTACAAAAGGGTTTGTCTCACCACCAGCCGAGGGTCAGGATGCACATAAGGGCGATTCGTTGTCGGCGCGGAATATGAAGTTGCCATATCGCTCGTACAGGGAGTGCTGCAACAAGAATGTCGGTGACAATATTGATAGCAGCGCCTGCGAAAGAGAAACTGGAAACAAGTCAAACCACGTGCTAAATCACTTTCAAAATGATACTTACGCATTTGAATCGATACACTTCGCAGTTTGCTTTTTGCCGATGTCCCAGAATGCGGATACAGGGATGCAAGAGAAGATTAGAACAAGTGATGAACTAGTACCGGCTGCTAGACATGTGGCTCCGACAATGTAAATAGGTACTCTCATTGAAGTGAAGGTGAAGATACGATGGTACTGTAGAAGTATCGAGAATTTTGTGAAGGTGAGGGCGTTGGCATACGTCAAAATGCTTCCATACAAGTACTATGCATTGTTAAGTCATTTTCATCATGGATTAAGAATTTATCATACCTTTAATGACGTTTCTATTTGTGGCAGTGTCAAGAACATCATGTGTTTTGAGCCTCCCTGTTTAGCGCCTTTCCCTATTTAGCAAACAGATCAAGCATCGTTAGAGATTGGACCAAACCTTCTATTTGGAATACAGCCATAGCAATAGTATGCGCCTAAGTTTATTAGTCATATTGAATTGGGTTATCAAGTGTAGAGTCTTACAAACGATAGTAGGATGAAATAATCTTCAAGACCAATGTTACGTATGATTATCAAACGCGCATAGAGTCGAAGGCAGACGAAAATACAGCCAATCGTAGTGAAAAAGGAGACGATAGTGATAAGCAGAGGGCCATTATCTTCCTTCTGTAATGCAACGAGCTGCTCTGGGGTCAGCTCTGGTGGTGAAGGGCTGACCATCATTAGAGCACTGCGATGATGACTTTGGCTCCCTATGCAGCAGAGCCAGATTGACAGAGTTATCAAGTGATGAACAAAAGAAAAACCAAGGCATAGCAAGATTTGAATGATTCTGGAGTCCTCTCTTAAGCATTGTTTGCACGCCACATGTTGCAAGTAAGTTCCAGAAGTTTAACCGTGCCCATAACCATTGGTACGAAGGCTCTCGAAAGGATTCAGTGGCTGGCTAGCTGTAGGCCTAAATTGGTCATTGCTCCCCTGCATGTTTCGGCCATCCGATAGGCTAAACACCCCAAGAGGGATCGCGGAAAACAGAATCCGAGTTTAATACTACCATGAAGTGGATTGGGGCGGGGAATCAAAGGCCTAACAGTTGGAAAATCGGCTTAAATAAAGCGTATACTAGCTGCTGTATTGGGTAGGGTCGCTGAGTAAAATATACGACCACATACGCCATCCATGCGCCAAAAGGAGAGATTTCAAAACAACAAAGCTGCCCGTCATGTTGCATAGTCGATACTTGAGCTCGTACAATCGCCGTTGCGATCGACTAGTAAGCTAAATCCTGTTCATAGGGGTCTGGGCAACCACATGACCACTCTCATCCGGGTAAAACGTCGCTTAAGTACTGTCTAGCCCCTACACACGCGTGTACTAAGCCAAGGCTTCTGGTTTATCAATAAAATCGGATTTCTCACTTTTGAGGTAGCTTTCTTGTGATGTACTTTGCCTGTTCGGCGCATGAACGGAATATATAGTCGTATGCTCATCTTGATGTGTCTGCACATTACGACTAGACCATGGCAATATAGTGATGATGGTTGAACGGCACCAGTTGCTATACCAAAGCTACGTGACTTGAATGCGCTGATCTGCTTGATACAGGTGTTTAACCTTTTTGTTCATGATAGTGGAGGGTAGTAAAATGCACTACGGCTAGCCGAAGTCTGGGATAGGCTTGAAAGGACTTTTGCGCAAGGAGCGATGCATATGTGACGTGTGTAAACAAAAAGTGTTCTCAACGTCAGTAGTCCGATTTTGAGGGATAACCTAGGATACACACTTGGGCTCCTGTACCTAGACAGGTTTCAGTAGCCATTCAAATTATGTAAGTCTTTGTGGCTACTTCGAGGGGGTAATCCCAAGCCATCTAGGCTAAATGCTTTGTAACCCCGCAAAATACGAACACCCGCGATATTGGCCGCCACTTCCCCAGGGGGTCATTATTTGACCTTCTGTGCCCAGACCCGAGACTGGTCTGTGCGACCCCCCTGACTAGGTGCAGGGAGGTAGCAGTCGTAGCGACAGCTGGAGAGCGCCGAAGCCAGCGCAGAAGAAGAGGCGGTGCGCGCGTCGCAAGTAAAGTGGACATAACGTCTATACTTGTATAGTTCAAGCGGATAGTGCTAGTACTAATGTATCTCTATAACAAGTTTAACAAATGGTGCTTTTATAGGCAGAAAAAATAGGTAAATGTTACAATAACTAATGCTAAAGTACCTTTAGAATCGGACTTCTATATCTAATTAGCTGCTTCTTGAGTTGTGAATCATGTGATTATTTTATTCATCTGTTAATTCAGCAAATTCTATAATAAAATATATTTTGTATCATCGAGTTAAGTTGTTATGAAACCTTACTCATACAGAGATTTACAACTCCAACTACTTGCTGCATCTATATCCCCACTTCCATCATACCTAGCTTGCTTCGGATACATGCACAAAGGACGCTGCCTCATTATTCCCATCTGCGTAGTCTCGTTTGCATATTTCGTTCCGATGACATAGTCCGGCGCCTTGCCCTCCTCGACCCACCTCATCATCGCGAGCATGGAGTCATGATCAGCGTCCTTGAAGCCAGGTACACTGTATACAGTAGGACCTAACGCTGGAGCTTGGTTGGGCCCTGCAAAATACCACGGTGCATTGACTGTGGGGAAGGTACCAGAACAGTGGCCCATACCTGGCACGAAGAAAAAGCGGTAGAAGTTGTCAACCTCGATGCCTCGCGGCTTTAGTTCACGAACTACTTGGTTGTAAAAGTATGGTGTTGAGCCTGTGGGTATCAGGCCGTCGCTCATGCCGTGATATGACAGGATCTTGCCGCCTCTGGCATGGAAAGCTGAAAGATCGAACTTGACGGTTGCATTTCCAGGATCTGTCGCGTCGGCAAGCCGCTGGATACTTTCGTTGTAGTCATACGGCGACCAATCTGCGCCAAAGCTTAAAAAGTAGCGGACGTAGTCGGTGCCAAGGGGATTCGGTAAGTTGCTAGAAAGCAGTGCCCATTGGGGTTCGCTTCCATAGTAGAGATGCGGAAAGGTGAAGGTCTGATTTTCACTCCAAGAGTCTGAATAGATCTTGTACAAGGTCGAAAGTTGAGGAGGGGTGAGACAACCGGCAGTGCTAGCGTTTTTGACGTTCGGACCACATAGGAGCTCTTCTGGACGGAAATTGCAGCCTTGAGGGTCTGAGATGATCGTATCTTTGACGCCATCTTGAACATCGCATTGCTTCATCACCTCTGCACCGATAGCAGAGAACTTAGAAGGCGGGATGTGATAATCAGCTGTGGTTGGCAAATTGTACATTCCCACTTTGACCGTCCAGGGCTGCAAATGAGACGTCCACCAAGCAGGGGCACCGGCAATGATACCGTCAAAGTCTTCTGGGTACCGCTCAGCCTCTTTGAGTCCCTGCCGACCTCCCGTTGAGCATCCAGCATAGTAATTGTACGAGATATCTTTTGCATAATGCGCAGAGACAATTAGCTTTGCTGTGACTACCGAGCCGTGCATAGCAATGTGTCCCCAATTTTCGACCTTCTCTGGTTGCCGGTATGCCCAGGCTCCGTCGGCCGTGGATGAATTGTGACCAGTATCTGTTGACATGGTCGCAAATCCGTAACGACTGCCAGGTCCCTATGCAATGGTCAGCAACATTGTCCTCATATGAACGGGCTGTAGTCCCACCATATCTTCCCAATTGATACCTCCCCCAAATCCTCCATTACCAACTGCCAAAAATCTACCATTCCATGATTCTGGTAGAAACAGCCCAAATCCATAACTCGTGTTACCGATTGACTGGACTTGAACAGAAACAGCACACAGAGCTGGGAGTCCAACCGGATTTCTTGGATAGCCAGTATCACCTTTGGGCACCTGTAAAGTTGAGTTTTCCTGGAGTGAGAACGCCCAGTTTATACTAGCATTCCCAGAGAGCACAGACTGGATGCTGGACGGCGAGCAGTCAAGAGCCTGCGCCATTCCGAACACAGAACCATAGCTGAAAAGGTTCTTCCAATGCATGTCGAACTGCATAAGCTGCCTGTTTCGTTGGAATA
This sequence comes from Exserohilum rostratum, assembly GCA_026367775.1. Classification (NCBI taxonomy): domain Eukaryota; kingdom Fungi; phylum Ascomycota; class Dothideomycetes; order Pleosporales; family Pleosporaceae; genus Exserohilum; species Exserohilum rostratum. The sequence continues at coordinate 1,761,066 of CP111160.1, forward strand.
GAAAAAGATACGGCTGCAAGAATAAATACTCCGAACTCAGGATGCGCCATGCTTTAAAGAGCGATCCCTTGGCCTTGGCTAATTTATTCCCGGCTGGTCCGCTTTTATTACGCGTTCTTAGCCGATCGCATATCCTTCCGCATTACGGCGAGTTTCATGCTGAAATCCTGTTGTGATTTTGATGATTGGAATGAACTGCTAGGGGAATTCTACATGAGGGTTGTTAGTTATCATTATCACTGGTTCGGAACCCACAATTGTCGGGAAGCAGCCTCACATTGCAAGTCTACCTTCCTGTTCACGTTAGTCCTGACCCCACTTGAGTCCCAAAAGCATCACTAGTGTTGTTATATTGTTCTGATGTTAAGTTAATTAGGCTGAGACTAGCGACTCCTCATTGCATAGAGTAAAGATAGCCGGCACTTATGTGGGCCTGAGGGGTAGTGTCAAAGAAGTCGGGAAGTAGAATCGGCATATTACAGAGATAGCTAGCTAGCTCTATTCTTCGCTAAATACCCTGCGAAGAGGATATAACTAGCTTCCTAACCACTGCCCGTACGATCACAAGATTATCCTCACCAGACCTCTACCAAATTAATTCAGTCCCTTGTACAAGCAGAGCACAGAAGAGCTCCAACTTACTAAGGCATTCGTCATAGAGAACCTCCAGAAGGGATATTTTTCCCCAAGCCATGGTCCCTTCGCCTCCCTAGTCCTATATAGGATGTAGGATTTACTTGTGACGATATCCAGCTTAGCTCCACCTAGACCACCACGTGCCAAAAAAGGTACAGTATAATGTATTAGCAGTATCTGGAGCTGAACAATATATATCGTGACAATATACCACTCTCTGTTAAGGCTTGACCCAAGACTCGAACCCAGGTCTTACTAAGTTGCCGCAGCACGACAGAGGAGTCCTACTGGAGCGCGGCTTCTCAGGCCAACGCTGGGGTATCCGCAGATCTCCGCCGGGCCGGTACTGACCAGATATACTGGAACCCCCAACAGCAACAGCGCAGCACGCGCTTTGGTAGAAAAACCAGCTTGGCCGCCAGAATACCAAAGATGCGAACCAAGGACTTCTGGTAATGCAGTATACTGTAGCTTTTTGGGCACGTGGTGGTATAGGTGGAGCTAAGCCGGATATCGTCATATTGCTAGTGAGTCATTGGTCGTGGTCCCTTTATTCAATGAAAGAAGTCGTGACATAGGCTTATCCTTCTCACCTTCTATATCTTGCGCTATGTTTCGCTGCTTAGGTTTATAATAGCGTATTAAACCGTGCTTCTACAGATTGCTTTATAGTGCAAGCGATGTTCTCTACTATACCCTTCTATACATTAGTGCTCAAACATATACCCAACAAAAGATAACTACTACCACAGCCTGGTCAATTCCTTGAAAATAAAAGTTGTTGAGATTATGCAATAACTCAATATGGAAATTTTCATAAAAAAAAATGCAATACGATTAGCGGTGAGTGCAGCGAAAGGGACTTTGTCATAGCTTTATCAACTAGCCTCTCAACGAATGCAGTAGTAAATTAATTAGTCTAAGAGCACTACGAAGTATTTAAGAGACTGAAAAGTCCCCGCATACTAAAAAATACCATTCAACAACATTATTACATTTCGCACCGTATATTTAAGAAAAAGATTGTATCGTACTCCTGCGAATATGATTGCTATGCAATATCTCTTCACTGCTATTCTAGCTTTTGCTACTCTGATAGCTGCACAACTTCAACCAGATGAGATAATCGACAGAATCGATGCCCTCACCTCAAAAATGGAAGATATCCAAGAGAGATCCAAGGAAATCCAGGTTGAAGACGCTTTTCTATTCATCCTCGATGATGGTGCATTCCCTATGATCATCAGCATGTTTGAAGAGCTGAGAGCATTAGCGAAAGATAGTGCAGAGAGTGTGACGAAATCCGAAGAGATATCTGATGATGAAGTATCTAAGAATATTGTTCAAGAGTTTGCAGAGGTAAGCATATTTTACTACTCTTAAATGAACAATTACAATATTGACAATGAAAAGTTAGCTACACAGACTACGGAGACTATGCAGACGTTTGCTGAAAAGGCAGGTCTTCTTGAAGAAGTTCCTGAACTTGGGTCTCCTATAGCGGATGAGCTTGAACAAAGTAATGGTGCTATTGATGTGAGTATCTTACATATCTCTATATAGGCAGATCTATGTACTAATATTGAACTATTTAGCGTTTTGCTATAAGGGTTGATAAGCTTTTTAGCGATCAAGACTATGCTTCTCAAGTTGAGCAGCAAATCATGATGATTGATACAGCTTTCTCCATAGCTATCGAAGCATACCGGGGTTAAAGTTAGGGATCCTTTGTCTGAAAGTTTAACATTCACACAATAATAAGCTTTCCCAGCTTAGCAAATGTGTCGTCAACGTCATCTGCATCAAGGGTCTCTAGTGCCTCGTCATCGATGACCATACACCATTCATATTTTGGACCAAACAGTTCTTCTTCATTGTATGCATCCTGGTAGCGAGGCTCATACAGTCTCTCGGAATCGTCTATCCGAGCATAGTGTGCGCGGAAATGAGTGCATACTTCCGAGAGCGACGCGTTAGGCATGATGGCTGTAGGGACAAGACGTAGGGCATCTATTATGCGTTGGTTGTAAGATACGGGATAAGAGTCGTGCAGGTTTTCAGTTGAGAGGTCGTGGAATTTGTCTAGTAGCCTTTGGAAATAGGTATTGTCGTTAACCACTTATACACCGCATTAGTCACGCTCGTATTAATTGAGAATAGAAACATATCCGCTGTTTTGCCCAGGAAGCTGTTTTGATCAGAACTAAACTCGTCTTGCTCTTGTAGGCGCGTGTAGGTGGCGTAAACGTAGAAGCCCCATGTTGGGTCGGAGCTAGTGATAAAATTGTTTAAAAACTCCTTACATGCTTTCTTTCCATCGTTATGTAGTCCCATGATAGCTTCTTTTGAGTTGCGTGTGATGTGATCGTTTTTGAAGGTTAAGGTTAAGAGTTAAGAGTGCACGAAAACGTAGTAAGAGGGTAGAAGTCACAGGCGAGCCGCCCAGACCCCACCTTAGCACCAAAATCACCCTGTTTTTAGCTCATATCAGCGCTTCGCTACTAGGTGGACATCAGATATAGATTTTACATGCATGCTTCTCGCATCACACTCCAAAAATCCTTCAAGAGTAGGTAGATGCGTCAGGCAGGCTCACAAACAAGAATTGTTCGTGATGTTAGATGGACTGACCATTCCGATGAGTTAAGGTAACCTTTTAATTTCTTACTCATATTATTTTTCAGAAAGACATCTACCTTCAATAATGACTTCGATCAGAAAGTAGCTCATTAATACTAGGTACGCACCCTAGCTGTTAGCTTGTGGCTTGCTAAAACCTTGTGAGGCTTAACGTTAGCCTGGTGGCCTGGAATAAGGAATCCTGGCACAGTAAGTGCGCAGGCGACCCACAGGCGAGATCTGCTGCAATAACAGGTGTCTGCGTCTCCTGTGTGCGATCGCGTACCTTGCCGCCCATGCCGCCCAGGAGCCTAGGCGCCCTGTATACGCCAACAAGCAACTCATGACCGCTCTGCATTAGATAATTCTTCTGTTCCACTTTTCACCTTTTCACCTAATCTTTTCAACATCCTCCTACAGAGGATGTTTGCACAAAGTGTGAAATTACAGGGTTGCAACAAGCGCTACCCACTATGCTAAGCACCTATGCACCTTAGGAACGGTGTATACAGTAAGTGCATTTAAGTGGGATACCATAAACCACTATATATTTCCTGGAGAATAGATAGATAGATATAAGAAGTGCTGACTGGAACCGTAACTATCAGTGTGGTACCACAGGAACCAACGACTTTCTTCTCTTGTTTCCTTACTCCTAGTCAAGTATGTCGCTTGCGAAAGCTTTGTTACTCGCCTTCGTAAATCCACTATCCCTCTTGTTCTACACACTAAGCGACTAACGTCGAGATACTAGTGCATAGTAACGTTAGTAATGCAGCGAGCACGAGAGTAGTGCTGCTAAACATGTGCTACAGCCGAGCGTTGACACGATATGCACGCAAGCTAAATTAATAAACACCTACATCTTCATAATCATATTGCGCTCATATAATCATTTTTCTAACCTGATTTGTAGGATAGAATGCAAATATTTTGGAGAATGGCAAAACCTGTATGATTATAATAACTTCAAATATGTGAACTACAACATGATCGACCAGAATCGTAGTAAGGGGCTGGGAAAGATGTTGGGTGGTACACTTTCAGTTCTGCCAGAACATGACCATGTTCTCATGGGCTCCGGATGTCTGGCTAGGAGCCCTGACCTTCACACCTGGGCTGCTGCTAACGATTTCTGCATTCGTACTACTAACAATCTTTGCACTTGTGCTGGTGCTAGGAGGAGGGATGATGAATGAAGATTTCTCATTCTCTTTCGCCAGAAATATGTTCAAGCGCTCCTTATTACCACACATTGTTGTCTTGTCTCCAGTGCAAGGAATGTTGCATTCCGTTTCATGCAGCGCCCACTCGCCAGGGATAAAGTTGCTACCCCAGCACTGATTGCCTATTCTAGCCAGACTATACCTTAACTTCTATCAATGTAGTGCATATATCTTGCTGGAGTTACATGGGTCCTGACAAGACCGATACGAAGGCAGCATAAATGCAACATAGAGTTTGTGAAAAGCCAGGGCTAGAAAAGACCCATGAAGAGCTGGTTTTGCCTTCAGATGGGTAAGAAGTGATTCAGAATCTCACCGTTCGTACATTAGTATCAGAATCGCACCTTAGTTCACATAGTATGATATGTACTATGTTACGTGACTTAAAATCACATGCGCTCTTATTTGAGTTGTATAAAGTCGCCCTCTCTCGCTCCCTTGGTACAACAACTTCTTTCCTTCTGATCTGCTTATTCCATCTCTGACAGGTTATTGTACTACATTCGTTGTCTCACTGCTCTCCATCCACTATCCAGCGATGCAAGGCATCGAAATCCCGGCACGTATGTGGGGTGTACGGCTGGATCACCACTGTGTACACATCATCCCAGCGGGCCCACATGGGTGACAGGTCTGCATTGCATTGCACATATCTGAAATTGACGTTAGCAATTATGGTTCCAGACATGAAGCCGGGTTTTGGTTTTTCAGACTCACTGCCGCAGGTAGTCGATGCAATGCTCTGCCAAGTGTTAATAATGTTGTGTTCACAAGTGTTTTTCAGAGCCAAAACTTACCCTTGTGCAGCTCACGCACTTGCGGTGTATCTTTCACTGGATACTTGTCTGGCCAAAGAAACTTTCTTAACGTATCAATGCAATGGAGGCCATGGTACACCTCAAAGCCCATAACGTAGTTGCCATCCGGATACTGATATGTCTTACCCTGGGCAAGCCTTTTCCCTGCTTCACCAGATCGATTGAATGTTGTCACTTTTCAAATCAGCGTGAGAAAGTAATTTCCTAGTTGCTGGCGGCGTGCTCACCTTTCAGTAAATCCTCCCAGGCGTTGTCGATCTCCGGTCTCGGTGGACCAACCCATTCAGGCTCATCGACCAGGAATTCCCATGTCGAACGATTCTGGGTCGGTTGCAGAGGATTAGTGAAAGATTTCTCTTTGAACCCTACCACATCTTCCAGGTGTGCTGCATAATGTCAGCCTAAGCCTTGAATAGGTATCATTCGTAGACACACTCAGATCTGTAGGGAAGTAGCTTTGGCATTGATTTTTCCTCTGGAGCAGAAAAATCACGAACAGCAGTATGAAGATTGTGACACATTGAGCTGCGGCCAGGACTTGGATCCCGGATGGCCACCAGCTACTGCGTGATTTTGTCGGTCTCTTTGTTGTGGGGGAAAGAAGGCTCTCTTCACTGCCGTCTTTTTCGGAAGATTCGTTTGAAAAATTTGCGTAGGTCGGCAGAAGTTGCGACATTGTGGAGCATTCAAAGAGAGTTACCTACTGCAGAATAACAATGCCGAGTAGGACGAGGACTTAGGCTTTCGCTCACAGGAGGTATGCAAAAGTATAGATGCTTCGTCAAATGGGTCATTCTAAGAATCGATCGATCAAAAATCGTGATCTGCCCAAGTCGGGCAGTCACTCGGAAAGTTAGCAGGGATGAATACGCGTACGCTAGCGCTAATGTTGGTATGGCTTCTTGAAAAGCTGGGGTGATGTCAAACATGGAGTGTAACACCGCCTTCACGTCGCCCTTGTCCCTCCGACGTGGAGAGACCTCACCTGTGGGCCCACTCTCGGTCGATCGGTGAAACCGGATATCCCAGAAGGTTCGACGTCCATCTTACCCAGATGTCGTTTGTATTTCTTCCCACGTGACTGTCCACATGACTATCCTCTATCGTTATTGCTGGACAATATTATTTCCTGTTTTACCGATCGACCGAGAGCTAGTAATATCCCCATATACTCAGGCTCGCTAATCGCGCAAAGCGAGCCATTGTCCACGCACGCCCAAAGATCACGCAAAGCTAATCATCGTATCACCGCTGCCTGGTATCGATTGGGCATGCTGACGCTGTAGGCTTCATTGGGACTCACTGTGTTCCTGGCAATATAAAGTCTAGGTGGATTTCCGCATAGTGGCCACAGTCCTCGATTGCAGCAACTCCCTCATACAACAACTTCACCAACCAAAATACTTGTGACTCTACAATCAACATCCATCATCATGAAGTACACCACTGCACTCATCTCCGCCGCCATTTTCGGCGCTAACTTCGTTACTGCGGTGCGTCTCTCCCTCTATAGACCTTTATTGTGACCTCCTTCTGACCATAACACCTCCTAGGCTCCAACGAGTGGCCTCACCAAGCGCGATGCAGAGGCTCAGTTCATCCCAGTCTACTGCACTAACAACCCTGCCGGTTGCAAGAAGATGAAACAGAGGAGCGAAGCGCAAGAGGAATGGAAGCGTGCCGTCGAGAACGTTATTGCCGATGAACTCGCAAAGCGTGATGCCGACCCGCAGTTCATTCCTGTGTACTGCACCAACAACCCTTCTGGTTGCAAGAAGAGGGAGGTAATGCAAGCAGCCGAGGAGGAGTGGAAGCGTTCTGTTGCGGTTGATATCGCGGAGCAGATTGCGAAGCGTGATGCTGATCCGCAATTCATTCCTGTCTACTGCACCAACAAACCTCAAGGATGTTAGAGCAAGGGGAGATGGGGAGTGTAGGCAATGCTAGAAGGCGCAAAGGGGTTGTCTCGACAATTTGCCAGCTTCAAGAGGTTGTATCTATCTGCATTGCGTAGTGAAGATTGTTGCATGCGAAGTGGTGCGCAACTACCACATGGCGTCTTCTAACGTGCAATGAATAATATTTGTATTCGACATATATTGTCATATCCGCTCTATTGTCTTTACTTCCGAAATTTTGCGTCTAAAGCCGATCGATCACACAGTATCTCCTGCATTAGACTTGTTTTCTTCGAACAGCGAACAACGCAAGACTTGGTCATCTGACTCAATGAACAAAGCACCAGACCGTAACATCTTTCACAGTCTTCAAGACTGAGACTGACTTAACGACCTGTCGTTGCCGATCCGAAACCTAATGTAAACTAGTCCATCTCACCCCTGTCACCAAAACATCAAGTTCTGCATCTATCTGACGTCAGGAACGTGCTCGGCTGTTCCCCGGGCTATGTTCGGCGGTGCTATCACAGGTCGGACCTAAGAGGCCTAACATGCAACTACACACGCCTACCGCGCCAGAAAGGCTGTGCACAAGATATCAGAGCCGCTGATATCGTTGCGTAATTCATACTTATAGGTTGGCCACCGCTACCCAGTAATGTAAGAGATACCTACGAGGTACCACCAAGTCCCTTACTCTGGGCCTAGCCCATTACAGTAGACAGCTGAAATCTTGGTAGTTAGACTCGGAGCGCAAGTTACTAATCATCCCGATGGACAGCCGAACACAACCTGTGGGATAGTATAGTGCCGGCCTCTCCGTATTTTATACGAACGGACCAGCTTATTTATATTGCTCGGAAATTCACATGGCAAGTATTTCAGCAAATTTGATTAATCGCACCAATAGGAGGTTGTTTGACCCATTAGCCCTGGAGAGCATGTGGGGAAAAGGCAAGAGTGCAGGCCTCTTTGCGCTTTATACGCACGGACCAGGTCGTATACGTAGTGTGAAACTTCATGTCCCTAGCAATTACCCAGGCGATCTACACTTTGCTTTACTGTGTATGTATATGGCATTTAGCTAGAATATTCTTTGCCCTATCGATTCGTCGTATAAGCTAGGAGGGGAAAAGGCCCGAATAGCAGACTAAAGAGTGACTAGCAGGGAAGAGGGCCGACTGTGGTACATACTGTAGATCGCAAGCTTAGCATGTGTAATTTCCTGCCACCCTCGAGGTGAGGTTTGGGCTTAGAGCCTATTCAGTTTCGATGTCTTGTGAATGCGAATGGATCGATAGACATTTCCAATTTCCGCTGGTTCGAACATCAAGATGTCGCGCAAAATGACTTTCACTCATTATTGGAAATATGAATTTGTTCTTCTTTTACCACTTCTCACGTTGATTCTCACTTTGAGTTGGTTCCTCCCAACTCTCCTCAGCGGCCATCGAGGACATCCCCTCATCCACCAACGAAGGCTAGGCGAAGAGTTGAATGGCCTGATTCCCGAATGTTTGTGCCGCTGATAGAGAACTTGACACGCTGGGGTGCTGAACACTGACTGCTGCCGCAAGTCGAAATCCACAATCGACAATTCTGGAACGACTCTGCATATGCGCCGCCTTTTGCTTTTGAAGAGCTCTCTGAGAGCCAGGTTGAGGGGATGCTTAGCAACTGGGCGGGTTTAATGCCAAGTGGGTTTTGTGTCCTCGTCATTGAAGACTGCAGCTGATGGTTCATTTGATTTAGAAGGATCCGGGTTCGTCAAGGTGCATCGGCCAGAGCGGTACACTTTGCCTCCTCCACTGCAGTACAAGAACCTGCCGCCGCCAGACTATTACTATTCCATCAGCGCGATGGTAAGTCTCGGCATATTGGGGTACCTGCTGATGTGATATTCGCTGACAAGCCTCAAGCACCAGATACATTGTTTGGTAGATAGCTCCCATTACTATATGCACCATAGCAAAAAGCTAATGTATGACGCAGGAAATGCTTCTCCACGACTTCGTAGCCAGCCACTCTGATCCGAAAACTTCGCACTCGCATGCCGCGTTTCACAAGTCAGATACAAAGCACTTACTGCATTGCTTTGATTACTTGCGCCAAGCGGTCATGTGCTATGGTGATACTGCGCTTGAGGGCGCTGACCGGTATCTCGTTAAGGAGGGAAAAGATCAGGTCTTATCTGGAACATACGGCTTTGGCACAACTCATCAGTGCAAAGACTGGAACGCACTTGTCCGATACGCAGAGGCGCATGCAAATCCGGATTGGGATAAGGTAGAGTAGGGCAGGAACAACAATGAAAAAAGGAATTCATCTTGGCTTATTATATTAGGTTGTGCATCTACTGATTAATCTAAACAACCTGTCTGTATTGTTTAGTTAGTGTACTATCACACAGGGTGGTTTGCTGATACTTCTCTAACCCTAATCTAGGTTAGGGTGAGTAAGACTTAGAGGATTAGCTCTATAGTAGTTTTCTAGTAGTTTATAGTAGTAAAGATTTATAAAAGTTAACTAAAGATTAAGATCTAATAATCTTATTTAGTATAAGAACTAGTAAGAAAGTGTAATAATAAAGTTTATCTATCTTTATATCTTTATTACTTTTAGTGTAATAGATAAGTGAGTTAGCTAGGTAAGTGAGTGTTACTTATAACAAGAAGAATTCTCTCCTTAACGCAGGATAATAGGGTTAGAGGCTAACTACGTCTACGTTAGAAGGTAATAGCTATCGCAAGGCTTATAGTTACGTAATATACTATTCTACTAAGGCTAGCTATCTAGGATAGTAGCGTACACTAGGATAGTAGTGCTATTATAACTATCCTGCTAAGAGAGAATAGATAGAATAGTAGAACTAGAGGTAATAGGTATAAGAATAGGTTAGATTTTATTATTACACTTATTATAGTTTATTAGAATCTATTATCTAATAGATTCTCTAGGTTTATAACCTATTAGAATCTAATAGAGATAGATTTTAGCTATAAATAGTAGAAGTAAGAAGAGAAAATTTAGTAGTATAGAGTAGGAAAGAGAGAGAGATAATAGAGATTAATAGAGTTAAGATTATTATATCTACCTTAGTTCTTCTATCTACCTAGCTATAGCTATCTTATATATCTTAAGATTAGATAGTTTAAAAGATTATATAGTACTATTAATATCTAATCTATATTAATAGTCTTGTTATAGATATAGATATCTTAATCTTAGGCTAATATTCAAGTATAATAGCTTCTAGTAATTAATTAATATTAGATCTAATAGATCTAATAGATCTTATAGATCTAATAGAGAGAATAGTTAGGTAGCTTATTCTCTAATATAGTAAACTTTCTTAATAGTTTATCTCTTATATAGATTAATACTAGTTATTCTACTTTATAGAATAGATTATCTATTCTTTTAGTTGAATTCTATAACTCTTTTCTACTAAGAACTTTATAAATAATCTTATAGACTACTACTTTAGTCTACTTACTCTAACCTAGACTAAAATTAAAGAAGTATAGCTAACCCTTATATAATACTTTAACTACTACTATATTCTTATAGAAGAATTAACCTAATAGTACACTTAATTAAGATTTAAGATATCTCTTAATTACTCTTTATCTTAGGCTAGTACTAGTAAGCTAGTATAATATTCTAGACTAGTGCTAAACCTAGTAATTAATAATAATATACTAACTCTAAGTAATATTAAAGAAGATAAGAATATATAAAACTTATAAAAGTTATAGTATCTTAGGTAATAGGTTATAATTATATAGTAGTAGATAGCTAGTATATAGAATATAATTAATTAGCTTTTAAGTTTATTAATAGCTATCTTAAATAAAAAGAAGTCTATTATAAAGCTTAAGGTAGTAGTATCTAAGAAGTTTAATAGAACCTATACTAAATTATAGATATTTCTTACTAATATTAATTTATACTATAAGTATAATAGAGTACTAATGAATTAAGATAAGATTCTTATACTAAGTATCTATATAAAAAGTAGAGTAGCTAAGTAGATAGAACTCTATATTAAGAACTATAAGAAGCTATACTCTATAGAGTAATAACCTTAGTATATAAAGGATTATATTTAATAAAGAGCTAAATATCTAAGCTTTATAGCTATCTATATACTATACTAGTTACCTAAGTAATAATTAGGCTAATAAGGCGTTACGCTTAAGAGCTACTTAGACTATATATATAGAATCTAGATACTCTAAGTAGTACTTAGATTCTATAAGTTAATATAAGATTCTAATAGAAAGTAAAGTTAGAAGAGCACTAGCTTATTATAATACTCTTCTATAAGAGAGTTCTTTAGAAAGTTATCTTAGTGCCTCTCTTTTCTTATATCTTACTTAGGTGTTTCTCTAAAAGCTATTTAGAAGATATTCTTTCTAATTTTATTAATCTTTTACAATCTACTTCTATTAGTCTAAAGTAGTAGTATTATTTAGATTAGCTACTAGTTTAAGTGTTATTTAGTAGAACCTTTTCTATTTTACTTTATAGAATAATTTATATCTTTACTTATAATAGTATACTTCTTCTATAATAATATTCTCTATCTTCTATTTATATTCTTTATTACTCTATAGTAGCTATAGTTAGAAGTTATTATAAGCTTAGCTTAGTAGTGTTATATAGAGTTTAGCTATACTTCTCTAATCTTAGTCTAGGTTAGAGTAAGTAGACCTATACTATAGTCTATAAGATTATTTTATAAATACTATATAGAAAATAATTATAGAGTTTAACTAAAAAGTAAATAATTAATTCTATACTATAATAGAATAATAAGTATTAATATATATAAAAGATAAACTATTCTAAGTTAACTATAATAAGTATAATAATAAAATTAATATATTCTTATACTTATTATTTTAAGTTCTATTCTTCTTTACCTTCTACTAAGATAGAAAGTTTAGAAGAACTATAGCCTCTATTATATAGAGTTAGGCTATACTTCTTTTTACTTAGTTTAGGTTAGAGTAAGTGGACTTAAGCAGTAAGCTATATAATAATCTTAGTATATTATATAGAAAATAATTATAGAATCTAACTTAAAGAGTAAATAATAAATTCTATACTAAGATAAAATAACTAGTATTAATTTATATAAGAGATAAACTATTTTAAGTTAACTATAATAAGTAATAATAATAAAATCTAATATATTCTTATACTTATTATTTCTAGTTCTAATATTTAATCTATCTTATCTTAGTAGAATATTCAAAATAGCGCTACTTTCTCTTTATACGCTACTATTCTATATAGCTAGCTTTAATAGAATAGTATATTATATAATCTATACACTTTATATTAGTTACTTTCTATATATTCTTTATTATTTTTATTTTCTTTAGGCTAATTTAATAATTTTTTAGAGAGACTTATTAAGAGAAATTCTTTCTATTTATTTATAATATTAGCTCTCTTTCAAAGCTATTATCTTAATACCTTAAAATATTATTTTTTTATACTATCTATTAAAACTTTAGTAATATATAAGGTTATTAAGCTCTAGGCTATTATTAATATTCTTTAACGCTAGCCTTTCTAACTATACTTAAGATCTTATCTTCTTATACTTATATTTACACTTTAATATTAAATAAAAAGTACTATACTTATACTTATTATATAGTATAGTAGAGGATTAAAATAACTTTTTATTATTATTCTTACTATAAGAGAAATAAACTTTATTATTATATAAATATTATAACTAGCTATTATACTAGTTATATTTCTATAAAAGCTAAGTATAGCTTATTTATTTCTAAAATAGAGTAGAAAAAAGTATAGTAAGAGTGTAAGTAGAAAGAACTTAAAGTTACTTATACTAAGAAGAATACTATACGTCTCTATTATAAACTTTAAGAGATAAAATTTTATAAGTTTTTTTTTTAACTTATTATAATTTTACTATTTTTAAGTTCTAGAATTATATAAAAGAGAAAGCTAAAAGAAGCTTTATCTCTAGTATAAGCTTACTATTAACTAAACTATTACTATCTAGACTTTTAGCTAACTTAGGCTAGTTATAAGCTAAATCTTCTTCTTTTAATCTTTTATTTCTTAACTTTTTTTTATTTTATAAGAGTTTTAATCTTACTTCTTTAGATACTTTTAATAGTACTTATATACTAGTTATTAAAGAATAAGCTACTAGCTATTCTCTATTAGATCTATTAGGTATATCTAATTTATTAGATTAGATACTAGCTAAGTAATATTAGATTTACTAGATCTATAAGATTTAATAGTATTACTAGAAGCTATTTTACTTTAATATCTACTTAAGATTAATATATTAATATCTATAATAAGACTATTAATATAGATTAGATATTAATAGTGTGATAGCGTAGGTAAGATAGGTTAGATCTATAAAGAACGTAGGATTACTTAGAGGTATATAGAAGTGTGTAAGATTATAAAGAGCCTAGATTTAATAAGCTACCTATAGGCCTTCTATAAAAGGATATTAAAGAGCTATAAAGCTATCTATAGGAACTACCTTAATAAATATCTATCTTAGTTGGGTCTAAGTTAGATCTAACCTCTCTAGGCTAGACTATAGCGTAAGTAGTAAGCCCTCCTATTAAACTAGTAGATAGTTATTCTAGTCTAGCTCTAGGGTAGCTCTAATACTTAGTAGAGCTATAATATTATTATAAATAGTACTATAAAATCTTCTAGTCTATCTAGACTTAAGTATTTAAGAAAGCTATAGTTAAGTAGATAGACTAAAGTAGATATAATAATCCTAACTCTATTAATCTCTATTATCTCTCTCTCTCTTTCTAGCTCTATACTACTTAATCTTCTCTCTTTACTTCTACTATCTATAGCTAGAATCTATCTCTATTAGATTCTAATACTAGTAACTTACTTTTTATTAGATTTCTTTTAAGTTCTTAAGTATTATAGCTCTTAAGCTATCTCTTTTACTTAACTAAGTACTTTTACTAACTTCTAAACTTCTATAGATCTATAATTTCTATAACTTTATACTTCTTATTTTTAAAATATATATTTATTTCTAGCTTAGTATCTAGAAGTACTAGTTCTAAGAGTTTCTTATAAAAAATTAAGTAAATTCTTATACTTTATAAGAGTTTTAGCTTATAATTTACTTCTTTAATTTTCTTTAGAATTTTACATAGTTTTACTTAGAAGTTATCTAATTTTCTATATAGTTATTTAGTTTTTAAGTTTTAGCTTAATTATGAAACTTTATCTCTTTCCTTAAAAGTTAGTTTTTTGATTTTTTACTTATTTATAGCCTTAAATACTATAAGATTCTATTAAGCTATATACTTACTTAATTATTTATATAATTTTTATATAGGATATACTTTATCTCTTATACTTAGTATAATACTCTTAATATCTTTTAGGTTCTAATAAGTAATTAGCTTATACTTATAGTTTACGTAGTATAGTAATATCTTTATTATAGCTAACTTTAAGCTATTATAAACTAATTAAGCTATTAGTAAGTACTTTATTTAGTTATTTTATAGCTTATTAGTATATATCTATAAGTACTATTCTAAAGTTTAGATTATTTATTCAATCTAGCTATTTATTTCTAGCTAAAAGCTAGTTAATAGTTTCTTTTAAGTTCTTAATTCTACTAAGAATATACTCTTATACTTAGATATAAATAGCTTATCTCTATCTATTATAAACTCTTTAAGTATTCTATACTCTATTATTAATACCTTAGTAGCTTTATATATATCTTTCTACTATGATTATTTTCTTTATTAGTAATATACCTTATAGGTTCGTGTTATATAGAGGTTTATATTATACTTTTACTAAGACTCTATTAAAACTACTATATTATAGCCTAAAATAGCCTACTCTAGACTTATATAGTATAATAGAATATAAAATATTATTTTTAGTCTACTTCTACTATATCGTTACACTTTTACGTATTATACTTAGTTCTATTATACTATCTATACTATTATTAAGATATATTACCTACTTTAGCGTATACTTACTTTTTTAGGGTTAGGGTTAGGGCTAGGGTTAGGGTTAGGGTTAGGGTTAGGGTTAGGGTTAGGGTTAGGGTTAGGGTTAGGGTTAGGGTTAGGGTTAGGGTTAGGGTTAGGGTTAGGGTTAGGGTTAGGGTTAGGGTTAG